>OZ004668.1:10272614-10872614 GCA_963924505.1 Agonopterix alstromeriana | reverse complement strand
TAGTGGTCGTGAAAAAAATTGCACTTCATCTATACCTAGTTACAATGTCCTTGTTGAAATATCAAATGGACCAATGAAACGATGCGAAGGGACAGCGCTGTTCCTTGGCTCTCAGCCGACTTGCATCCCGCTGCGTGCGCGCAGCTCGCAGGTCAGCCAGGCTTATTCATTAGCGTGGTCCTCCCACCGACGCGGATCATTTTGTTTTATTTATGGCCGCCGAGTCGAGGTGAGACCCCAATTTCGCATGCGCCTCTGGCTTGATAATTATACCCTAGCCACGGCTGAAAAAGGACGCCATTTTATATTCAATATGAATACCTTAAGAGAACATCCTTGGGTTTATTGCTGTTGAAATTAAGTACATACCTACTCTTAAACATATAAAGATGTTTTATTGGGTCTTCAATCATTGTTGTACATGATTTATCTATTTGATGTTTATTGCTATGATTAATTAGCTAGAGTTATGGAAACTCGCATTAGAAAACATGTCAAATATCAACATGTTTTTCTATAATACATTCTTGAGTTTCCCTTCAATCATTGGATATCTTCATAGTCTCTACCGCCCTACCTATTCCTAGTTATTAGGACTAGTTCATTTAGTTAGCACTTTGTTAACTTACGTTGCAAATCCTAATTCGGAAAGTTCAGAAAAGATATCCTTATGTTAGCAAGGCTAAACAACCAGTTTATTTATATAATTTTTTATCGCCTCTGTAATGCACCTGGTAATCGTTCATAGCATATCATGCATATTAATACGTTCTAGTTATCGTAGAAGATAAATCTAGTTTAATGCTTCATAAAACTACCGCCCACTTATACCTACATGTATTGCTGAAATACGAGCAATATGATGAAAAGTTTACAAGTTTCAAAGGTATTTCAAATATTTAGCATTTTTAGCAGATATCTTTTTGTTTTTCGACAGAAAGATTGTTATTCTAAATCAGTTTCAAGTTTAAATGCACACTTGATTTATCCTTATCGAATTTATTATAAAAGGCTATTAAAGTACCTAAAACAAGAGGTATGTCGATTAGGGGCAGAGGCGAAGGATGCGGTGGCAAAAAGCTCTCCCATGTCCGCGATGTCGAGATAACCTTAAACTGAGCATTTGTTATCCTTATCTTGAGCTCGAGCTTCGAGCGTGGCTAATGTGGCTGCAGGCAGATACACCCGATCGATTTATGTCGCCCTGGCACCCACGACAAATTGATAATTAATTTTCGACCGATTCCTTTGATCGCGCCGAGTTATTTGCGAGTCGTGCTCCACTTTAACTACCGTTAAAAGGGTTAATAAAGAAAAACTTGTAATATTTAATTAACGAATTGATAAGTAATCTCGGTTAATCTTTGAATGGGTATGGAATAAATTGGCGCGTTGGTGAGGCAGGTCGTCGGTGGACACAATGGTGGGACTGATGGGTGACTGGAGATGCATTGTTCCCAGATAAGCGGCATAAATAATCGGCTCCTCCACCTGATGGACTGCCCTTCACAATGTTTATGTTATGAGAATCATTTTCTATTTCCTTGGGACACGACGCGGTCATGCCGCATCGCATTCGTTTTGTATCGTGAGCTTTTGTAATAGCGTTTTATTATTGTAAATTGTAATAATCATATCACGCTTGTGTTTTTTCTGTTTTAAATTTGCTTGTTTTATGATTAATAGGATACTATTCTTATTGAGATTTAATAAAGCAAATTTTAAATTTAGAATAAAAGGTTTTTTTGAAGAAATGAAACGTGACTTATCATAATTAAATAAGGACACATGGAACGGGTAAAGAAAGACACGACTATTCTAAGCTTTATGTTAGGTTGTGCTAATACTATCCAAGAAATAAATGTTATTACGTATTGAGTTTCATTCTTCTATCGGAAGAAGCTCGGTTTAATACCGACCGGGTCTGTTCTCCTTAAGCTATTCTCACGCCCGCGCATCAAAGATTGAACAAAAGCCCCATCTAATGGACATCCGACGATAAAAACAGTTACTACCTCAAAATAAATAACAACACGACGACACTAGTGATGTAAATGAATTATCTTGCTCTTTATGATAATCTGTTTTTTGTCGCGAGATTTATCGTCTTCTAAACAAATGATTCTTGCATTGAAATGATTCACGACTACTAAGTACGTATATCGGAAAAGGATATCGGATAATTTGGAATTCCTAGCTTTATTTTGATTGTGAGTAAAATAAGTTTTTAAGTAACTCTCGCAAAATTTAGTGAAATTAATGAAGCGTAATTGACCGCAATGTCATGTGCCCTTGTCAAATTGTCTCTTCGATAAAACATCAATCGATTTGAAGCGCGTTACAACATGTAAACCAATATTCTTCCCATCCCCGGCGAAACGCTGCTGACGTCAATCTCTAGTTGTATTGAAATACGGTTTAAAATTGCGTAAATTTCTATATAACTTCACAAAAAATCTTCGTTCCTGTCATCGGGTAATTCCATCAAATTACTGGAGATATCGGTTTTGATTTGGGCACCAAAAACAATCTGAAACTGCTGAACCTTTTGTGTAATTCGATACCGACCGCGGACGCGAGCCTTACACGACTCACCGGTCAAAGCACTTTGGTTCAAAATAACTGCCATCTAACAGTTAGAAAATATCGTGGAAGTAGAGGTATAGTAATTTACTTCATATAATAAATAGCCAAATAAAAGTTTTAAAGCCTTATGGCGCCTTAAGGATTTAAATTTAAAAGCTAACAAAAAACAAAATATGTCGACAAAAGTAAAACAAGTTGAACTTATCAGCGACTGACGACACGGTAGTCGTTCGTTTCACACTGATTATTTGGAATAAAACGACATGTGTCATAAAAATATGCGTGTCAGCCGACACGTCGCGTCGCGTCGCCCCACAGCACAGTGCGTCAGCTTCTCGTAAGCGCCGCTTTAATCCTTTAAAACAATGCTAATGGATCTAACGTAAAGCCACCGCACTCCTGTCAACGTATCAAACATCCCACCGATCGCCTTAACGCTTCGCTCGCCACCAATAAACTTGACACTAAATTAGAGTTTTTATTTCTTTTGTGACCAAAATTGTAAATAAATATTTTATAATACGCATACACTGGACGCATTTTAGTGTGAGCGATGAACACGGGTTCACGTCAAAACATCTTTATCGGGTTATTTGTCTTATAAAATATTATCAAGAGGCTCTCCGGGACCGTCAGCAAAAGAGGACGTATAGTGTGATCCGTGCGCGATTGTTGACTCAGCGCCCACGCGATCTGATCACTAGTCTTTGTGGCGAGCCATAAACAATCAAGGCGATTGCGTATCAATGCTGTAACAAATATCGTTTGTTTTTCTTAGTAGATGAGATGTCGATGAGAAAGGTTTGTTGGCGTGTGGACCGTACAGAGTGCGAGGTGAGCGCGCAGCCAGCCAGCGCACTGGCCCGTTCCAAACCCGGAGTGACAGCCGGAATTATGAAGTTCTGATATTGTGCTGATAAATCAATAACTCATTTTATTACGATAACACAAGCGCGTCAGGAATTTGCCTTTTATTGTTTTCATGTAATTTAATGTCGAACATCAAAGCAAAGATGGCCTTACCGGTGATAAATGTTTGAAATATGATCTCCGATGCTGTTAGGGTCAATAGGTATCCACTACGATTAGTCAAGCAATCGATTTTAATAAAGCTTGACAAGGCAAATATTCTGTATGACACGTTTTCTAAGTTCTCTCTAGGATGCGGATGCTAATAGGAAAGTTGAGATTAACTCTAGAAGATATAGAGATAGTTTTCCTCATGTCGGCAGCACTTGCCGCGGGCGGCGCGGGCGCGGGCCAGGGTTGAGTAAAAGCTCGCAACCGGTCGCGTCGGAAGGGGCGGACGTCGCCTCCCGCAATCACGTACTTGTCGTTTTCATCACCTGCTGCGCTAAAAGTGACGTAATTACGGATGCAAATCGATCAACAGCAGTTATCGGCTCGACGCGGGTTGACGCTGTAAATTAGCACGATACGCCAGTTTATGTTTATAGCCTTCCGCGCGCTACTTAGCGAAAACGATAATTATATGAGGGAATGTTGTGTACATACGCTTTTAAAGTACTGCGCTCCTTATTTAGCAAGTCCGTTAGTGCGAGGAAAATAAAATGAAATAAAACTGTAGGTAATAATTTAGTGTAATAAATACTGAAGAGCACGGTGAGAGACAAAGGGTGAGACAATGTGGATGGATGTCGGAAGCGTGGATTCCATCGCTCACTGGGATGACTTGCAACTAGCGGGCGTGCTCTCATTGACTCCGCATTGACCCCGGCTGGATCGCAACAATATCAATAATGGAGTCACATCCGTCCCGTGGGTATTTACAACCGAAAACATACAATATACAAAACAGATTTAATAGATCGGCCCCCCGGGTACGGGTGCGTCTCACAATCACTACAAACGAATTGTCAATAGAATTTCTCAGTTATTTGCACCTGGCGAAATAAATTACCTATAAATCAGCTTTTATTTCATATTTTGAAGTTGGCAACTGTTCAGGGAGCATTAACAATGAGTTAAAGTAATCAGTAAGTACCATTTGAAGTATAATGGAGGTAGTTAAGGTGCGTGTTTACTGCGCCTGGTGCAGGCGTAGTGCGACTGGGAAGCCGACAGCTTTCCAAGTATGTAGACTTAAGGAATTGTTTCTCGGCTCCTTTTTGGAGCGTGTGTACACAAGTAAACTCCATAATAGAAGACACTTGCTCCAGTTGAGTGAATGAAGTGTAACGTTTCATTAACAGAGGTCCGCGGGCCAAGCAAACACCGTTCGGTGTCTTGTTTCAAAAGTTTTTTTTATCAGGTGAAAGGCGCCCGCGTCTCCTTAAAAGCCTTGTGGACTGTATTTGTTAGCATTCCCATACACGAAATATAGCGCTCAAAAATACACTTACGTTTTTAAAGCTTTGTATGGAAAATTAGCATAAAAAGGTTGCGTGCAAACATAAAATGGTTTTTCTTTATTTTACAAATAGTACCTACGACTTGACTTGAATCATTACCTAATAAAACGATTTGATCTCATTGGGAGCTGAAGCTGAAGTGACAATTCATGTTTGTCCATCAAATCAAACTAATTATATTTCAATCAAACACCAAAGAACCGAACGCAATCGGTGAAAATGCGCTGAAAATCGGAGCTGATAATTTACATGTTACTTGAATTCCTAGCTTTATCATTTTTCAAAGACTCTAGCTTTTCTTAACTATCATGCTTCAACTTGATGGTCCATAGTAGTCACGTAAACTCCCGCAGTATGAAGCTGACACCGGCGCATTAAGCCAACAAAGAGTGATATTTTTCGTGGGCAAACATTAAGGGCTCTAGAACACACATACAGACACGATGCATATTTATGAACTGTTCGACAGCTAGTCCGACACTAGGGCTTGTGGTACACTAATATTTGTGTTGTTTTTAGTACAAGATGAGTAATGACAGCGCTGAGGCTAATTACCTGTCTATTTTTGGAAAGCTACTAATAATTTCATAGGGGGTTTAGGAAAATTTTGCTCTTAAATCCGGCCACGTAATTAAGGTAGTATGTGTATTCTATTTGTCATATTATGCGTATATTTGCGCTAAAGTTTTAAATACATACATACTAACGACCATTGTTCTTCTACAACCGCGCAGTTGAAGCAACGTCATTAAATGTCGTTCTGTTTATATTGGACGGTTTTTTAATCACTTTTATTGAAGTCTACTGCCTAGGCATTCTAGTTTAGTATGGAACTGTAGTTTTTTTTGTGATTTCATATTTTCTCCCGATGTTCAGCTTGATGGTCTGAATCACCTCTGAAAATTTGGGAAGTGATCAAAAATCGCTCAGTATAAGAGATCCAGCAGTGTTCACTTTTAGAAGACTTTTAGTACTTATATTGAATATTTGAGGACGGAATCCCTTGTCAAGTAGTGATAGGACTTTCTCCTACAAAAGCACTGCATAAGAAACTTTTCCCATAGCCGCCTTGTACGACACCCACTGAAGAAACGTTTCCAATGATCTGACATAAACTGATCATTAACTTAAATGTGCCGGTTTCATTCAACGGTTAAGTCAAAACTTGAAATGCTGAATTTTATCATAGTTTAAGTGATCTTACAATATGCAGCATTTAAAATGGTAACACTGGTTTTTATTACGAGAATGATTTTAAAATGGTATTAGGTATGTTAAACTAAATTTTCCACGCAGTATCCAAAATGGCGCCCAGGAAGAATGATTCACAGCTTGCGGTTTCTCCAGCAATTTATGAATGAACCTTACCGTGGAATCGCTTTCGGCTCCTCCCTAGCATCGACTAAAAAATAATCATAAAAATAATATTATAACAGATACTGTGAATATAATGCCGCCTAATTTATACTGTAGCGGCATCTAAATTGTTATTTAGGTGTGAGTCAACCACGTATTTTGGAGCGTAGGTATCATTTTCGCAGGTAGACAAGTGTCTTGGGAAATCAGGCTTGTTCGATACATTAGTGTTTTTGTTTTCGTGATGTGTTGAATACATAACACCAGCTATGGTAATCTCACGTGCAATCCATTATAATATACCTACCCGTTTGCTACATTAGACATTTTATAGGTGGTTTTGCAATACTTGAAAGCCTATCGAGAGATGAGATGCCGGATAATGTACAAATTATGCAAAATAATAATATGTTAGAAAACGCACGTTGTGAAGCCGGCAATAATTCTTAATGTTTTGACGTGTCTGCTTGAGAAGACAAACTAAATATAGGTAACGTCGGCCGGAGTGGGTTCGCGTGAACAAAACGACGGTCGGCACCACAAAAAACTGCCCTTAAACTATTTGTTGTGGTTTCCACAAAAAGACAAAAAAATTAACATCAAAAACCAGTCAGCATTGGTCGGTGCTTTTCGACTCCTGGCCTTGTACAAAAAACGATGTGTTAAGGAATGTAAAGAGCCATTTAATTATCCTAATATATTGTTATGGTCGCGGAGGGAGGCGGTTATAAATTAGCGGCGCGACGGAGAGCTCGGCCGAGGTGGCGAATGATGGACACTGAACGGTGATCAAATGTGGTGCTTCCTCGAACCTTTAACGTGTATCAAGCTTAGTGAATTCCTTAGTAAGTATGAATCGGTGGTGCGCCGCGTTCTCACATTACCGCAGGCTTCTCGGTGCTCCAGTGCGATGATCCTGAGAGTTTTTATTTCATTTTTACCTCAATTCCTCGAGCGGCCTTCATTATGTGTCCGCAAGTGCTCACCGGTTCAGGTAGCCTGGCGTTTCACTTCAAAACTTGACCTTAGGTATTCGATACGCTCGTTATTTTTTTGTTAATCAATATAATATGTAGTCGAATATGAGCTTTTGATGTGGTGTAATTTGATAATTTGCGAAAACGAATGGCGTTCGTAAATCGAGTTGGTGGTAAAAACTTGTTTAATGTTTGAGTTAGTCGCATTGGCTTGATGGTAATCGTGGGGTATATCTACATACCACAGGGAGGACTCGGTGCGAGGTGTCGGAGGCAGGGCGTCCCGCTGCGCCAGAGCATTGTGATCGACAGCTTGTTTACTAAAAATATGCATAATGAATTTATAATAGCCCGCCGGGCCAGACACGTCGCCTTTCCCACTGGATCGAGCCCCACTTATCAACCTACTGAAATATCTATGAATTGTTGGTATATAAGAACTAGCGTACGAGTAGATAAGTTGCAACATGAAATGTAATTTAGTGTTATGCGATAGTTTTCGTCTGCTGTAAAACCATGTAGGTAGATTTAGAACTTTAGAAGTGAATTGTGCGCAGCTAGGTATCTGCAAAAGTTTTTTTTAAAATAAGGCATTTTGAACATAGAATGTAAGAATCCCGAGTGACCATGGGTGCGAGTGCGAGATGGCTAATTGCGCCACGATGTGTTCCCACGTTAAGTGCACGATGTGTTTGAGCTTGCGTTTAGCGTTCGATTGTTTTAGTGCGCCCCGAGACGACTGTGTGCTGGTGTAAACTTTCTGCTTCCTGACCGAGACCGCCCGACAGCAGTCTTCTTCAGTACCTAATTGATTCGAGACAATAATCCTATAACAGAAAGATAAAATCTTCGTGCCTTTATGGGATACTATTCACAACACAAAAGCTTCAGAGCTTTGAGGGAATTCGGAAATTTGATCAACCGATCATCCCTATGGGTTTCTTATTTCTTTAGTCTATTTACCAACTGGAACTAATTTGGTTGATTGATGAGTAGGTGCAAATCTAAAGCTCGCAAAACATCTACATCACTGATAACAATAACCGTATTAAATCCGGAATCACTTTGTTGAAGTGAAACATGTTGTAGTTCTCGCAACTCTTTATTAGTTGGTCGAAACGTTCGTAGAAGTAATTATGAACGGTGTTTCGAGTTTATCTGTTAGCTTCAATGTGAAGTGGGACGTCCACGCGGGGCGCCTGGCCCAAGATTCGTTACGTCAATCTTACAATTTTTTCACTATAGTTTATTTCATGCTAGAAATCACCTGACTGGTATCTTATGACTATGTCTTAGGTATCAAAATGGCTCGATTTGCGGGAATTCGTATTTGAAACCAAACAAGGAATCTGCATAGAGTGAGTTGACATCGCGACACAAAGACGCATGCGGTGTCCATAGCATTGTCCGCATTTCTTTATAAATATTTTGACATTTCCTTTATTTGTCCCGCGGAGTTATTTCACAAACAAAATTGTGTCGATCCCTTTGTGCGGCGTTTTAATTTGATTTATTCCTTCACGACAAAATGTCCGACATCCTGTGTTGTGGAGGGGCGGCGGCGTTTGTCAATTTGTTAGCACGTCTATTGGTATTTTCTGTAGTGGGTGCAAACAAAAAGCTCCGCATGTCTTTAGAGCGTCGGATTGTTCAGAGTCCATTCAGAGCAGGCGGCCCACTGACAGACCTTTTAGGCAGATGCCGCGAATTGCATTGCAAATATTGGTTACCTAAATTTGAATTTGCGCTAACATTTTAGCATGCGTTAGTTGAATCGTAATAACGTGATTTGCATGTAAATTACGAACCGGAATTACCTGGTTACATTTTAAATAAACTTTAAATGAATCAAATATAGACCTAAAGAGGATAGAGCCGTTAGCGCGCTCTGTACAAAAAAAGCTTAATTATATTTTGGATAGTAACCAATTAAAATCAATGAATTTTTAAACACGATTAATGAACTAATAATCTCTGTGCATGTGGTTTGTCAGATTTTCGTTTAAATGTATTATTTCAAAGTAACAGTGGCTCAAAGGCCATACACATCTTAAATTAACCTTAGCATTGAATATATCGTATCTAGGTTTTACTTAAAAATTTCAATGACTCTAGTATTGAATTGTAAATAGGATCTATAACTTCGTTTGTATGCAGTTTGTGTGCTCTTAAACAATATGTTCACCGAGTAAATTCACAACATACAGAAAATAATCTTCCGCATAAGCAACAAATCTAACTTAAACATT
This sequence comes from Agonopterix alstromeriana, assembly GCA_963924505.1. Taxonomy (NCBI): domain Eukaryota; kingdom Metazoa; phylum Arthropoda; class Insecta; order Lepidoptera; family Depressariidae; genus Agonopterix; species Agonopterix alstromeriana. Next base: position 10,863,074 of record OZ004668.1, on the reverse strand, counting down.
AAAATCAATTCCAGCGATGCAAGGAGCGGCTGAACACGCTGGCTATCAGCGTCATGAACCAGTGGCCAGGAGTTCGTCTCCGAGTTATCGAGGGGTGGGACGAGGAGAATGCGCACCTGGAGCACTCGCTACACTACGAGGGGCGGGCGGTGGACCTCACCACCAGCGACAAGGACCGGGGGAAGTACGGCATGCTGGCCCGCCTCGCCAGAGAAGCTGGCTTCGACTGGGTCTTCTATGAGAGCAGATCGTATATACACTGCTCGGTTAAGACAGGTGTGTATTCTAAATTTAATTTTATCAGATAAGTTTACAGGTTCAGACGACATCGCCAACCTCATCTGTTTGCCAGAGATTGGCAAAACCTTCCACCAATCTTCTCCATTCCTCTCCTCTTGAGAGTCAAGATTCGCAAGGACGGCAGCTTGCGAGACGTGCTTGCTTGCTTTGCGGCTTGGTTTGGCCGTAGATTTTATTTCGATAAATAATTTTGATGAGTTCTAGAATTATCTGTGATAATTCAGAGAATATTTGAAAATCAACATGAAAATTAATGTAAATTATAGCAATATAAAAGATCTCTTTTTTTTGTTTTACTATAGATTAATTTTCATGTTGATTTATAAATATTATCTGAATTGTTAATGTTAAATCTAGACCTCATCAAAATTGTGTGGTGTATCTTTCGAACAAGTGAATCATCAAATTATAGAACACTAGCTTTTGCCCGAGACGTCGTCCGCACCACCAGTTTCCACCACAGTGTGATAAAATGTATACCAGTTTTTAAATAAAATCATTATCTTTAAACTGAAGAAGTTTCATCAAAATCGATCAAGTCGTTTTTGCGTGATGCTCTAATAAACAAAAAATAAAACAGACTAACAAAAAATTCAAAACTTGGTGATTTCAGAGAGTCAGGGACACCTAAAAATCTTCGTAATTTTTTTTGGAAATATCTTCTATGTACAGACACACTACTATTACAGTTTTAGAATAGTGCAGATAACAATTGTAATCAGGCCACGATCTAAGTGGTTCGATAACGTTGACCAAAAAACGAATTACTTGTCAAAAATTAAATGATAAACGCCTGAACGTTAATAATAATTAATAATTTATCGAGGAATATACTAAAAGCTAAGACTAATAAACATAAGGCATAATGTATTTAGATCCATTTTGGCATACGAAATATCCATAAACTTCGTTTTGTAACGATTTCTAGGCAACGTGACCAAAGCGTAGCAATTTCGTAGAGGTTGCGACGCGTTGAAGTCTTTTGTATGAATCGATATTCGTTGCCCATTTTAAAGAGAACTACTTACTTTTCTAACAGTCCAATTACTAATTTAAACTATAAATAAGGAAACATTAATTACAAATAGTTTAAATATGTGAAAGCGGTACATATTCGAAAAGAAAATCTTAATTACATCAACCGTCGTAGTAGCTAAAGTTTAACCGTCTGGTTGCTATAACCTCAATGGGTCTCATAGGCTCTAACTGTACAAGCTTACGGGATGGGCATGGGCCAAATATATAGTTGAACTTGAAGAAGAATGCATCTCGCAGCTTCCCGCGCCCGCGCCAGCGCCCGCGCCGGCGGTGTCGATCAAACGGACGAACGAGCCTCTTGTTAACATCCTCCCTCTCACACCCACGCGTCACACCGTCTCCCCGTCCTCTTTACACTCGGCCGCATCGCAGCCAATCCCCCACTTCTATAATTACGTCGGTGATTCAATGGCCACTTATATCTATATATGTGTGTGCAGCATAACGACGAAAGCTTGTTTATATGTATGTATATGTTATAGATATTATGGAGGCATTCCGGAGCGTTGGTTAGTTCCAATTAATTTTGCAGATGATGCCTGACGATGATGTTTGACGTATATATGTATTTGTTTTTAGATATACAATTTATTGTTTATCTACCTGTATTTATGTCAGGCCTGTCAATCAACTATCTTTTCAAAGTTAATGATGAGTGAATAATTAGAACAAATTTAGGTTTTCCGCGACTTATGTATAATATATAGATAAACATTGTGTTTTAGTCGCTAAAAGCTTTGCAAATTGATTAAGACGATAAATTAGCTCTAAGACGAAGTATTTGTGAATTGTGAAACAAATCGTTTGCATATGTTTTCATTATTATAAAATCTAAAAGAAAATATAGAATTCGATGTTTATTTTCAATTGTAATACCAGTAATACGTTGGAAAACGGAAACATTTAATTAATATCTATTAAAAAAAAAACAATGCCAAACAAATTTTAAATTGACCACAAATCATTCTAAAAAGAAATACGTTCATTGTTCAAGAAGCTCGACCACTGATAGTTGGCGGATTCGCTCGCATCGATTTGCTTTGTATATTCATTTATTCACAAGTTTTGTTAGTATCGAGGACTTTTTGGTATTAATTTGGAGTTTATAAATAATTAATGTGTAGGTATGTGTCGGTCGTGGCTCTTTGTTGGAGGGGTCAAGGACGATGTGCGCACGTTTCATTCGCCTCGTTCACTCTCTCCGATCATTTTTCGATTCTTCATTATCTTATGGTTATGGAAAAATCCGGTTCGTCGCTTGTTTCTTTGCCTAAGTATCTATTGATGGTGTGCAAGTGTCCTTTGATCATATTTACAGAAATAATAAAAATAATAATAAAAGACGTTTACCCAACCACACTTACAATTACAAAAGAACAATATTTATAAAATGGCTAATAAGTAAATTATACATTTTTGAAAGTGCAGTAGAATAGGACAGAGCCTCAGCATTGCTGCTGTTTTTCAGTCTCTTCCTTACGACTCAACTGCCCGAAATTGCTCGAGCGGAGAACTTAATTTCGAATCTATAATAAATGTTTATACAGTACAAATCGTAGGTAGCGCTAGTTATGTATGTATATCGGCCATCGCAAAATCAAAGCAGATACGTCATTGCTAAATAGAAAACCATGACATCTATTGATACAGAGTGTCCTTTTTAGTTAATAACTAAAAAGAAATTGGTTTTTAATCTGTCGAGGCTTAGATACTTCACAATTGTCATAAAACCATTTTAGCCCAATATAATTATAATGATAATAAAATAATGATTAATTTACTGCATCACATGGTGAAGTACATACGGTGGTATAAACGGTGGAAGCGAGGCGGTGATAACCGATAAGTTAGAAAATGAATCATCATCATCAGCATGTCAACAACTTTCAACAACTTTCAATTTTCATAGGGTCAACAACTTTCTACAACTATGAACAACTTTCTCTATGGGACCAACATCGAAATCGATTTTGGTCCCGTACTGAAAGATGTTCAGTTTGATGGTCTAAACCACCCCGTTAAATGTTTATTTGTATTTTTGTAACACCTTTTATACGTCTCGTATTAGTCTACCACGATTATTCAATGCCGATTGATAGACTTTACAAATGCTTTTCCTTCACCGTTTGACAGCAAGAGTGGTATTTTTGAAAGTAACGCGTTCAAATCAGCAGTAGGAAATGGGAAAACTACTATGGAGATTATGCATCATTCGGTCATGATTTTGAATAGCATATATCGGTATTACGTACATAAATTAGGTAGAGATAGAGAGATAAACTCATTGGTACACTTCGTGTACGTGCGGATTCGAACCCGGACCTTCATGATTGAGTGACCGAACCTCTCCGCAACGCGCCACCGACACGACACTATCATTCATATACATTAGAAAATTAATGCTTGGGAGGTTTAATACAAGTAATTATTGTATTAGAGTGTGTATAAACCCAATAAACAAAGTTGATGTCTCATCTCCTTTATTTTGTACCGAGCTACTAAAATGTAAGAGACAAGTCTTGCGTGACACGCTCACTTCGTGGCCTCGTATATTAAATTATCGCTCAGATTATCGCACCAATAAAACTATAGCGGTTCCTTTTATATTGGATCCAATTAATTGCTTCCCATTGGTCGGTGATTGTTTCTTTTTTCTTTTGCTGCTTTTAATAGCATCCATATAAAACTAGTTATTCTGAGGTGCAGATAAATTAAGATTTTGATCTTTATGTAGTGGTTGAATATTCATAAATACGAATATACAGGGTGTAATATAAACCTAAATGCGATACATATTTTAGAGGGTACTTCAGACCATCAAAATGATCGCTATCACTAAGCCAACATCGAAATCACGAAAAAATTGTGTTGTTCCATAGAAAACTTCAATGGCTTACGTGACCCAAACGAATGATAGGTACTTTACTTCATTCCAAATAAGAATGACGAAATTTTCCGATTCCTATTTAGCTTTCTGGCCAATTCTGATTACCAAATCTAATTAATTTATTGGATACATATACTATCCGACATATCTTGGACATTACGAAAGCTATTTTAAGAATAAGTGAGAGGAAGTGTTTCAAATCTCTGGTTCTGTGATGCAAAATAGCCTTAAAATTTGGTTCTATTTTGAATGAAGTATAGCTGTTTATGCGATATCAATGTTGGCTCCATAGTGAAAGTTGTTCAGTTCGATGGTCTAAAAATGTAGGTCCCTCCCAAAATATGTAACACATTTTAAGCTTACATCCTGTATGTAATATGGAAATATTATCCATTTCAGTTTTATAGCCAGAACGTTTTGTCATACAAGTAGAAAACTATAGTTTTACTTAGCTGCTTTGCTCGCGTAGGATTAATTTGTTTTTCGACAAAAGCCTTTTTGAACTTCAGATAATCTTAATTTTATTCAATTCAGTTCGATAGTTTAGACTTTAAACGTAACATGCAGACAAACAAACACATTTTCGTACTAATAAAATAAATAAAACCTAGGTATTCCGCCCGCTACGATAAAAAGCGTTAGTATTTCAAACCGCCCATAGAAAAGACTTCAACGCGGTTCGCCTGTAAAGTCCGAAGTTACTTCGACTATTATGTATTGACTACTTCTAGATTTTAAATAACATCAAAGTTTTCTTGTTTCATAATTACCAATTTAATCATTTTGCGTGTGATTTAAACACTATATCGAATTATTCAACAACTAAAAGTGATAAACGATCAGACGTATACATAATAATCTTGTATCTGTTTTACCTACCTACATTTTATTTTTCACACGTTTTCTATTGTTTTTATGGCAACACCAGAGAGGTAGGTTGCTTTTCAAAACGAATACTTTTTGGTTGAATACACGTTAAATACTAACATACACCAATACCTTACATTCCCGACAATTACAATGCAAATTCAATAATAGATCTAGTTTCTAATAAAATGTGAATAAAATTAATGGAATAGTAACAATACGATGGGTAATATTTGACATGTGAGAGGTATGCGCGTGAGAGGAATGGGGCGTGACCGCGGGTGACCGGCCGGCCGGCGCGGGCGCGGGTCACGACGCGACGCTCTCCGCCTGCCTGGACGGACCGGAGGACAAACGTTTGTAGGTTATTCTATATTAGTCCGTCATTTAGTTTGACTTTATTTTGAGATAAAAGCTTTTAAGTTATTTGGTTTTGAAATGTTGTTGTGTTGATAGGGTAAGGAATAGAAACGACGAAAGACGTATACTCATACAGGTTTCAACTTAATATGCAAACGGTTTTTAAAAGGATGATCAGCCCATGAAACTAAACAACATTCTCTATAGGACTAAAATCAAATTCGCGAAACAAATTTTTTGTATGAGACAGCTTTTTTGTTTTCGCGATTTCAACCTTGGTCCCATGGAAAAAGTTGTTCAGTATGATGGTCTGAGCATCGCGTTAAAAAACCGTCAGCGTATTATGAAGGACCCTATACACATTAGACCATGACCTTAATAAAACAGAAGAAAAAAATTTACCAAGATTTTAATAAACTTTCTTTTCATTTGAAAAATCTGACACACAATTTTACCGCACATTTATAGGCATTGCACACTTAAAAATTCAAATTGAGAACCGCAACCGGTTGCAAGGATACGTGGCTACGGAATTCCTCGGGATGTAAACATCTTAGGATAGCTCAGCGATCGGCTGCGCAGTCGGCTGCACGCAGGGTATGCACTCAGTGTTGCCTACTTTTTTTTTAGTCTTACCCCTGATTTGGTCTCAAATTACCCTGATATTGTCATGATTTTCAATTAATCTTAACTTAAATTACTTATTGAAATACTTAATTATAAATTTACGTAAAATGTTGGTCAACATCATTTACATTTTTGTTTCAATCGTAATATAATGTATCTTCCTCATTTCATTACCTATATAAAAACAAGACTGATGCAATTTTTATCATCTGTCCAATGCTTAAAACAAAGCGTGCTAGCCCATTTTCCTTACTTTTACGCATTAAATACTCTGAGAATAATAATATCTTCAACATTGTCACACAGATTATCTAGTCCCATTGAAAGTACCAGAATCTATTCCGGATTTGGACTATGATGATTATACAACGATATAGAAAACATACATATTTTCAAACATCCATGACTTGGATACAAATATTCATATTCATCATAAAACATTATTTGCCCCTTACGGGTTTCGAACCCGCGACCCTCGGATCAGCAGGCAGGTTCACTACCAACTGAGCTATCGGGCTAACTAATTTGTACAAATAATAATTGTAATAAGTACCCAAGATTCAGGGTATTTACCCATGATTGGCAGCACTCTACGTTGCGTATGCGTGCGAAAGCCTCGAGACACCCGAGCCGCCACATCCCGGAAGGCTGCGGCCGTACTCCCGCTCGTTCCCACACACTATCTCCTAACATCAAGTCAAGAACGTTCACACGAATCTTTTGACGTATTGATTGAGGAGCTCTTGTCATTGGGTGCTTAATGTCTTTGGTAATAGGACTTAGATTACCCTGATGCCATGATGTTAGCAATCAGGTAGGATACGATACCGGGGTAGAAGGAGAGCTAACTTATAAATCAGGTACTTTATGTATTTTTGGAAGGCAAATCAGTAGTAGAAAAATGCATATCTCCATAGTAATTTTGACATTTTCTACTGCTGATTTGAACGTGTGAGTTTCAAAAATCGCACTCCTGATCGGAAGGATCTGTGTGGAGGTAATTTTATTTGCTATTTAATGTTGGGCCCTTGTTCATCTGATCAGTATGTATTATACTTCTAAAACAAAAGTTGCAACTTCGTTCTCTTATATGACACATACATACATTCTCGTACTCATCTATACAGTTTACTGTTATCATAAAATTATCAATGCTATTATTCAAAGTCGTTACTTTCAAACAGTAATATCTCAGCGGTTTATGGTAATCTCACACATAAATACATATTACATTAGAAAGTCCGTTTATTTGTACTTCAAATCATTTTGCTACTTAGTTCGGATTGAGTTATTGATACAAATCAGATGAACCGCGGAACTAACGGTTCAACCTACTAAGCGAAAGATTGTATAACTTTAAGTCTATCAATATACAATTTTGTAGTTTATTAGTCCATATTTTCAATATGATCTCTACGTTTTCTGTATTGGTTAAGCCTTGGTGGTGGTGGCGAGTAACCTTGCCTGCCGTGCGATGGTTCGATCCCCGTCTAGACCGACTCGTACCAATGAGTTTTTCAAAATTTATGCACGATTTGTAACACCACTGGCATTTCGGTGAAGGAAAATATTGTGAGGGAACCTGCATGCTTCAATTTCGATGCATGTATTGTACCCACTGCCCATTATGTGGCGACGGGCTCACCCCCCGTCACACTGGACAGAGTTTCGGCACTACTGGTGAAACGTGGATGTTCTGAGATTTCAGAATATCTCTGACTACCCCCTCGGGGAATATAGTCGTGAGCATATGCTATGCTATACTATGTTTCGATTTTAAATTAATGTTATTTCATTCCACTTATTAATTATAGTTACTTAATACATGTAAAATGTCCTGTATCCTTTTTATACTTACAATCCAATACTGACTGCCAGACAATACATAACTTGTATAACATTTAGATCTTGATTAAAAGAAAATTTTACTTATTTATATTAGAGTTGCGTTTAAAAAGAGATTACGGTCGTGAGTTTATGTATGTATGTGTATGAGTTTAAACAAGTTAACTGACATTCGTAAATTAAAGTCTAACGTCATCTTACAGTTTCTGCATCTATTTCGGCTTTTTAGCCTTAAACTGTCATCAAGATTCAAAACTGAAGACAATGCCCATCTCTCAAATATAATTTAACAATGTAAAAGATACAGTGCCGGTTCATGAATCATAACCGGAGCGGTTTGGCATTTGCATGGCCGCGGCCTGACGTATGCGCACCCTGCTAATTCCACATAAGGAGGCCCTTGAATCAAGCCTTTTTCATCCTTATCGTGAGAACATAAGACTTTTGATAGGGTATTTCTTACAAGGAGCAGACATTAATTGCTATTCCATACGATATAAATCAGATGGTTTCACCGATGCGATCAGTTTTGCAGTAAGAGCTTTGTTTCTGAGGGTACGCTTGTGGGAAAGTTTCTTTAGGGTTTATATAAGGAAAGTAAATAGGTAATAATGAGACATCAATAAGTTACATGGTCATATTATTTATATATTGCACAATAGATGATAATTGATTGAAGTGTATTCATTAGTACTCTGAGTGGATATATTTTAGATTCAGATATGTGGTGGTATTAGGTCCCTGTGTATTTAGTTGTAAAAGTTATAACATCTTGTTTAGTCAATATATCTATCAACATAATCAACCTCTTTAGCAGCATGAGGGTACGGGGAATATTTACCAGTTTCCAATTAGGTAACTACACCCCCTATCATATCCGTGTTTGTTTTGTAACAAGGATTTGTCCTCAGAGGTAATTTACAATGTTCTTACTATCTAATAAAAATCTCAGATCTACAAAAATCATCAAAGCATCAATATCAGAACCCTTAAATTTTAATGAGGTCATTGCGGTACTAACTAATATCACAAATGTTCTAAGATTGTCTAAAAAGTTGTGGACAAAAACCTAATATCCAAATTAGGATTTCCTCAGACACACCCAATGTTCCGCCCTGGTCTTCGCATCATCACTATTGGTACAGCCATAGTCGATTCAATTGAACGGATGTGCACTGAATCACCACAAAGTTTCACACCCAAGAAAAATGCTAACATCTCTCTCGTGCGACGTATCATCGTTCACGAGATAAATTATGAATAGTGTCACGTGTGTACATTTGTCGAGTCAGTAATGTACTTACGGTGATGCGGCCGCGCATGAGCCGGCCGCGGCCGGTGCCGGTGGGGCAGCGACGTCCGCGCCGCCTAGCTCTCCCGGTGGTCCTCGCGGGGCGGGGTCAGTGCGGCCACTCGCTGCGCCCGCGCTGCCTCGGCCCCCGCGCCCCGCGCCCCGCTCTCCTGTCCCACCACCGCACCCGCGCCGCAACGCTTATCGTCGCATCTTCAGCCTAACGCTCCGCTCCTTACGTCACTTTGCTGTACTTTGACTGCTTACAACCCATCTGATTCGGATTTTAGAGGCTTATGATGACAAGAATATGCAAATTTGGGGCCATTTGTAAAGATTGTGCAGGTAAATTCAGCGAAATTATCCGTTTTATTGTATCGTAATGTTGATTTTATGCAAAGTTCATTGAGTTCGATGAAATACCTACTCGTCGACTCGAAATTCGTGTTTATAAATGTCACTTTCAATTGCCATAATTGAAAACATAAGTAGTATGTACCCTTTTGCTGACATTATCAAAACCAAGTACCTACGGGCGGCAGCAGTGCGTAGGCACACAGCCTCGGGGCGTAACTCTCTGAAGTAAATACAATAAAATTAAGAATGATTGTTATCTGCAACATAAACTATTTTCATTATCTAAATATCACCGGAAACGTGAACCATCATGTTACGAACAAACGCTGTATTTATGAAACGGATTGCAAAGATATAGCAAAAAAAAAAACGCAAAGGTGGGCCGACACCTATTCAATGAGTCGTCTGATGCGTTCACCCTACAACAAACAAATGTCGACAATAAGCGCTTGACTTTGAAGGAAATCTAATTTGTGTAGTTATTGTGTAATGCGATCGGTCGGGGGCCCATCGCTTTGTAAAGGGATCAGCCCAATCGGTCGGTTTAACAACAAATCAAAATTTAACGAGCTCGCGCAAACGACGCCACAGCCTTTGCGATGCTGTGCCGAAACTTCTTCGTGCCCACTCGCGCGTGTAATTACAACACTCTTGACAGTGGATACTTTCCATCTCTACTACTTTTACATCTCGTAGGTAGCTCTAACTGTCTCCGTAATTGCTATTATGTGCGGCAGTCCATGTCACTGGCTTATGGTCAACCATTTCGACTTATCTTTAGGATACATTTTGTCGCACGTAAATACGAAGTTTTTGTATCCGTCAGATTATGCACAGGTACAGTTTAAGCGGGATAAGGATTTAAATAAATACTATTAGATAATAAACAAACAGAGTTCAGCGAGTTAGATTCCACCCGTTTTTTTTTATTCTTTGCTTTTTAAATATAAACACAATGGTTTGAAAGAATTCGCATAAACGGATTGAATTTGTTTATCTGGTAAAAAGTTTGTCATGGCTTATGATTATGAATTTCCTTGGAATTGTTTCATTCTGTACGTAGTTTTGGGCGGATGTGTTAGGAATATGGGATTCTGGATGAAGCAGATTAAGGTGGTTCGGGGGCAGGTATAAAACTGGACTTTAAGCTTCAACGATTAGCGGAGCTGACAACGAAAGCGTCTGCGATTGTCTTTTGTTTTGTATCTTATCGGATTTTAATTACGAGCGTAGAGAAATCTCGTTATTCCTTAAAGGGATATGACTGCTCCGAGCTAATTTACTATCGACCCTTGCACGGTTTTATGTTCTGGACTTTATTTTATTGCTTTCGACTCAACTTATGTAGGTACGGCACGCACATATTATGTCCGAATGATGTATGCTCTTTTCATATAATATTTTATGGATGATGTTTCGAATCGAATTATCGTTTCACGTCGTTCAGAGATTTATGGATTCAATAAAGTTTCGTTCATTCATAACGATTCGAATTAGCAAATTTTCTTATCGTTGACTATAGGTATACTGCCGTTTGAAATGGGATATTGACCCCACTTATCCAACCCAACTCTAATGTTTTCAATGTTACCTGTTAACAAGCTCTTTCGTTATAATTGCAGAATCATCAGTGGGCACGGGAGCAGGGTGCTTCCCGTCGGGCTCAATGGTACACACAGAGACTGGACCAAGGGATATCGCCAACCTCAAGCAGGGAGACAGGGTGCTAGCTGCCGATGATACTGGCAAACTAATTTATTCTGAGGTGAGGACTGATTTTTAATTAATAATATCATTTTTAGGATGACTTTGAAGTATAAGGCAAAACTAGACAAATTGACAAGAATTACCTACTAATTAATACCTACTCGATTCTGTCTGGTAATGTCTGTATTTTCCTACGACAACTTATAGTTCGTCATAGGAAAATACATTGAAGATTTTGTGTAGGCGTTATTGAGTAACATACTCGTACTTTCTCTTTCATAATAATAAGTGACGATAGTTACTAGCAAAGATTACTAAAGAGTTACTACGATACTAGGTATAACTTAACTCAATTTATATCATTTCAATTCCAGGTGTTGACGTTCATCGATAGAGATCCGAACGCGACGCAGTCGTTCATCCAGGTGACGGCAGAGAACGGAGTGACCATTACTACCACTCCCTCGCACCTGCTGCTCCTAGCGGCAGCGGACGGGTGGCGGGAAGTCTTCGCCGCCAACGTTGAGGTCGGCGACGTGCTCCTCACGCGGGGGCCCGGCAGCGTCATGCGGCCTTCCAGGGTTGCGTCGACGCGCATGGTAAAGAAGCTCGGTGTGTACGCGCCGCTCACTAGAGCTGGGACTATTATAGTAGATGACGCCCTGGCGTCCTGCTACGCCATTGTTAGTAGCCACTCGCTGGCGCACGCGGCCATGGCGCCGCTGCGCTGGATGGCGCGGTGGAGCTCCGGCGAGTCCAGAGGAGTGCACTGGTACGCCAGCACTCTCTACTCCATAGGTGACTATGTGCTACCTTCCTCGTATAGGTACCGCTAGGTTTATACTGACTAAAAAGTGCTCGAGGACTATTTACCGCGCGCGGGACGTGCCGAGCTTGGACAATTGTAAATAACGGCCAGTGTATATACAGTGAATTTTGGCGAACATTTATATTGTAAATACGCTCGCATTTAACAAAATGTTTTCCATATATGTACCTACCTACCTTTGAACACTTCGACGACTTATACTTACCCACGATGAATTTATTTATTAAGTAGTTATAAGACATTTCATTTTTGCAAAATTTGCACATTATTTAGTTAATGTAGGTACGATTATTTGTAAATTGTGTCGGTATTGTTATTCTGCAGAATGCAGAAATACTTAAATGTATGCGCTTATGTTCTTTAAGTTACTGTATAAATATAGTTAACAACTTTTAGTGGATTCACATTGTTGGGGAAGGAGTAAAACCTTTCGTAACATTGTCTTCTCTGACTCAAAACAGTATTCGGTTTTCATACCTCTATGAATTTCAGTGTAACTTGACATTCCGTGGCTCTAATCTTTATGTCTTTATTACTTTCGTGTTAGAAATGATGAAATTGTGATCTTGGTACCTAAAGCAGTGCCTTAAGATTTTATTTATTGTTATTTATTATAAGCTAGGTGTTCTATTTATGAATTGACGAAATCATAGTTCTTACATGAAATTTAGCTAACTTATTCTACTTTCTAATCTATATTTCTTCGCTAGGAATTCTATACTTATTTATGTACTTTTCTTTAATATTTACAATCCGATTCGTTTTCGAATGTTCCTGACGAGGATATAAACTTATCCTGCATTATTATAACCTAGATGAAATAAAACAGTTAATCATAATTTAGAAATGTATTTAAGACGTCAATGTGTAGTTTTTGCCGACGGTACAGGTCTTCATGACCACAACACTGGTAATTCTTGTAAAGGCCCTTGTCTAAGGAAGGGTGCGGAAAATATAATTGTCAAAACATTGTGCACTTGACGTTACGTAAAAACATATCCATTTTATTTTGAGATTTACAGATATACAGGAACACCGGTGTAACTTTCAAGGTGTGCAATATTTCTGGAGGTGATTTACTCCCTTAAACTGGTTACGAAACAAAAAAAGATTTATGAAATTCAAATTTAGAATGAGTTTCATAATAGGCCACTATTTGTCACTTTGAAGTTTGAGTTTTGGTACAGAAAAATTAGGTTAATTACTTCAATTAAATATTAATCATGATTTTGATTAATTATTTGTAACATACAGGCTGTTAAGGTAAACAGTTGTATTACTTTAACTGCTCGCATCCCGGCTTTAAAATAACAATTGATAAACCATTGTTTATCGGTCGATATCGCGACCCCGGGAATAAATGTTTGGACTCTCCATACTAAATGCAATCAGCTGATCGAACGTTTGTAAGAAAAGTGATGTTTTTTCTTCGAATTTCCCTTTGTTCCTGTGGGAAAGTTGTTCAGTGTCATTAGTACAATCACCCATTGAAGTAATGCAACTGATCATATGTCATCTCAACAAATATTGCAAATCTTAAAAGTTACACTCTGTATAAGTATAGGTTTTTTTTTCAAATAACTGAATCAGATGGTTTATAAGAGTGTAGAATATTTAAAAGATGAAGAATAGATAATAATTATATTTTCCACATCCCACTTAGTTGAGGTAGATCGTTTGATCTAGAACTGAAGTTTGGGTTCCTATAGTTTGAATTTAGTGGAATGTTGTTAATAGACTGGCAACGATTGTTATAATTAATCTCTAGTTCGAAGCTTTCGAGTTATTTATTGTCAACCGCATTTATATACCTAAATAATTTTACCTCTATTGCAAAACCTACACATATTTTGGAAGAAAAAAATGTAGAGTAGGTACCCAAAACATTTTTTTAAAGTTGCAAAACCTTTTTAGATCTAACCGATTAGGTTATTCTCTAATTTATCTACAGGGTGTTAGGGTAAACAGTTGCATTACTTTAAGGGGCGATTTTACCCATAATAATGAACAACTTTCTCTAAGAACCAGAATGCAAAATCGCAAAAACAAAATTTTGACTTTTCATACAAACGTTCGATCAGATAATTGTATGGAAAGACGAACAAATTTTTTGCGAATTTCCTATAGGTTTCTTTGGGAAAGTTGTTCAGTATCATGGGTACAATCACCCTTTAAAGTAATGCAACTGTTTATTCTAACACCCTGTTTAAGGAGATAACTTAGTCTTATAATATGGAAGCGAGAAATTTTCACGTGATATTGGATAAATCTGCTTACAGTCATCAATCTTAATCAACCTGTATAAAACTTTGTTAGTTATTTGAACAATGTTAAAATTGCTTTGAAGCAAACCTCCTGGAAAAGGAGAGGATTTTCAAGAAATCTCGTTCCTCTCTTTTATGCGGTTAATTAAGCCAAATTGTTTGGCTTCCATTGGTGTTTAAACAGTGTAATGTCCATAATGTAAGTAACTTTTTCAACACATTTGCTCGAAAGGTGGCTCGTATTGTACCGCTCCAGCTTTTAAAGCATGCGTGCTTTTTACTTTTCAGTACCGCACTAGTGCGGTAATAACTGCGCTCGCAGAACTAAACTCAAACACAGCCGCACGGCGCGCGAAAAAGGAAGCCGCGCGCCATTTTACACAAATATTTATTCTGTGAAACCTATTTGTGAAAATGTATTAAATTTTTCCACGCAAGTGTGTTGAAAAACGTCATATGAAACGTATGAGCATTGGTCATTACACTCTTTGCATTGATTGATTATGCAATCCAGCCTCGAGTGTAGTAACCAACATAGCTCACTTGTATCATAGTGTACTAGGTAATTTGGATCTGACGAAAACATTTTTGAAACACTAAACATTTATTTAATTTGATTGGTATTACACAATAACGCACAGTATACATATTTGACTCGATAACAATGAATCTGTATTCAATTAATTAGCACTTAGAAAATACTAACAAAAGTTAAAAAATAGAAATAAAATGTGAGAGCTTTAACTAATTTTTTGACAATACGAATAGTAGATATTATGCCATAAGATTGCCATATTAAGAGCTTAGTTTAAAAAACTGAACATTTCACTTAGTAGGTATTATATATATTCTTAAAGTCATACAAATGTTACAATAGGCCTAGCGCAGACGATGGGTGGGCTTCGAGTCCCTGATAACAAACCGCATGGAGTAACATACTCGAATAGGACTCGATCGCACAAAGATCTGTCGTCTGCGGTGGACCTAAACTTCACAAAGCACAAGTTAAATATAATTTAATGTCGTCAATGTATTGTGAATAATTTTTACCTCTTATGTAATAGCTGTGGCATCGAAATATATGTAAATTTAATTCGTAGTCTGTCCTTATTTCATGTTTTCATTATAAAAACTAAAAGTAAGTAAGTACCTATGACAACAATGGTGCGAAAATAGTGTCTGACAAACGGACATTGGTAAATTTATTACTAAACGATGTAAATGAGAACAATATGTAATTATTGTGCTTTTATATTATTTATTTATTGATGTTATTTTTGTATTGATATAAAAAGCCTTCGATATTCATAAATGATGTGTATTATTTTCCTTTAACATTTAATTTAACTAAGTTTTATCCCAGTTTTAAACTTTGGCAGTAATAAAAGGATTTATGACTTAGTGTTCATATCTCTTTTCATTAGAAACTCTTTGGTCTCTATTTTTAATAACGTGAAAAAATATTTACAATAGCCATCTTTTTGCAATAGCCATAAGACTTGTTTTCTTTTAAATTGTTTTTTTTTTTAAATATTTTATCCTTTCGGAAAGGCAATGGGAACTAGCCCTTACAGCCTGGTCTTTAGTGTTATTTTTCTTTGTACTTAATACCTAACTCTTGAAATACGAGGGTGGTACACACATTCCAATTTTGAGGGGAGTTTTACGCAAGGATTAATCCGAATCAAACGGGAGCGCCTTCTTTATTTCTCACTTTTACTATATTGTTCTCCATTAATGGCACATTATTAAACAAATCCACCACATTAACAAAATAATAGCCACGAAAAACGAATTTAGAAAATTAAGAAACAAAGCCCGTCCTTTTCTTCACGATTCCCATGCAAAACTCTCCTGATGATGAAGGGATGATAGATGAAAGCTGGCGATGAAATTGTGGTAGATTTTATAAGCCCGCGCGTTGCCGCCAAAATCACCAGTACGAGTAAACTTGCACCAAAACTTTTGTTCTTTCTTCGTATGTATTTGAGACTCCTGTTATGTTGGTCGATTAACGCAACTTTTTGGTACACAATCCGCACGAAATTATGTCACAATTATCACTAAAACCAATTTTTCACGAATAACAAATACAACAACACCGAACATGATAATGGCGGCAAGCGAACCTCCTCTTTTAAATTGAATCAAATGGCGGCAATGCAACTTTTTACCATAAAAATTGCCAGCATCTTCAAAAACTTTTTTGTGTCCCGAAAACATTTTCTTGATTAAAATCTCGGAGATTAAAATCTTTTTGCATGATTTAAAATTATTGTTGTTACCAAAATACATCGGCAATATGATATATCAGTAGTGATCGGATAATCGGGCGCTTATTATTTACTAAACTTAACTTTTTTCCCCCCACGAAAACATGGTAAAAACAGGGACCGCGGAAGTACTCCATGACGGGGGCAGTAAACAATAATTTCATTATTTTGATAGTTAACATTTAAAGTTACTACTCGTAGCATTTGAAGTTTCAGGCAACAATTATTTGTTATCATTTCTGCAATGAATGAAAGCGCTAACATGCTCACGTTTTTTTTAAAGATTTTTTTTGGTAGTATGTAGGGTGAGTGTGTCTGTCCGGTGGGTTGAGATCGAGTTCAGTAAATTCTAAATTTACGAAAATAAAAATGTTTATATTTTGAAAAAAATTACCTAGTTGAAACTATAATAATTCGATTCTGCTCTCAATTCTAAACAAACTACTTTCTAGTTTTGCGTTTATTCATTAACACGTTGTATGCGTTGTATGTGTGCGTGTGTGTCTTATATAGCCCATAAGACAGTCGGCTGTTTATTATCATGATTAAAAATGAAAAATAAATAAAAACAACTTTATTCATCTACACATTTTGCAGTTGCTTTCATAATTTAATTGTAAATATATTTTTACATAAAGAGAGTGCAGATGAAAAGGAAACAACCTCAGCATAGCTGCTGTTAATTATGGTTTTCCCTTTTTTTACAATCGCTTACCTGGATAACAATATTTATAATTGTACGAGCCTTAATTACATATAGATATAACTGAGGTTTGTAGTTAGAACTACCCAAAGATACAAAATAACGTAAGTTAGTTATCGTCTGTGGCTGTAAATAAGTATAATATTGAACGTGCTGGTCGTTACACATATCCCTATATGTCTTTCTTAAAATTATCGCAGTATTCTTCACAATTTCTGTAGAAAGCTACGCTACGCTACGTACTAGAAGCGATAACAAATGTCACGGGCTACACTCCGTAGGAATGCGGGTGGGTGAAAGATAACTGATCAATTTACAAAGCGAAGTATGGCGATATCGCCGCACTTGTATGGGACATCGGCAACGTTATGAAGTGCAGTGTCACCTCTAGTACGTAGTACGAAATAGCTCAATGTTTTGAAGTCATGGGTACCTATGTTGTCAGTAAGCAGCGTTCCCAAGTAAGCTATATTTCCGACGCGCCACCACATATTTCTGACTACTTTTATAACTAATGTAGTCGCTGTAGTCAAAATCTACATGATAATACAGGGTCCTTCTTAATAGATTGATGGTTTTTAAGGCGATAACCAGATCATCAAACTGAACAACTTTCTCTATGGGACTAACAATGAAAAGACGAAAAAAACGTGTACTAGATACCTAAATCTGTCTAGGTCTTCAACTGACTTTCTTCCCCTCTATTTTTCCATTCTAATATTGCAGACGTGTCGTATCATGATAGTATATTGTAAATATAATAAATGTATATAATATATATTATATGTGTGTACCTAACAACAAGAACAAGGAGGGTAAGGAAACAGAACCAATTCAATAAATCCAGCCGTTCCGGCCTCACCAAAAATAGGTTAGTAAACACAAAACTGACCGCGGATAAATCACTAACAAAACTATTAATAACACAGTGACTTGTTGATCGTACCTACATTGTTTTATATACATCGATCCATATAATGACGTCCCGCAATTTAAGCCAATTCTATCCATATAACTTACTCTTAAGAGTTCTGACAGGGACATTCTTGTGAATCTTGTGGTGAGTGCAATATTATGTCGTATCAGATTAGGGGTGGGGGAGGGTAGGAAACCCCGCAAAATCCTTAAAGTTATCAGAGACTATAATTGAGTTGAATATTTCAAACTTTAATAGAGTTTCGGATGTAATAAATATAGATTCGTTATTTTGTAACATGAACATGATGGACATGGTAATATGAAACTTCATTATTACGGGGCTACGAAGCTACGAAACATTGACTACGTCACCGCTACGAGGCATTAATTTCGTCATATAGTCAGATATATCATTTTTAAGGTTCCAAGGGTGAAAACGGAACCCTATTATTAAGCCTACGTTGTCCGTCCGTCCGTCTGTCCTACATATAAAGGCTTTCCTACATATAAAAATCTTTCGAACTATAATAGTTCAGACAGTTGACATAGTCACAAAATATGCTTTATAATGGCGCATTTTCTAACAAATAATTTAAAAAACAGTTAGAAAAAAAAGTTAGGGGGCGTCCCCGTAAAAGGAATGAGTTTTTCAAACGTTTTTTCTTCTCGCTCTATTGTAAAAACGCTTCAAACTTGTGATTAATATAGCGCAAACTCTTCAGTATAACAACAAATAATAAAAACTCGCCAAGTGTGAGTCAGTCTCGCGCTAAGGGCCTGGAAAAAAATGTTTTTGGTAAGTTAATAATATAGGGTCCAACTTAATATGCTGACACTTAAGGGGTATGATCAGACCGTCATACTGAACAACTTTCTCTACGGGACCAACATTGAAAACACGAAAAAAAATCTGCTGTCCCATACATTTGGCTCAAGTAGGTTTGTATGGAAGAGATGATTTTTTTTTCGCGATTTCGATGTTGGTGCCATAGAGAAAGTGGTTCAGTTTGACGGTCTAATCATCCCCTTAAAAAATTGTCAGCATTATTAAGGAGGACCCTGTATATTGATTGCGTGGTGGTAAGAAAACCTTGGTACGCGAGTAGTCCGACTCGCACTTGACCGCTTTTTATTTTATTTAGGTATACCAGATAAACTACTAATTTATTCTAGGATTGTCATATTTTCAACAATGTCTTGTTTGAAACAAAACATCTTCGGGCTTTAAAGTATACATACTAATTATTAACTTTCTTTTCATAAAATTTTTTTTTCTGCCCACACCTGTTGTGCTGCTTGTGTGCTAATTGATATGTAGATCGCAGAAACAGCAGTAGGTTACCGAGCTAAAATCATAATTTAATTTGAAGGCATTAAAGTATTGATAAACAATTTCTTAGATCATGAACGCCAAGTAATAGTTTCCGAGCTTTATCCCAATCGCTTTTGCTTGATGACCGTACTTCTTTATGCTGACTTTACGACTATTGTTTCCTGTTATTAATTTTAATGTCTCATATGAAATGTAGCGCAATGTTGTCGCTACATTGCTGTTTTTCTACTCTACATTATACAAAAACTACGTTGTTAAACGGTAGTGGAAAATGTGCGATTGGAAAGTCAATTCAATGGACCCTGTTAGAAATAGCCTAGTAAAGATTTGGTATACAAGTGTTCAGTATTAATTCAGGCTTCGTCGTAGTCGCACGTCTCGTGTTTGTAATTATTAAATATAATTTAATACTAAAAATTCAATTGATTAAATTAATTAAATGTTCAAAAATAAAATTAAAAACTGCCGGTTCAACTTTTGATTTAAACAGTGAAATTATAATATTAATTTGCAAGTTTAAAAGCTTGTCAAAAGTTTTGAGAGTTATTAAAAGATAAATTGTCCTTTGTGACGAAGAAATTGTTATTAACGTGAATTTCATAATCACAACAATTATTTTATAAAATAAATGGCGCCATTTAATTCTAAATTAATTTTGCTGTGTAAATTGTACAAAATATGAGGTAGGTAATATTTTCCATTTTAAATTTAGATGTAGAGCTCTTCCGGCCGGTGGCACGTTGCAGAGAGATATGGACTCTCAACAATGAGGGTCCGGGTTCAAATAAGCACAGATGAAATACTATGTAGTACCAATGAGTTTTATAACTCAGGTACGTACAAGTAATACCGACTGGTTTGCTGCTGTGGAAGGAAAACATCGTAAGAAAAACTGCATACGGTAAAGAAGAAATTCTGACATTGGGCACGCGTAGTGGACTTTCGCCCATACACCCTCCTTGTTGGCAGGCCTGTGCTACAGAAAAACCCTGTGCTACTCATTCTCTTTTTTTTCTTTATACTCTTTTTTATTCTGTGCCTGTGCCCTGCAGTGGGCTGTTTATAGCATTTTTAGCAATGCTCTCCTCTATCATGCAGGTGATGGGATAGGTTTGGAAAAATAATGCATAATAAACCTAATCACTTAGTTGTCGCGTACGATATACAGGGTGTAAAAAACACCCTAGTAATACTTAAGGGGGTACTTCAGACCATCTAACTAAACAACTTTCACTATGGAGCCAACATCAAAATCGCGAAAAAAAAATCACTCTTTCATACAAAACTGCAGTGCCGTCTCGACTCACATGTATAGGACCGCAGAATTTTATTTTTTATTTTTTTCGTTGTTGGCTCCATTGTGGAAGTTGTTCAGTTTGATGGTCTGACGCACCGCCTTAAGTATTACTAGGCTGTTTTGTTACACCCTGTATAAGAAGAAATCGGATGGTCCATTCTAAGTCAGGACCAGTACGTTGCAATCTAAGTATTACGTTAAAGTCTTCAGTGAAATATTGAAACCTATATACCGTGCACTCGAAATTGATGTACCAGGAATGCAAACGTGGTAAATATTCGGTGATTGAACCGTGATTGGACTACGTACGAACCATTACTTTTCACACATTTGGTATTGCGCTATTCGCAGTACTGCTCTTGACAGCCGTTAGAGCCGTTTTGACCGATCGATAACAGAGTTTAGCGCGATGCGGATTCAGCACAGTTGAATAGTAATTTGATTGCACTGTGATTAGAACTGAAACTGGATAAGAATAAAACTTCGATGTTTTAACTTAGCGCAATCGGGCTACACCACTTTGCAATATAAGTATTACATTGAAGCCTTCAGTGAAATTGTGAAACCTTTACAGGGTGTAAGGAAAAGAATCATTAACCTTTAAACCACATATTCTATTCTACCCATCAAACTGAACAACTGTTACTATGGGAGCAAACCTGTCAGAACAAAGAAAAAAATATAATTCTTAGTTTTCGAGATATTAAGGTATGTGTCGGTGACCCGCATTAATTGCTCTCGAGTGTATTTGTTTTGCTCGGAAGCATAGTCGGCAACGGAAGTTGATTATCATTTGTATCGTGTTCCATACAAAATTGCAAACCTACTTGAGCCAAATGTATGGGACACCAGATTTTTTTTCGTGATTTCCATGTTGGTCCCATAGAGAAAGTTGTTCAGTTTCATGGTCTGATCAACCCCTTATAAAAGTATCAGCATATTAAGAAGGACTCGCACTGCTTGATGGTGATTTTTCAATGTCAAATCAGCAGTAGAAAGATGCATATATTTCCATAGTAATTTTGTCATTTTCAACTGCTGAGTTCAACGAATGAGTTTCAAAAATCGCACTCCTGTATGTTCAATCCAAACCCATATAAGTCGGCTTCATCTAGAATGACACCAAAGTAATTTATTTATCAACGCTGCGCTACAGTCGGAATATAATTTCCGCCCTTAAACCAATTAGTTAAGGTTCGAATTCGGTCCATATTCATGACTCTGTATGTGGTAATTATCTATCACTCGAAATGACAGCCTAAATTAATTTGCTTATCTGATTATCGGCTGAAATTAGTGCAATCCGTATACGAGTGTTGGATTTTAATATACGGGGTGCTTCTTAATATGCTGACACTTTTTTAAGGGGATGATCAGACCATCAAACTGAACCACTTTCTGTATGGGACCAACATCGAAATCTCGACAAAAAACTCTGCTGTCCATATATTTGGCTCAAATAGTCTAATCATCCTCTTAAAAAGTGTCAGCATATTAAGAAGGACCCTATACCTATAGACGTTTATTTTATGTACAAAAACATAAACCCACGACCTTAATCCCTTACGCGGGATCCGAAATATTGCTACAACTACCAGATTAAGTAGAAACCGAACTGGAATCGGAAAATTATGTCCACACCATTTTTATGTAGATTATGATTGGTTGATTCCATGATACTGAACATCTTTCCCTGAGAAAACTGTAGGAAATTCGAGCAATCAGCTGATCGAACGGTTGTATGAAAAGTCAAAATTTTTCTATGTTCCTTGGTGAAAGTTATTCAGTATCATGAGTACAATCACCCATTAAAGTAATGCAACTGTCACACCCCGGACACTGCCTACAAAGGACAGAAAATGAAAAGATGACGTCACAACATGGTAAACAGAGTCTAGGGTTGCAAGAACTATGGTTGCGTGTGGTACAATTTATGACGGGTAGATGGCGTGCGTGACGACATGTTGTAGTTACCAAAAAATTATATGTATAATTTTCGACAGCTTCAACGATTCAACCAGTGGAGGTGAGGTAAAAATCGGTGGGGGGCTGGGAGTGTCCATACTGTATGTAGTACTACATACTCTATGTTATACTGTGCTAACACCCTATGTTACATACCGATAGCTGTGCTCGCAACTCCGTTCGTGCAGACTGCTGAAATGAATACTTTGCAAAATTTTAATTTGCATTTTCTGATTAAGTCAGCTGATTGCGATGAAATAAAACGAAATATTAGTCCACGTCTTTATGAATTCCAAAGAAGTTATATCACAGAGTGACGGAAGCCTGATTGGGTACACAAACATACAAATAAGGTAGAGCTTTGTTATCACTTTACAATACAGGAGTGCGATATTTGAAACTCAGCAGTTGAACTCAGCAGTTGAAAATGTCAAAATTACTATGGGAATATGCATCTTTCTACTGCGCATTTGACTTTCAAAAATACCACTCCAGGAGTGCGATTTATGAAAATCTAATCAGCAGGAGAAAGATGCTTATCTCCATAGTAAGTTTAACATTTTCATCCGCTGATTTCAACGTATGAGTTTCAAAAATCGCACTCCTGATTCTATTTTTAAAAAAAACTATTTTCAAAGGCATCGGCTGAATACATTCGTCAAGTGTTAGGTGACAAATTGATAGGTAATAACACATAGGCACAGAATAGGTAATAGTATATAGTTCTACTACATATAGCACAGCCACTCCCCGCCGCTCAAAAACTGCAACGCCATGATTGAGTATCGTGTGACGTCACATTTCAAACAATAAAACGTCATGTGAGTTGAAGCTTCGGAGTTAGCTTTACTTTGTTTATTGAATTTTGCGCGAATCTGAAAGTACTGAATGATAAATATTGTTTTTTTAGAATAAATAACGCTTTTTTAAGAAAAAGATAATTGAAAGAGGTATAAAATAAACCTACGTATAATTTAAGCCAGCCTGCCAGGCGCCAGTTCAAAAAGCAATCAACATATCCGTACAATAAAATTAATAAAGTCGTAGAAATATATATACTACCAAATTGTAAAGAAAAAGTGATATAATGGCTGAAAACATGCAGTTACACAGACACAGAGGAACTCCTATAGTACGTAGAATAGAAATCATTCGAACATGAAAATATACACACACACAAAAGCGCGCGTGCGCGCACATTCACACAAACGCGCACTCACACTAACACGTTATTCTTCTCTTTATAAGTAGTAGGTAAACTTTCAGTTATATCTATGTCTAAAGAATATATCTTTAGACATATATATAACTGGATATGGAAGAGCGGATCCTTCTGGCACAGGTATTTTTCGGATACTTACCAGAAGAACCCAATCACTGATATGTTTATGTAACAAAGTTTAAGAAATGTACATTTTTAATTTTTCATTTAATATATCTTTGCGAAAACTGGCAAATAGCCAATTCTACTGCTTTAAAGTTAAGCCGTACATACCATAAAACGGGACAATTGGCGCATACTTTAAGGCTTCCCGCCTCTCGCGGGACGGTTGGCAACCCTACTCTACATTCTCTGTAGACTATAATTATATTCCAAATTTCATAATTATGTTTCTGTCTTCAGCGGTTTAGGCTGTGTCTGTTAGTCAGACAATCAGTCTCGGAACTCTTTTATAATCTAATAATAACACGAAAAATTTAGATCTATGGACCAAAATGGGGGAACTTTCAAGCTTCACTTGACTATAAGAAAATTGTTCTTGCTTTCGAGAGGATTCGGGTGCTATTAAATATTTGAAATCACTGAGTTAAAAAAACATTAAGGTTTTGAAGAAAAGTACAAATCGTAAAAAAGTTAGAAAGGATTCACACCGAAGCTTCTCAAAACTCCTTAGTAATGTCATCTCACTAATATTATAAATGTCAAAGTGTGCATGTTTATAGAGTGCGTCCGAGATGCTCCGTGATTTTGACAGGCGGTTTTAGAGATTTTATAGTACTTTATAAAGCTGTTTGAGCCGTCTAAACTTGACAGGGAGTAACAAAACACCATGTTTCTTCCATCTTGGTGCTTCTGCCCATCAAAATATAAAATATACAAGATTAATTAACATTTAACAAAAAATTAAACGTTTTACGGCTCAAACATTTTCAGAATGTAACATAATCGCTATAAAACGATCTGTCAAAATCACAGAGCTATTGTGGACGCACGATGTTTGAATGTTTGTCACTCAATTACTCACATAAACGGCTGAACGGATTTAGATAAAATTTGGCACGCAGATAGAATATGTTCTAGATTAACAAATAGGATACTTTTTTAAGGTCCAACTCCACACAGACGGAGTCGCGGGCAAAAATCTGCTGTTCCATACTTTTGAGTCGAGTGAGCATTTTCAGCGATTTCAGGAGTGCGATTTTTGAAACTCATACTTTGAACTCAGCAGTAGAAAATGTCAATATTACTATGGAAATATGCATCTTTCTACTGCTGATTTGACTTTCAAAAATCATACTTCAGGAGTGCGATTTTTGAAAGTCAAATCAGCAAGTCTAGTATGATTTCTCTACACGCGCGCGACTCGTCTTCGATGCATAAAAAATAACCTGTTCCCGCGCTTGTCGGAGAGCGAAAGCCGCGCTTGCCACGACTTGTAGTATAGGAAAAAGCCGAGTCGCGCGCAAGTAGAGAAATCATGCTAGACGTGCAGCAGTAGAAAGATACATATCTCCGTAGTAATTTTGTCATTTTCAACTGCCGAGTTCAACGAATGAGTTTCAAAAATCGCACTCCAGGTTGGCTGCAGTAATAAAAATTTTTCAGTTTGATTTGTAGTCAGAATGCCAGCGATTTCAACGTTTCAATATTTCACCCTGTGGGAAATAACAGACTACCTGTCCATTCGCCTTTTTCTGGCTTTGTAAACAAAATTGTAAAAAACGGATTGCGCTCATGGGAGCGTGTAGCTTCTCTGTGTGTGATTGCTCTGACCCATTATGATTTTTACCCGACTACGCGACACAAATGAAGGGTAATGTGTTTATCAACCTATGTATGTATGTAAGTTTGTTCCTCTGTGGCACACTAGAGACCAAACGCGTGGGCCGATTTTGATGATTCTTACGTCAATCGATTTGTCTTAATCTTGCGAGCGTCACTGAAGACATGAAATCATAATTCAATATGGCGTCAACTAGACGCCATATTGTGAAAAAGAAAAAAATGAAAGTTGACGAACTATGTTGAGTGGGGTACTTTTCAATGAATAGGTATTTAAAAATCATTTTTAGGTTCCTCTTATCATTTTTCATTTCGATTAACCGATAAACACTGAAAAGTGTAAATAAAAAGGAAATTTAAAGATCAAAAAACCTGTGTGCGTAAAAAGTGAACTTTAAATAGAAACTTAATTAAAAATTCTAAAGGGGATAATTTTTTTTAAATATTTTATGTAATTACATGACAGTTAGGATCTGCCGTACCTTTCACGGCACGAGTAACTTATTGTAAGTGCCAGCAACACGGTTGCAAAAGTTAATTAATTTCCTACAGCGTAAAGGTATTTTCTACTTCAGTAACGGTGTCGGTGTGATCTTTTTATAAGAGTCGGGAACTGCATTCACTAGACATCTGACTTCACGAACGAAAACGATACAAGTGTAAAATTGACCAAAGCGATCGGAAAGACGAGCCCAGTGTGACATGAATGTGGATTCCAAAGGCTTTGATACTGATCGGGCAAAGTAATGTGTGGACTTTGAACCTTTAGTTTGCATGAATGTTTATTAATGGGAATACCTACTCGGAACTGGCTTCAGAAGTGTCGTAGATTTGTTCGGATACTTTGATCAAGCTTTGATCTTCCATATACTAGAACGATTGCAACCTTTTTACCTGACTGAGCCAGAAGGAGGGTTATGTTTTTCGAGCGTAAATATGTATACAGGGCCCTTCTTAATAAGCTGACACTTTTTAAGGAGATAACCAGACCATCAAACTGAACTACTTTCTCTATGGGACCAACATCGAAATCGCGAAAAAAACAGCTTTCCCATACATTTGGCTCGAGTAGGTTCACAGTTTTATATGGAAGAGCTGTTTTTATTTCGATGTTGGTGCCATAGAGAAAGTTGTTCAGTTTGATGGTCTGATCATCCTCTTAAAAAAGTTTCGGCATATTAAGATGGACCCTGTATACTATATGTATGTTTGTATGTCTATTCCTTTGGCACGCCCTACAGCCTAAACGGCTTTTTTATTTGAAATAAATAAATTATTTGTGTATATGCATTTTACCATTTTTGTTTTTGGTATTTTTATGTAAGTCTTAAATCTTTATGATACACTAAACATTGTGCACGTTCCCTATTGTAATAAATGGTGTATGTCTAAGAATTTCTTTTGAATTATATTGCTACGGGAACATACAAAGTATTGGTTAAACGTAGAAACGCAAGGCGATCCAAATTAAATGAGTTGCCGGATGTATCAGCTATCTGAACGTGCCTAATGTAACCTTTTATTTTCGCTCATTATTTAGGTATACACGGCGACACATCAAGCTACGCAAAATAAACATAAGCTGGCCGCGCGACGTTATACATTACTCTACCTTAGCGCGGCCAGCTTATATTGGTTTTGCGTAGCTTGATGTGTCGCCGTGTGTACATTTTAGATCAACCAGCTGCAAAGAAAAACGTACTAGGGACTTGGTGTCCCGTAAAAATATCATGAGCTCGCGTAGGATTTATACTTACAAATCTTAGATCCCGTGTAATAGGATTCTAAGTATAACATCGTACGTGAGTTCAGGATATTTTTACCTTACTTATTACTGGAACTATATACTCGCAGTTTTACTATTGGTTAGGTTCTCTTATTTATTAATACATTGGAACTTTTGATTTAGAGTAAATTCTACCTCAAGTTGATCTCTGGAGATAGCTACGAGTATATAATTATTTTTCCTATAGCTGTCTCCGGTTTGTAATGGTGGGATGTATAATACTTTTTTTTTATTATTTCTCCACCTAGGTATATCTCCCTTGATTAAATTGGATTCGGATTCCAATACAGATAAGAATAATCCTCCGGACTCGCTGGACCGCTGATCCTGATTTATAGCGATGGAAATCAGTGGTGGGACTTTACCCGAAAAAAACTCGTATTATTATTAACATGAAAGACTTTGTAAAACCTGACATCTACTGTAATGTATACTCATATTTCAGTATTAATTATTCTTATTCTTGTATCTCAGTTAAGGTTTACTCATAGGCCGTAACCGGGACCTTCGGAAGACTTGCGTCTTTATTATTAAGTAAAACTAGAGTTTCTGCTCGAGACTTCTCGAGAAATCTGGCCTTTGTCAAGACGAGAATTTTTTTTCAATTTATATGGCTAACACTTAAATATTGCCTTGTGAATTTCTCCAGGGTCCACCAACTGCAATGAATATGACATATCAAGACGATTTTAATGAGCCGAAACTCGATGGGTATACCCTCAGGGTATACCAGTAGCCACGCCACCCAAGAGTTCTACTAGCCACCTTCCAGCAGTTAGGTGCATATTCATGTTGTTCTGACATCATGTTATACGATGGCAGCCTTAGAGCAATGGCAGCCATCATTGAATTTTAGAAGTCGAAGCAGGGAATGGGAAATACAAAGTCCTTGGACGAAACAAACATTCAGTGAAACTTGTAAAATTCGCAAAAAACAAATACCTAATTGCGAACTGCGATGGGAAAGTTTAGTTGGGATTTCCGAAATTAAACCGATGCTAATGAAAAAAGTTAACATTCTGTTTTCAAGTTTCAATCATCAAAGTGGGTAAACAGTTTCAGTTTCTGTTAACCACGTAATAAATTATAAGAAGTGTAAAACATTTACTTATAAGATTTATAATTTATTAAATTGAATTTAATTTATAATTTATTAAACTGAAGACTTTTTTAGTTCAAAGCTTTGTTAAAGCATTTTTTCTTTCTTCTTCCATCTTCATCGATTCTTTAGCAAACTTACTTAATAAAAGGTTTAAATCATGGTTAGGTAGGTACATCGAAATCATAAATAAGTAAGTAAATGTGTATGTGTGTGTAATTGTATTACAGAACGTATTATTATTTTACTATGAACGTATTACTAAGTAGCTCTTTGTTTAGATTACCTATAGGTATACCTACAACGTGTTGATGAATTAACGCAAAACTAGGAAGTAGTTTGTTTGGAATCGAGAGCAGAATTGAATTATCATGGTTTCAACACAGGTAATTTTTTCTATAATAGTAAATAATTTGAATGTATAATTTAAAATTTACTGAACTCGATCTCAACCCACACCGCTCGGGCACTCTCACCCTACTTACTACCAAAACAAGTTTCTTAAAATATATCCATGATGATCACGTTAGGGCTTTCATTCATTGCTGAAATGATAACAAATCATTTTTGTCTCAAACTTTAAATTTTAACTATCAAAATAATGAAATCATTGTTTCAATCTAATTATTTTGTTATAAATCAGTTGTATGAGGTTTTGCGCTTATTCATTAACACGTTGTATACAGGGTGTAACAACAACTGTTCCATAGAAAATTTTAATAGCTACACGAGCAAAATGTGTAAAACAACTAATTTTTTTGTGCGATATCAATGTAAGTACATAGTTAGAGTTGTTTAATTTGATGTCCTGAAGCACCCTATAAATATATAAAGTATGCACCAATATGTTTTACAACATACAATTTTACATCTTCCGCCATTTAAATTTACAACCTGAATAATTTTTATCCGTGTGAAATAAAATAAAGCATATTGCAAATAAAGGAAGATTAAAGTAAAATAACCATAATACCTCCGACACGCTTTAATTCGTTTTCGGTTAAACGTCGTTTATTATTAAGCCCCAAATTGTATTTCGAACTAACACGTGAAATGTGTCACAACCCGGAGAAGCCAATATAAATTGGAATAGGTACAATATTTGTCCAATTTGTGACGGCAGCAGGGTTACCACCTCGCCCGCAATGTGCGGCGACGCCCAGGGCTGAGAGCAAATGCAATTATCGAAAGCACTTTGCCCTAGCTAGACTCTTCTGAAAGAGCCAATTAAGTAGCAGCGGACACTACTCTGAAAAATACTTGTTATTTCCTCTCATTAATATATTTTTAGGTTTATCGTCTTGGGAAATATTGAAATTATATCAAGCTTTAGGTATTTGTAAATAAATGAAAGGCACACCTATATATTTGAGCACATGATTTAAATTAAAATACACTAAAGTAACTATTTGAAGCCGTGGTGGTCCAGTGGCGAGTAACCTTGCCTGCCGTGCAGGAGGCGATGATGGTTGGATCCCCGTCCATGCCGACTCGTACCAATGAGTTTTTCGGAATTTATTTACGATTTGTAACACCAATGGCTATTCGGTAAAAGAAAACATCGTGAAGAAACCTGCATGCCTCCATTTCGAGACATGTATTATACCCATTAGTGAAACGTGGATGTTCTGTGGTTTCAGAAGATCATAGATATTTTTGCTCAGCCTCGTTTTCAATTACCTACGCAAAAAAAAGCTGGAGGGCGATTTTTGAAACTCATACTTTGAACTCAGCAGTTCTGTTGAAAATGTCAAAATTACTATGGACATATGCATCTTTCTACTGATGATTTGACTTTCAAAAATCATGGTTCAGGAGTGCGATTTTTGAAAGTCAAATCAGCAGTAGAAAGATGCGTATATCTCCATAGTAATATTTACGTTTTTAACTGCTGAGTTCAAAGTATGAGTTTCAAAAATCGCACTCCTGTTCCATAAATTTTAGTCAAGTAGGATTGCAGTTTTATATGGAATGTTGTTCAGTTTGGGGAACTGATCATCTTCTTAAAACCGTCAGCATATATAAAAATGTTACAAAAATAGTACGAGTAGGCATCAATAAGTGAATAATATCCATCTAATATGTAAAATAAGAATGCAATTATGTATCAAATAAGAATGGAATGGTTAATGAATTAAGAAAATCGACAAAGCTTGCCTTAATTTGACACACCTGACAGGTGACAATTGACACCTTAATTTGTTTAAGTTGCAAACAGCAATTAAATCCACTTGTTGTACCAAGACGTACGCTGAAGTCATTAGGTAAGCGTTGAATTTGCAACCTCTAACAAGAAAACTTATTACAACTTTAAGTTACATTTTACAAGAATTCGCAATATTGCGAAACACTCGAATGTTCTTATTACAAATATGTATAAAAGTTAGTGTCTAGTAAGTGCGCATTTTGTCTAACTTTCATCAGAGAGAGAGAACTTCAGAGTTTCTGTCGTGTTGTGAAGGTTCATTTTAAGGTGCTATAGTAGGACGAAATACCTTTGAGGCATCTTTTACTTTTCATTTTTCGACTAGATTTATACAATTTACCGAAACCAAAGTCATACCTCAGTATTCTTGGATATTTCATCTAGTGAAATTATACATTGAATACACGATTGGAATTGGATAGGAAAAAGATGATGTATTTTCATGTATTTTTAAAAATTTTCTCGTTTTAGAAGAACTTAAAATAGTTTCTAATTTTTGGAATTTATACTCACATATTCACCATTAGTTTACCTAGTGAAATCATAAAAAAATCTATAAATAGTACTTTTGTTAATTCTTTTTAATCGAAAATACGGCACACGCACGCACTTTTCGGAGGGCTGGGCATTCGCGAAAATATTCGTCTGAACCTATGACACCTTAATTTAATTTCTCCTCATCCCATTACTCAGCACAAAATCTCCACCTGTGCTTTTGTGATGTGTTTTATTATGGAATTAGATGGTTGTATGGGATTTTAAGTCTACAATTTTTCACTTACATTTAAAGGTAGGCTCTTTATGTTAATTAAGTTAGAATAGGTATTAGTAAAGTCATTTTCAATGGAAAGTAAAATGTTTTCGTTTCATAAATACAAAAATAATAGATTCCAATAAGACATGAAATAACCGATGGTTTTCTTCTTCTTATCATCTTCTAATGTTTATTTTAATTTCAATAAAGGTTCGTCACATTTTAATTCGACCCGACCTAATCATAACAGATTTTGTTAGTACGGCATTGACTAAGAATTTTCGTGCCTTCCCCTCTCTATTAGCGTATACAGGGTGTAAGTGACAGCCTAGCAAATACTGAAACGGCACATACAAAACTGCTGTACTTACCCGACTCAAATGTATGGGTCAGCTGATTTTTTTTCGCGTTTCCTGAGGTATGCTCCATAGTGAAAGTTGTTCAGTTTGATGGTCTGAGTTCACCGTTTCAGTATTTGCTAGGCTGTCAATTACACCCTGTATTTTCGTTGTCTCTACATAGTACGGTAACATTGTCCATCAGCTATTTTGACATAGATAGCGAAAACCGAATTATGAAAATAAGGAAACGGTACGGTAAAAAAAAGGTACTTAGTTCATTACGTATTTCCCCTCGTGTCGCCTTATGGTAGTACAGTCGCCATCAGATATATCGTAGCATACGAGGTGTTCAAATATTTCTGAGCAGACCTAATTTACAATAAATTCTTTACAGTAAATGTTACCAATTCTATCTAAACGTGTAGTTTGTCATAAATATCTGAACAGCTAATTTTCAATAATTTCTTTACAGTGCTATTTAAAATTGAAATGTAAAACAACGGAGTAAAGTATCTTTTCCTAAACTGTTCAGGGCCTATAGACAAAGTAACATTTCTATTGCCGTAGACGCTAGTAGAAATGACAGAATGTATGGATTTGACATTGGCGATCGAAACATTTTGACGTTTGCTTTCTCCACCATACGTCAAGTCCATACATTTTTTATGTTTTCTACTGTCGTTAACGCTAATCGAAAGTACTTTGTCTAGGGACCCAGGAGTGCAATTTTTGAAACTTATACGTCTAACTCAGCAGTAGAAAATGTCAAAATTACTATGGACATTTGCATCTTTCTACTGCTGATTTGACATAAAAAAATCACACTCCTGGATTGTGATCTCCATAGTAATTTTGAAATTTTAACTGCGGAGTTCAATGTATGACTTTCAAAAATCGCACTCCAGATGTTTATGATCACCCTGATTGCGTACATACATTCGATGTTCTAGGCGTTCAGATATTACTGATTAGAAATAAGTATTTGACCACCTTGTTTTCTATTTTATATCTGATGGCGACTGTACCTATTTATAACATTAGTATGCATGACAAAAGCTATCTTACTCAAAACTCAATTAAACCCATTTGGATGTTAGTTTCAAAGGATCACGTCAAGACTATTAGAGGGGTACTTAGCGGTGAAGTATTTAATTCTATTTTCCATTTGTATAAAGTTGAGTGGGTGATGCCTATATTATGTAATGGAATGTACGAGTAGGGTCTGACTTACATGTTTAGGTAGCAGAATATATTCATGCCGTGCAAACATTGACCTACCAAATACTGGACGTAGGGACCGCGCTCAAAAGTGTCCGAACCAAAAGAGAAACAAGCCGAATATCACCCAATCTCACGTGAGGGAGAGGGGGGACTCGGCAAATATCACGTAATTTTTTTTCCGCATTAAACAGTGTAAAATTGCTAGAAAACTAGGTTAAAATAAATTAAACATGTTCTTAATACCAGTCCGCTCCATACAAACGTAGTCTAGTTATATTTTCAATACTAACCTATTAAAGTCAATTAAAATTTTCAGAAACAATCTAGAAACTTAATCTCTATGCTTGTATGTTGTCAGATTTTGGTTGAAATATACCTACATAGTTTTAAAGTTACAGGTGCCTCAAAGATTTTCATACAAATCTTAAATTAATCCTACATTGAAACTGTATATTTATTTGTATACTTTTGGTAACACGCAGCGAAACAACGTGATAATCAAATTAGATATTTCATTCCATAATAATTTGCAAAGGAAACGTCGCTAATTGTAATATGTAGGTAGTGGAAAACTGTATCATTTTTAAAGTACTCGCGAGCTCTCTGTACCTTAAACCAAGTTATGTAGAACTAGACAGGTACTCTTTTTATACTGTGCCCGGTTCGGTTGATTCACCCGGACCGTTTCGCCGACCATCAGAACTCTCCATACTAATCGATGAACGAGCGCGTGGCCCCGGTCAGAATTTAGCCGTTTTTAAAAAAAAAAGGGTATGAGTATTTATGAATTTTCATAATATAAGAAAACCAAACTACTCTATTTTGTATTGCGAAGTATATTGTAATTTTCATTTTCATCCGATCAATAATATAAGAGTAAAATGGTTACAAATTTACCCAATTTTACAGTAAAATCGCGCGGAAGAGCCTTAAGCATGATTTCGCTCGAATTTTCATCAGTATATGCTCCATGAGCAACACAACAGAACGTTATAAAATTCATAAACATTTAAATTCGTTATTGAAAAAAGAGACCTTACCCACACATTTTTACCAGCACCTTCATAACTTGCCTACAAATGTCATATTTGCTTAAACGCATGTTCACATTTCAGTGTCAAGAACAGGGAGAAATCTCGGATTTTACCGTTTTCCTAATCCACTTACTACGTGCTATATGAAACATTTGTGTCCACAGTTTCTTTTATTTCTATGAGTCTGTGTTGGAAACTTGGGATTTGACGTGTTATTAATTATTTCTATTATTAGGTATCAGGGGTCAGCGTTACCTTTTTGTGGAAAAGGAAATATGAGGGATTTTCTGTTTCCATAATGTTTGATAATAGTTTATCTACGTTTATAAAATAATCGGTGGTTAATATCTTCCTGGTGGTCCAGTTTGTAGAGTACTTGTATGCTGAAGGTTTTTTAAAGAGCTGGTCAGACCATCAAACTGAACAACTTTCTATATGGGACCAACGTCGAAATCGCCAAACAAAAATTTGTTCCGTACAAAATTGTGATCTTACTCGATCCAAATGTATGAGACAGCAGAATTTTTTTCGCGTTATTGGTCCCATAGAGAAAGTTGTTCAGTTTGATGGTCTGATCTTCCTCTTAAAACACCGTCAGCATATTAAGTTGGACCTTGTAATTTGGTTCAAATTCAAATATGTAGTCCAGGTGATAATTGTTGTAATTTTTTCCATAAGAATGATCTCAGAATAGCAAATCGTGAGTCAAAAAACAAGTCTGTGGATTTTATTTATTCTGCGGAACCGTAAGATTAAACGTAGGTTTATTCTAGAATAAGTACAGGATTTTAATACAGCGCGGGGAGTTCATTTCAGCGTATGTGGAGTAGGCACATACTAAGCTTTATACAACTCCAACTCAAAGGTAGGTATTGCTCCAACTACTGCAAGATTATGGACAAGCCGGAAAAACGTAACACTTCTTAATAAGTGTTCCTTTGTTTCTATTTACATTGTCCATACGTCATTCTATTTGTTTTTGTTATTTTATCTCTTGATTTGGATCCACGCAATCATTTCTTGCTTGGTAAAAATTATTATAATAAGTTAGTAGGTAAATGTTTTTTAAAACAGAAAAACAAACTTTATAGGTAAAACATTTCACAGATAAACAAAAACTATGAATAAAATAGATACTTCAAAAGGTTAAAGTTTGGTATGGCAACTCATTGAAACGTTGGGTAGAGATTCTATCTAGTTTCCCGATCGTCTATCTCAGAGATTTCCTAGAAGATGCTTCAGTGAATGTAGTACCTACTGTCAACAATCCCGTCTACTTGAAACGGTCCCGATGTATCAAAAGAAAATATTTATTCCGAGCAGAAAATAAAACTTTACCTACTAAGTTACTTTTAGAAAATTCTTCTCTTATCTTTCGCTGTAAATTGAGCTTTGATCAACAAGCCAGGACTTAAATATATTTCAGTTAATTAAGGTATTCAGACTGAAGCCAACTAGTTGAATGTCTTTGACTAATTATTATCAGGACTAGCCTTGCGGTAGTATTTCCTCTCTGCCACGGTATAAGCACAATTGATCTAGTGCATTTACATTCAATTTTACACCTTATCTCTAAACGAGACAGCCTATATTTGCGAAATAATAACTTCGAACTTAGAACGTTTGGGGTTCACACGAGACTACTTTTTATGATTTTGAACATTCAAAATTAGAATCTAAAGTTATGGGGAATAAAATCCAAAGTTGCGGATTTCATGTTAACTCGCCCCCCGCAAAAAGTGGCAGAAATGTTTGTTAGTAGGATTACACGCGTAACCAGTCCACATATAAATTGTCAAAGTTGAATGTGTACAACAGGGCGTAGCAATGATTTTTTCCCAGGGGGAGCCGGGCCCGGTTAGGTCGTTGTAACAAAAGTTAAAACCTGGAGCGAGCGAAGCGATTACTACACTACACTATGAAAAAAAAAAGATCGAAAACCAAGATTTCACCAAATTCTGGATCGAACGAAGTGAGCCCCTTTCTACGCCTATGAACTTCACGCCTAAAATTAAAAATAAAATGAATATCTTAAGATAGACACAGTGATGAAATATGATTTGTTGAATTTTATAATACCTTTTTGCTGTACTTAATATAGATTTTATCTCATTTGACCCATTCAACGATGTCACGCAATTACCTTTCAGTTACCTCTCTTGGTGCTAGATACCTCTTATATATTTAAATGTTCTTATATTTTATAAATATCTGAAATTCCAAACGGATTCTCTTTCGGACCCTAGGAACCCTAAAAAACATAGCAACAGACCATTAATGAGTGTAAGACTAAAATAGTCGCCATACTTCGAATTGAGAACGATGAGAGACGAGACTTCTGAATACCAAAGGACTCGTATTAGGAGATTCCTTCGAAACAGCTTACACTAAACTTATAGTATACTTGTCATGTTTCTCCTTATTTTAATAGAATATCACAGTTTATCACTTTCGGATAACATTTAAGAGAATTGGAAAAGATTATGATCTTTTCATTCCATGAGAATCTCTGTCCAGTAAGCAAAAGTAAATGGTATTCAATAATAAGAATAGGTTCTTACGAAGATTGGATGTGACCCTTCACGCCGTCTCTAAAGCCAAAAGTTAATAAACAATATCCACCTAAAAACAAAATGTCTGAATTTTAAAGTTGGATAGTGCTTATTTTAGGTAGCTACTAAATTCGATAGATCGAGTAGAAAGCTGAAAAAAAACGACGACAGGCCATATGTACCAATGAACTTTTGTAACTTATTTATGTATAGCGACTGCTCTCAAATGGTGAAAGAAAACATCGTGAGGAAACCTGCATACGTCATTAATTATGCGTAAATTGCATCTTTGCTACATTGCACTAAAGTGCCTACCTACGTTTGGAAATAAAAGTTTTAAATGTCTTATACACACAGTATTAAATCACTTCAAATTAGTTTAGGAATAATGTTTAATTACTTTAGTAAGTTCGTCTAACGTCTGATTTCAGTTAATCTAAGAAAAGAGATAAGTTACTCGATTAACACTTTATTGCGTACAATTAATGTGTCTGAAAACTTACAAAGTTACAAAAACTATTTGAAACACATTCTTGTGTAAGTATCCTTCATTTATGAGAATCTTGATAAAGTTCGTTATTTTTCCGCTTGGAAGCACCCTAATAAATTATTATACAGTATACCTAAACTAATTTTCATTACACCCATCTGTAAGAAGTTATTCTTTTTGCGATTTCCTTTTTGGTTTATTGGTACCTTAGAGCATACTGGTAACTACCACGCCCTCCTAAATTATCAGCCCTCTAAGGCGCAAATTATACGTCCCTTGAGCATAATTCATTTATTCATAATTCACGCTACCGCTTTCATACATTTTGTATGAAAAGTTTTGAAACCACACCATGCCTGCGACGCGCCTGTGCCGTACCTTCGCCTTATGCCTTTTGTGTATAATTTGTGCCTATTGGAGTAATAACTACGTATGATCATGACGTAAGCTCATAAAGCTCTCAGAGAAAAATTATGATTAGGAGTGAGATTTTTTAAACTCGCACGTTGAACTCAGCAGTTGAAAATGTGAAAATTTCCATCAAGATATGCATCTTTCTACTGCTAATTTGACTTTAAAAATGGCACTTTACACATATAGGGTATCGGAGGTTTACCGAAAGAAAACTCAAATTATTTAAGTACCTAATGGTCTGAATAAACGACGACACTCACCCCCCGTCACACTGGACAGAGTTTCGGTACTACTGGTGAATCGTGGATGTTCTGAGGTTTCAGAATATCTCGGACTACCCCCTCGGGGAATATAGTCGTGAGCATATGCTTATGCTTATGGTCTGAATAAACATTGAGTTCATTATAATAATTTTTCCAAAGAAAAGATAATTAATTATATCATATTGACGTACATGATCGTCTGGCATTTAATATTGAACTAATCTTACACATTTCAATTTCAAACGGAACGTACTTAAAATAATGAATCTAAGTGAATAGAAACGTTTCCAAATGTCCAAACAAACACTGGACGTGTTCTAGTTAGAACGTCGTCCGAGTGTTTGCACATGAGTCGCAGTCGTCTGTCCCAGATTCAGAGACAAAAGGGAGAATCTACCATCTCTCCCCTCTAAAACAAATTGCTATCTATTGAACCATGTAAATTAAATGGTCCTGGAGTGCGATTTTTGAAACTCATTCGTTGAACTCAGCAGTTGAAAATGTCAAAATTAGTATGGAGATATGCATCTTTCTACTGCTGATTCGACTTTCAAAAATAAAACTCCTGAGGCCCTAGTCAACGTGACATTCTATTGGCGTTGACGCTAATAGAAAATGACAGAATGTATGGATTTGACTCATTTTACGTTTGCTTTCGTGGATCGAATCATTTTTACGTTTGCTTTCGTCACCGTACGTCAAGTTCATACAATTTTACGTTTTCTACTATCATTAACGCTAATCGAAAGTAATTTGTCTAGGGGGGCTGGAGTATGATTTTTGGAAGTCAAATCAGCAGATTTTCTTTAGAACTAGAAAGAAAGATGCATATCTCCATAGTAATTTTGACATTTTCAACTG
Organism: Agonopterix alstromeriana; assembly: GCA_963924505.1. Taxonomy (NCBI): domain Eukaryota; kingdom Metazoa; phylum Arthropoda; class Insecta; order Lepidoptera; family Depressariidae; genus Agonopterix; species Agonopterix alstromeriana. The sequence goes on along the minus strand of OZ004668.1, from coordinate 10,824,188 downwards.
CTAAGTTCAACGTCTGAGATTCAAAAATCGCACTCCTGGAAGCGATTAGACTTAAATATATCTAAAATTGATGAGATGTTTTCAGATGGGTGGTACTTACATTGTATGGAAATATTAGTTGACGATGATAATTCGATAGATGAGACGACAACGAATAAGGTTACTATGGATTTAATCAAGACATTGGCAACTTAATCCTGCAACGCTTGTCCGAAATCTAAAGTTCATTGTTTCACAATCACACCCAAATGAGATTTTCACATCGAGCACATCCATGCAGAACAGACTACATCAGATCATTACTACCTACAGATATGATAATGATCGACAGTTTCACGAGATTATAATTATGTAGGTTCCTACAACACCTAAACCAGATTAACATGTTGATCTTTCTACATTGACTATTTCCATTTCGCAGTAGACACCATGAATAAGGTTTGAGTGAAGACAAGACAAGAGCAATATGTACGTAAGTGTAAGTGTTTATTAACTGAGTTACTGGCATTACTACTGTAGAGAAAATATCTCGTCATCTAAAATAGGTGAGGTAAGGTAACTAAAGGCACCTAAGAGGTGTTCAAATGCGAGCGTATTGCCTGAAAAACATGGACTTTGAGTGCGATTTTTGAAACTCATACTTTTAACTCAGCAGTTGACAATTTCAATATTACTATGGAGATACGCAACTATCTACTGTTGATTTGACTTTCAAAATTCATACTCCAGGAGTGTTATTTTTGAAAGTCAAATCAGCAGTAGAAAGATGCATATAATAGTAATTTTGTCATTGTCAACTGCTGAGTTCAACGAATGAGTTGCAAAAATCGCACTCCAGGTTGGCTTTTAAAATTATTCAGAAACGGAATTCTTGATCGAAGTTACTTAGATCAGTTATTTAGCCAGCCTACTGATACCTGGAGCTTTTAATAACTTATTAACTTTCAATCTCGTTTGTTTGTTCAGTGCAGATATCGTTCGTTATTGGTTTCCAAAAAAAGTGTCGCTATCAACGCGGCGGGCGTCCGTCTCTTCGATATCTACATTAATCACTTGTTAGAACCCGTCACTCCAACTTATAATTAACTCTTCGATTAGTTTCTTCACGTATACCTACCAAAGTATCTTAACTATTATAAAACTGTAACAGATAGATATTTACATGAAAAAGATTACGATATGGTTTTTAGGTATCCCGGACTCAAACTCAACCTTTTTATAATTTGTATCTGTCTGTTTGTTTGTTTGTTTGTTTGTTTGAAACAGCATCACGCAAAAACTACTGAACCGATTTTGATGAAACTTTTTTTGTTTGATAGCTTATGATCTCACTTAAAATCTGGTACCTATAGGAATACTTAATTTGTGCGGACGAAGTCGCGGGTAAACTCTAGTACATTATAAATCTATTATGCTTACGTTTAAGCGTTGTGTAATCTATCTTCATGTTTATGTTTAAATAACTCCCGATTTAGTCTGCATGTGCATGTTATATGCCTATGTCGATGCAAGCTGCCAAACATGATCGTATCAGCGGTTTTGTCTTCATATGGTAACAAATTCACAGACAGACGTCCTTTCGTATTTCATTAATTATTAGTAGATTCCATAGAGTGAAATAAGCTGTCATGGCTGTGCTGGGTAGTCTAATCGTTCCGTCACTAGATCGTGTAGCAGCATCGAGTCAGAAACTGTTCGCCGCAAAAGGGGTAGTCTAAGCCCTACAAGGCCAAAATCGAGAAAAGCCGCAAATATGTGTATAGGATAGCCATTTGGTGCACAGGTACACACGGCGACACATCTAGCTCTACACAACAAAATAAGGTGGCCGCGCGTAGGTCGAGTAACGTATAACGTCGCGCGGCCCGCTTATGTTGGTTTTGTATAGCTTGATGTGTTGCCGTGTGTACTTTAGGTTTAAACAATCATTCTGACCGGTAGTTCTTAAAAATATGAATGAATGAATAAAATATATTTGATGTTTGGTTAAATAAAATATGCTTATGCTTATTTGCGTGTCTGCTTATACAGGGTGTCTCAAAAAAATTTTTATATTTATTTAGCTTACTGCGTGAGCGCAACGTATCCGAGGGGCGCGGGGGTTATGTCAATCAGTAGCCTGGCTCTTGGGAATTCAGTCGCTATGAAGCGTTTCTCGGGAGCAGACCGCGCGTTGTGCGTGCGAGAGTTTTACAAAAACGGTGATTCGGCGACTGTAGCGCGTAGAAAATTCTGCAGTATTCGAGGTTTTCGCCACTTAAATGATGCGCCAAGCATTCCTCTCATTCGACATTGGGTTAAAAAGTTTGAAGAGACCGGTACAACGCTAGATAAATCAAAATCCGGGCGACCTAGGTCATCAAGAACGGTAGAAAACGTGGAGAATGTTAATCAGTCTGTTCGTGACGACCCGAACCTTTCAATTCGGAAGCGCGCAAGTGCTTTAAATGTGCATAGATCATCATTACATCGCATCATGCACAAAGACCTAAAGCTGCACCCCTACAAAATTCAATTGGTGCAAGAATTAAAGCCCCAAGATGCCAGTCAGAGGCTTCATTTCGTAAATCAGGTGATTGAGCGATTTTCAACGTATACCAACATTTTGTTTTCGGATGAAGCTCATTTTCATCTTAATGGCCACGTAAATAAGCAGAACTGCCGCTACTGGAGTGCAACGAATCCAAAACGCAAACATCAGAAACCCGATAAACCGACTTCACTGGCCCATTTGAAAGAAAATATCCGTCACGAAATGGCAGCCATCCCTGAATCCACCTGCCGAGCCGTCATAAGTAATTTTACTGTTCGATTAAATGACTGCCGAGAACGCGAGGGTCTACATTTAGACGATATCATTTTTAAGAAATAAATCCCCAAAAAGTGTATTTCAATAATTAATAAACATTTTTTCTATATACGGCTTACTTTTTTTTTAATCGATCCACTAAATATAAAATTTCTTTTGTGACACCCTGTATTTACATTTTTGGTAACTATGGATTTCGATTTTTTTTCTTAGACCTATCGTGTGGAGTATTAAATGAAAGGGCTTTATAAGCCAGTTCTAAAAATATACTACATCATTACCTTTCAGCCACTTGTTTTCTAAAAATCCTAAAAGTATTTTATGTACAAAAATGTATTCAGCTGTTTCCTGATGGTGAAGGTACTGGTGTAGTATATTTTTAGAACCGGCCTATGAAGCTCTTTCATTCGACACCCCACACGATAGGTTTCAGAAAAAAAAAATGTTATACTGGGTCCAACTTAGTATGCTGACACTTTTTTAAGGGGATGATCAGACCATAAAATTGAACAACTTTTTCTATAGGACCAACATCGAAATCGAGAAAAAAAAAAGTTATCCCATACATTTGGCTCCAGTAGGTTTGCAGTTTTGTATGAGACAGCAATTTTTTTTCGCCATATCGATGTTGGTCCCATAGAGAAAGTTGTTCAGTTTGATGATCTGACCATCCCCTTAAAAAAGTGTCAGCATTATTAAGAAGGACCCTATATGTATACCTACCTATTGTCTACCAAACGGCTATCCTGTACATCGTTTTTTTTTTTTGCGTAGGTTACTAGGGAGATAGTATGTAAGTTATATGTTATGTGGTGGTGTGGTACGGAACCCTCGCCTCGGTGCGCGAGTAGTCTATTGTATCTCCCCCGGACAAAACAGCGTGATTATTTTGGACTATTTCAATACAAATGCAAATACAAATCATAAAAATATCTTATTAAAATTAACAACTCGTTTGAACCGACGCGTCGTCACAAACAAATTTGCATTGCCAGACAACCTTTGTTACTTCAGCATGTTTTTTTTTCATAATATTTCTGAGAGTAGCAAGCAACAATGGTGTTCATAAACATTTTAATGACATTTTAAATAAGCATTGCGGTTCAAACGACTCTGAAATAAAACTAATGTTATAAAGGTGAAATAAACAGTTTCAGCAGTTCCACTCTACGAGTTTTCTCGTTTCTAGACACGAGTCAACGTACAAACTTTTAGTATGTACCTATACTCCATTCAAAATAGCAACGAAATTTTAAGGCCATTTTGCATTACAGAAACAGAGATTTGAAACACTTATTCTTAGAACAGCTTTAGTAACGTCCAAGATATGTCGAATAGTATACACGGTCCTTAATATGCTGACACTTTTTTAAGGGGATGATCAGACCGTCAAACGGAACAACTTTCTCGATGGCACCAAAATCGAAATTGCGAAAAAAAAATCACCTCTTCCATACAAAAACTGCAAACCTACTTGAGCCAAATGTATAGGACAGCTGTTTTTTCTTTCGCGATTTCGATGTTGGTCCCATATAGGAAGTTGTTCAGTTTGACGGTCTGATCCTCCCCTTAAAAAAGTGTCAGCATATTAAGAAGGACCCTATACAACGTGTTAATGAATTAACGCAAAACAAGAAAGCAGTTTGTTTAGAATCGAGAGCAGAATCGAATTATCATGGTTTCAACAAAGGTTACATTTGTCAAAATATTAAATAATTTGTTCGTAATTTAATATTTTCTGAACTCTATACCAACCCACCGCACTGGCACACTCAGCCTATTCACTACCAAAACAAGATTCTTAAAATGTATCCATAAGCACGTTAGCGCTTTCATTCATTGCTGAAATGATAACAAATCATTTTTGCCTCAAAACTTAAAATGCGAATAACTTTAAATATTACCTATAAAAAAAATGAACTTATTGTTTCAATCTAATTATTTTGTTATAAATCAGTTGGGGTGTATTTGGTTTTGCGCTTATTCATTAACACGTTGTATATCTAATAAATTAATAACATTTGGTAATCAGAATTGGCCAGAAAGCTAAGTAGAAATCGGAAAATCTCGTCTTCCTTATTTGGAATGAAGTATACCTATTATTAAACGGGAGCAGAAGCTCTGCTCTAAATAATGAATATTGTCGCATTCGATGTGTAAACTAGGTGAGTACGTACCAATTATAATATGACATAACATTAGTGAAATCAATCATTTCTGAAAATCTTTTTAGGGTTCCGTACTTAGAGGGTGCCAAAGCTAATCCTATTACTAAGCCTACACTGTCCGTCAGTCCGTCCGTCCTAACTCAAAAGTGTTGTATCTTTTGACCCGTCAGTCATAGTTAATGTTAGCGAGTTGTAATTTTTACAGAATGTAATGTGTTATTATTTCGATTTGCTAACAAACAACAAATTGGTGTAACAAAAGGTAAAAAAGCACGAAGGAGTATTTCTGTACCCTGTGTACGGAACCCTGTGTGTGCGAGCCCGACTCGCACTTGGCCGGTTTTTTTGATAATTTTATGCTGAGAGGTAAAGAATTCACAATATTTAAAATTTAATTTCCTCTGTGAGAGTAATAATTACAACATTGCAAAGGCTTTAAAAAATACCTTCTCGGTTATTATAACTCTACTTAAAAAGTAATAAAAGTTGTACTTCAGAGGTTTTCATTCTAGACTAGATGAAGTTAATAAAAGTTCATAAAAATACATTCGCGTAGTACCTATAAGAATAAGTAGGTATGCCTAAAGCGAACTTACATTAATAATCTTATCTTAACTATTATAAAACTGTAACAGAAGTTTGTCTGTAAATTGAAGATATTTACATTAAAAAGATTACGATATAGGTACCCCGAACTCAAAATCAACCTTTTTTAGAATTGTTGTCTGTCTGTTTATTTGTATGTCTGTTTGTAACGGCATCAAGAAAAAACTACTGATAAATTTTTATGAAACTTTTTTGTTTGATAGCTTATAATCTGACTTAAAATCTGGTATATAATTTGTGCGGACGAAGTCGCGGGTAAACTCTAGTTATACTTATACAGAGTGTTAAATTAAATGGTTAGTTACATAATACCATTTAACCGAACAACAATCAATCATATAATTGAATGAATAACAACGCGAAAAAAAAACTGTTCTATAGAAAACGTCAACGGCTTCTCGGCCCAAATGTATGAAACAACATTTTTTTTTGCGATTTCGATATTAGTTCTATAGTAACTTGTATTCAAGAAACCTGCGTTGTGGATTAGATTTTTTTTGTACATTGTTTTTAATTTGAATAAATAACCTTTATAAATTTGAGCACTATGTTACGAGTAATTTCCTTTACTAATTGTAAAATTGATTGTTCTGTAGTAAAAGTTGATCAGTTTGATGGTCTAAAACTTCCCCTTAGTAAGTAATGCATTTTACTTCAACTTATAAAGTAGTAAACACATAATACAGATTTTTTACAATATTTATGCTTTCCGTTGAACACAGGTTTTATATATGTATTTTATAGAAACATAAGAAATATAGTCGAGATGTTGAAGAACATTGCTATATTTTTCAAAAATTTGTATGTCTTTCAAATAAGGAGAACATAGTTTCTAAAAACCAGCAAAATATGTCTCGGCCCTGCGTTTACCTATGGGGATCGTCTTATAGTTCCTAGTTATAGATAGGTACCTTCTACTAAGTGATCAGAGAACGCAGTAGGTACCTAGGTAGCTAGCTGTAATTGTGATAATATCCATTACCTATCTATTACCTTGGTTCTGGAATAGTTATTACCCACACCTAATCAAATCTTCAATATTCCCTAGTTCGGATGTTTATTTTGCTAGATTCGTTCGATAGTATAGATAGCCGTGGGGTATCTTAACCGCCGACGCAAAAAGAGGGGTGTTATAAGTTTGACGCCTATGTCGGTCTGTTTGTCTGTCTGTGGCATCGTAGCTACCAAACGGGTAGACCGATTTCGATGCAGTTTTTAAATAGAAAGCAAATTTTTACTAGTGTTCTTAGCTTTGTTTCATGAAAATCGGTTCAGTACTTTTCATGTAACTTTAAAAATTATGAAATAAAATCACAAATTTAAAAAACCCCCAACGCAAAAAACAAACATTTAAAAAGTAAAAAATAAAATCAATTGTCATTTCATAGCGGTCCCCTACGCATTAATTTACCTAAAAATGTCTTAAAGAGAGTACAAAAGTAAAACAAATATTTATTTTCTTACATCAAGATTTATTTTTTATTTTTTAAATGTTTGTTTTTCTCCTAAAAATAATAAAAATACGTTATCAAAATTTTCCTTCGCAAGTTTTGCCCAGGTTTTCGCACCCAATTGTATACTCGATCACCGCAAATAGACTGTTTGTTCGACGTGATGACGTTAAGGTATGTATTAAACTATAGTTTAGCGATGACTCTATAATCCAGCCAATTCCGCATCTAAATCTTCGGCATAAGGGTTCTGTCTGAGGACTCGGTACGTGGAGTATACTATCCGATACCAGGGTATGATGGATCTTGTATAACACTGTAACAATAGGCTATTTCAAGAAACGGTGCAAATATTACATACCTACCTTAGACTTATCTAAGCTACCTACCTAACCTACTAGGTGCAAAATTTAGACACCTTTTTTTATATTAAGACGCAATAGTAGTACGAAATACCATAGAGGCATCTTTTATTTTCATTTTTTGACTAGATTTATACAATTTACCGAAACCAAAGTCATATCTCAGTATTCTTGGATAGTTTATCTAGTGAAATCATAATTTGAATACACGATTGGAATTACTTCACTCGATAGAAAATCGTCACAGAGATGACGTATTTTCATGTATTTTTAAACATTTTTCTCGTTTTAGAAGAACTTAAAATTAGTTACCGATTTTTTGTATTTATACTCAAATATTCACCATTATTTTATCTAGTGAAATCATTAAAAAAAAGTACGTTTGTTAATTCTTTTTAATCGAAAATACTTTTCGCACGCACTTTTCAGAGGGCTGGGCAATCGCGTTTCTCATAGAAAATATTCGTCTAACCTACAGCCCCTTAAAAGTGAGCCTTGATACATTTACACGCTCTTAGAAAGAAAGTTGGTAAGTGCAACAAAGTTCTTGATCAAGAGACATTGTCGCGTCGAGACTCGTGAGTTTATGTACCTACTTACCTATGTGTTAAACATTGTTGTTCGAAAGGATTTAGGCAATTATTCTCATATATACTTATTAAGATAATTAAAAAATAGGTAGGATTCTGACTTACATCAATCTACGTGTAAACTTAGACGTGCTTGTGCTACTTCTTAAACATTTTAAATTTTGCGTTAAAGCCAATGCCTAAAAATACCTCCTTTTATTTTTCGTTTTTTTTTTTGGCGTCACCATCCACCAAACTTGAATAATATTGTAGTTCAGAATAAAGTAACAAACAAAACTTGTTATTACAAGTAAAGCTTTAAACTCAGTCCGAACGGAGATACCTACTTATCATAAATGTAACGATCGATGACTTTTCAACTTCAAGCCTTTATAAGTATCTCCGTACGGATTGAGTTTAGAGACATACACGCAGTAACAAGTTTTGATTGTTACTTTATTTTGAACTAAAATATCCAAGTTTGGTTGATTGCCGCGCCAAAAAAAAAAGACGAAAATCGCACCTCCTGAAGGATGATTTTTGAAAGTCAAATCAGCAGTAGAAAGATGCATATCTCCATAGTAATTTTGACATTTTCAACTGCTGAATTCAACGAATGAGTATCAAAAATCGCACTCCTGAGACTAAGCAATTGCAGTCCCGGATCTAGAATTTTTGCGAACCGGGGCAAACACTTAATTTTATCGCCCCTCCACTCCAATGGAGTAGCTATAATTTTTGCCAGGGAGGCCAGGTTCACGTTAGGTCGTTGCAATAATACTTACCTAGAACTTAGAGGGAGCGAAGCGAGCTCGAGATTTTACTGCAATATGATTAGCTCGTCGCAATAATTAAAATCCAAAATCTGGATCGAATTCTGTAAAAGGTATGACTACCAGACTAGATAGTTTTAATACAATAAAAACCAGGAGGAAATTTTTTTGCAATATTTTCAAGTCGTTGCAATACATTATTTGTCAAACTCTTGATTTTCGCGTGTGGGCCCCGGTTTGACCCCCCTCTAGATCCGGGGCTGAGCAATTGTTTTCAATTGAACAGAGTTCCCAAACTAATATTGACTTCATTACATGACAGGCATTATGTATTTATTAACAATGAAAACTTCAATCAAACCGCACCATCGAAGATAGGCAGCCGTATAATAATGAGTTAGGCATATACCGAAATCAAAGACTTACCTAGTCCTTGCCAATTGAACACAATACCACTGGAAACCTTTTCGTGCCGTAGTTTTAATCATATACAGGGTGTAACAAAAGACACCCTAGTCATATTTAAAGGGGTGGTTTAGACCATAAAACTGTACAACACTTCACTATGGAGCCAACATAGAGAAATTAAATAAAACATCTGCTATTCCATAATTCCATACATTTTGGTCTAATAGGATTGTAGTTTTTTATGGAATACCAAATTTTTTGTTCGCTATTTCGACCTTGGTCACACAGAGAAAGTTATTCAGTGTGATAGTCTGATCATCCCCTTTAAAAACCGTCAGTACCTATATAAAAATTACCCTATATGAAAACAGAAAAAAAATCTGCTGTTCCAAACATTTGGGTCGAGTAGTCATTGACTTTGATTTTTTATTCGCGATTTCAATGTTAGCTCTTTTGTGAAAGTTGTTCAATTTGATGGTTTGATGGATCCCCTTTGATATACCTACATATAAACGCATTTAATTTTAGACCCTATACAACGCGTTAATGAATAAAAGCAAAACAAGAAAATAGTTTGCTTAGAATCGAGAGCAGAATCGAATATTCAACATAGGTTACAATTTTTTCAAAATAATAAATTTGTAATTTGTTCGTATTATTTAAAATTTACTGAACTCTATCTCAACCCACCGCACAGGCACACTCACCCTACTTACTACCAAAACAAGACTATATCCATGAGCACGCTTTCAATAGTCGCTAAAAAAATAACTAGTATTTTTGGATAAAATTTTAAATGCGAATAACTTCAATTTTAATTACTTAATAAAATAATGAAATTATTGTTTCAATGCAATTATTATGAGGTTGCGCTGTAGCTGGATGGTTTGGATATGACTTGATACGAGTGTTATAGGGCTCTACCGCCCGATTTTACCGTAAAATTGGGTATTTTTGCAACTGTGTACTATATTAACTGTGGCACTTTTTAAACATAAAACAAAACTGAACAATCTACAGCACATGAGAAATGATTTGGTTTTTCTCGAAATCTATTTTAATTAATAAAACTGAAGAAAAAGGAATCTAAAGCCACCCCATTTTTTCCAGTTGTAACCATTTTACTCTTACATTGTTGATCGGAAGAAAATGAAAATTTACAATATACTTCACAATACAACATAGAATGATTTGGTTTTCTTATTTTTTGAATATTCCTAAAAATTCATCTCATTTTAAAAAGAAAACGGCTAAATTTTGAGTGTAGCCACGAGCTCGTTCACATCTATTAGTATGGAGAGCCATGTTCCCGGGCGGATACGCCTTAAAGCAATTTAGTTAGAAATTTTGCTCAAAACTTATCTGATAATTAACCGACAATTATCTTGATAATTAAGAAAGTCAAGAAAATAATTATCTTGATAATTTCGAACCCTGAATTGCATGCATATGCGTTACGAAACTAAAAATACAAATTACCCTATTGAGTACCTAATTGTTTTAATTTCAGAGCAACCTGAGAACATCTGCGATGGGGCGTAACTCAGGTGGAGTGGAGTCCAACGGGGAGCTACGCATGCTCCTTGTCGTCACCGTCGTGGTCGGCATGCTACTGATGCTGTCCCTGCTCATGTGCTACGCATGCGTACTGAAGAGACTGTGCTGCGGGACTAGAAGAGAGCGAGCCAAGCATTTGGCAAATGCTAGAAGGAACGAAAGTTTTCCAATGGGCGATGTAACGCTGTTGTCGCAGCCGACGGAGAGTGAACGGGTTTAACCTTTTATAGACATCTAACTACAGGGTGAATTTATTATCATTAGCATCCTTTTAAACTAAGGTCTACCCATCAAACTGAACAACTTTTACTATGCCTACTCGAGTCAAATGTATGCAACAGCGGATTTTTTTTGCTCCAATCGGTTTGGTCCCATAGAAAAAGTTGTTCAGTTTGATGGGTAGACTCTTAGTTTAAAAGGATGCTAATGATATCAATGTCACCCTGTATCAGGTTAAGTTTGGGCAGTTGCATTACTTTAATGGGTGATTGTACTCGTGATACAATAAATTTTCCGTTCCTTAAGGAAAGTGTACAATCAACCTTTAAAGTAATGCAACTGTCTACACTTACATTACACCATAATTTTTAAGATAAGAATTGGTGCGTGATAGTGATTTAGAAGTACCTAAGTAGGAACCGAACTAGGTATAAAGCAATGTTATCATAGACCTTTGGGCTGAAATAAAAATAATGAATGATTGGTCTAAGTATATGTTATTGTAAACTTAGATATATTGTAAAGCTAATATAAAGTAAGCCGCTATAGACGCGCGTATTTAACTATGAAAAATAGTGAAGTCAGCCAGCTCATGGGCTATACAGGGTGATATTGAAATTATTCATATTGAAATTTTCAGGGGTGTGTCAAACCATCCAACTGAAAAACGTTTACTATCGCGTCAAAAAAATCAGCTGTTCCATACAAAATTGCAAACCTACTCCGCAAATGTATGGGACAGCTGATTTTTTTCGCGATTTTGATGTTGGTCCCATATAGAAAGTTGTTCAGTTTGATGATCTGAACCACCCTAAAAATTTGTCGAATCATTTCAATTTCAACTTGTATCCAGGTGTTAAGAAAAGTATCATTAACCTTTAAACCACCCACTTGATGGGGAGCAAACCTGTCAGAACAAAAATCTGCTGTCCCATATAAAACTGCTATACCTACTCGATTCAAACGTATGGGACACCTGATATTTTTTTTGTTCTGACAGGTTTGCTCCTATAGTAAAAGTCGTTCAGTTTGATGGGTAGAGTATGTGGTTTAAAGGTTAATTATACTTTTCCTTACACCCTGTATACTTAACCGAAATTCTGCTCAAGCGGTCGCTCGCTGGTTCATTATAATGTATTTATTATAAAAAAAGTAGCACAGTATTGTATTAAGGGGATATAATTCGGAGCGCGCTCCATACAAACGTACTATGGTGATATTTTCAATACTAACCAATGAGAGCCAATGAAATTTTGCTGAAACAATCTTGAAAACAATATCTATGCTTGTATGGAGTCAGATTTTCGTTAAAATATACAGTTTCAATGCTAGGATTAATTTAAGATTTGTATGGAAATCTTTGAGGCACTGTTACTTTAAAACTATACATTTTAACGAAAATCTGACTCTATACAAGCATAGAAATTTGTTTTTAGATTGATTCTGAAAATTTTCATTGAGTTTAATTGGTTAGTATTGAAAATATCACCATAGTACGTTTGTATGGAGCGCGCTCCGAATTATATCCTCTTAAATGGAGCTACGTGTCTGCGTACTATAATGTAGTTAGGTACAAGTCAAGAAATATTTGCCACTGTAGAACTTTGTCGCAGCAGAATATAGGTACTTATCCAAGCTTATACTCGTAACGTTATGTATACACGTCACGCAATATCTTCCTAGGATGTTAGGGTAAACAGTTGCATTACTTTAAGAGGTGATTGTACCCATGATACTGAATAACCCAAAGGAGCAAAAAAAATTCGACTTTTCATACAGTACCTATACTGCATTCCAAATAAGGACGACGAGATTTTCCGATTCCTATTTAGCTTTCTGGCTAATTCTGATTACCAAATGTATTTAATTTATTGGATACATATACTATCAGACATATCTTGGACGTTACTAAAGCTGTTCTAAGAATAAGTGAGAGGAAGTGTTTCAAATCTCTGTTTCTGTGTAACATATAATATCATTGGTTTCTGTAATGCAAAATAGCCTTAAAATTTCGTTGCTATTTTGAATGGAGTATAGTAAACTTTCGCCGATTGCATTTATTACGGAGAGTACAAAAAATTGTGGCGAATTTCCTAGTTATTGGGGCGAGAATTCTTGAGAAATCTAGCCTTAGTCGAGACAAGTAAAATTTCTCAACAACACGAGGAATCAATTCAAAGAAACTAACTAATGAAACGCGCGTGTCACGTATGTTTTTGTTAAAATTAGGGCCGATTTTTCGATTTGCACATAGTTAATTCCTATGAATTAATTATATTTGTTGAAACAAATATAATTTACGATACGCCAGCGATCCAGGAAAATTGCTGGAAAACCTCACGTTTTATAAATATTTTTACTGTAGTTTGGCAAACAGGCACCAAAGAGACATTATTGGGACTACCTACCTATTCGGGATGTCAGAATAAAAACTTTTTAATGATTCTAAATGTCTTGCCAGTTCGGATCAAAAGCCATAAAAACTAAAAAGGAACTAAACTATTTTCTTTTTAATTGAAGTATATGGCTGAGATTTGGCTTAACGTCATTTTTCTGACAAATATCTGCCAGTTCTGTATTCGTTAGATAATTATATATAATGAAAACTCTTTGGTTGTATGAAAAATATGTAGACGAGAAATAAAATCTTTTTGGATTCCCAAAATTATTTTCAACTTCTCTATACTCTATTTCAAACAGCAACGAAATTTTAAGGCCATTTTGAATTACAGAAACAAAGATTTGAAACACTTCCTCTCACTTATTCTTAGAACAGCTTTAGTAACGCCCAATATATGTCGGCTAGTATATCTTTCTGATAAATAAATGACACTGTTTTGCGTTAACCTGCAATCGTCAGTACAGTAGTAACTTTAAGGAAAAGCTCGGCTATTTTGTTTTAAATTGGCTGCGTCACCTTTGTGAATGTTCTGTTGACGGTAACGAGTTCGAACAAACCGTTCATCATATTCTTTGGGAGTGTGAGCTCTGGTACGCCGAGCGCCAGACCATGCCTGACTCAATAAAATCGTTTTCTGGTGTCCCTTATTACATGGATCTTGTTGCAACTAGGGATAACTTCCGTGCGTTTAGATGTTTTTGCTATACTTATTACTGGAAGCAAAATAAGTCATAGTTTCAGTACAATGTTAGGTCCTTCTATTGTTTGCATTTGTTTGGTAATGTTATATTTTTATTTTTTTGTGCTTTTGCGGAGAGTCTTCAACTCTGCCATAAATGATCTCTAGAATTGGCTCTCTAATAGCCTTGCTTTTTTCTTATTGCTGTCTCCCGTTTGCAATGTAGGGAAGTCGGATATTTTTTTTCCTACTCCTCCTATCTTCTTTGATTAATTCATTGCGGGTTCCAAGACAGATTAGAGTCATCCCCCGGGCTCGCTGGACTTAATTGTCTCGTATTGTGAATGGTCGCCGCTGTTGATCCTGGTTCACAGGAGTTACAGCGGTGGGAATGTGTGGTTGGCCTATAAAAAAGTATAGCAGTTATCTTTGATAAGTTATATATCAAGATAGACGATCGAAGCTACGAACGCGTCGAAAAAAATATCAGTGAACACTTGACTGATAAACCGTGTCGGTATACACGCACACAGATATAAGTTGTATGGCGCATCACACACACCAACATAAGGAATTTGGCCACTTTTGTTTTATACGGTAGAAGCGTGAGGCTCTATCTAGACATATACTTTATCTTTGGTATTTACCTAATAGAAAATTTGTTTGAGATTGTAAAAGTAAAAATAATTGAGAACAATATTTTGTATAAAGTTGTCTAAATGTAAAATAAATGTCATATAGTATATCGTAGGTAAAGTACACTTGTAAACTAGATACTTTTACGTAAATATTGGTTAAGATTTAAATATCTTAATTTGATTGACATACAAAATATTGTGACCAAAGAGGTGAATTTTTTATAAAATTGTATATCTATTTGTAGATCAATTTGGCTACTATTGAGCTTATTTCCAACTATAAAAATATGGTCAGTAAAAAAAACGTTTATTTTAAAGTTAATTATATTATTTTATACAAATTATACAAATAGAGGCAAATCAGTTTCACAAGGCACTAATTATATTGTCATATTGATTTAAAAATATATTTAATCTTTAGCATTTGGAATTAATTTTCATGAGTCTATCTAATAAATATGTGAATTATACTTATTTTATTTATATTAAATATGTTTCTTTACATAAAATGAACGATCTGTTTCATATGTTTTTTATAAAAATCTAAGTAAATATACACCTATATAGAGTCCTTCTTAATATGCTGGCTAACGGTCTTTTAAGGGGACGATCAGACCATCATAGTGAATAACTTTCTCTATGGGACACAGATCACAACCGCGAAAAAGAATCTGCTGTTCCATACAAAACTGCAATTCTACTCGATCAAAATATATGGGATAGCTGAATTTTATTCCACGATTTCGATGTTGGTCCCATAGAGAAGTTCAGTTTGATGGTCTGATCGTCCTCTTAAAAACCGTCAGCATATAAAGTTGGACTATATTTAAACAAAATCTTTAACAAAATAACAGCTCCTATACTACTTCGAGTAGGTACCATTATATGGTCACAGATGACATTTATTGTGATGACACATCTGCCGAATTTACGCGACGTAATTTACGCGTCTACTAGGAAAAATTGCGCGTAATAGTGTGTCATAGACCGCGGATTAGTACTGAAAATCAAGTCACGCGTATTTTCGGCTGCGTAAATTCGGCAGGTGTGTCATCACACTTAGGTAAGGGTGTTACACATGCTTGCCTGTTTGAAAGAACCTAAGGTCAAGATTCAGAGACGTTTTTTAAGTCTTAGTTTGAATTCCCGTACGTCAGAATCTGTGGTCGGCACGGCAAGCATGCAAGTAAAATAAAATCAATATTTTGCCAGAAGATATACCTAATAAGAGCGCATGTTTTTCTTCGGCGTGACAACATTTAAACAATCGTTGCTGTATTTATTACTTATTATAATTTTATCAATAAATTGTTCAGGTTCTTGCAAACAGTCCAATATAACATTCCGTCTCTACTAAATATTGTTTCATTTTTATCAATCAATTAATTATTCTTTATCTTATCACATTTATAATATTAGTAGGATCGTATAAAAACCAGGTGATCCGGAATAATTAAAATTTACGTTAGAAGTTAGAATTTGAACACATAATATCATTTTAGTTCACGATCCGTGCATTCCTATTAATTTGTAGTTTAAATTTACAATAATTAAATTATATATTTATACAATTAACTATAAGTAATTCTATTTAGCTTGCCTTCCACTAACAAAAAGGGTCAACATATATTAATATCCTTCAATTTCATAATTCATTATTTTTAATGTGAATGAAAAGAAAATATTTCTAATGAGGCCTTTTCCAAGATTAGTACAACGAAAAATGAGAACAACAAGGAAAATCTTATGCTGCGTACACACCGGCCCAACGAACGCCAACGATCCTTCGTTAACTGGGCTTGTCTTTGGTTTGTCTCACAATCACACGATCATCTGACTGACATTGACAATCTCTGATGTTGATCATGGAACATGGATAAACTGATCATTCTGACCAGTAAATACGCAATAACACCGAAGATGTGAATCGGTTGTTTTCTATTATTATAATTTATGACATTGACTGCACAAAATGACGATCAATTTAAAGATAATTAACAATAATAATCCTATTGTATGAATTAACAAATCGCCCCCGAAAAGTAGGGTATCGACAAAAACACAGGACACCATAGATCTGACAGGTAAATTTTTAATATTGTAACGCTATCCATCCAGTGTCACAGAACAGTTTTGCTTTTAATGAAAACGCCTCATTGATAAATTCATTTTAAAACCAACAAGTAACTATCGCTTACCTAAGTAGAACCCTGTTTGAAACTTAAACTTTTAACGATTTAACGAGCTCAGTAAGAAAAATCCTAAAGACTCCAATGTTGATGAAACAAATTTAATTCAGGGCTACGCCAAACATTAAATGTTTTACTTTTGTCCGATTTAAACCTGTCACTGCAATGATTTATTGATTTTCAACTAAGTTCACAGTGACAATTATGGAGAAAATAAAGGCAGGTAAACCCCGAACGAGGAGATAATTTCTCTAGCATTTTTTTCTAACTGGACTTTAAACTTATGACTCCACTATAACAAATGAACGCAAAACTTAAAAACTGTTTGTTTTGTAATATAATAACTTTCATACTAAGCTATCTAGTAGCCTAGATTTTCGAATTTGAATGTCGTGCCTATTTAAAAAAAAAACTTTCATATTCATCTATTTAGGTTTACAGGTTTTGCATTTATTTATCACTTAATGTAAAGACTCACCGACTCGATTCAAAGTAAGGCATTGAAATGTGAGCTTTAAATTGAATTCCGTAAGGACATTTTAAATTCTAGCACATCGCATCGTCATCCTAGCCGCCGGTTGACTGTCAACTTTAAAGTAAAAGTTAAATGAATAATGTAGCCCTGCCATCTCACGTCATGCTGGCACTTCAAATTGCCTATTTGACAAACGTCAGACATGACAAATACGCGTTTCTACATGAAAGTAGGCAATATAACTATAAAAACGTGGATCCCAGTAATGTTTTGTTTGCATTTTTGCCTATTTCACTCCTATATGCGTCAAAAACCGACAGGCGAAACGCGAATTTTTATGAGCATAAGCATATGCTCACGACTATATTCCCCGAGGGGTTAGTCGGAGATATTCTGAAACCTCAGAACACCCACGTTTCTCTAGTACCGAAACTCTGTCCATTGTGACGGGGAGTGAGCCCGTTGCCATGGACAGTGGGTACAATACATGCCTTGAAATTAAAGCATGCAGGTTTCCTCACGATGTTTTCCTTCACCGAAAAGCCAGTGATGTTACAAATCGTACATGAATTCCGAAAAACTCATTGGTATGAGTAGGCCTGGACGGGGATCGAACCATCGCCTCCTGCACGGCAGACAAGGTTACTCGCCACTGGACCACCACGTTTTTTTTCATGTGTGATATTTGTCAAATAGGCCATTTGAAGTGGTAGCATCAGGCGCGAGTGAGATCAAGGAGTGTAGCTCTGCTCCCTGAGCACGCCGTGGACCATGGTCCGCAGGGACTGCGGCTTGCAATACTCCTCGAGCCAGTTGAAGACCCCGGCCGAGAACTCGGCGAAGTTGTTCGTGGGTACAGACTCGAATGAGTCGAACAGCTTGTCCATTATACCCTGAAACTAAACGATTAAATTTATTGAAAGGTTACTTTTGTGCACAAAATACATGCAATCTTAACTATTATAAAACTGTAACAGAAAAATGTACATTTAAGATATTTACAAAAAAAAAGATGATGATGGTTTTTAGGTGTCTCTGAGTCCAAATCAATCTTTTTTAACCCCCGACGCAAAAAGAGGGTGTTATAAGTTTGACGCCAATGTCTGTCTGTTTGTGGCATCGTAGCTTTCGAACGAATGGACCAATTTAGATGCGGTTTTATTTACGTGAAAGCAAGTTTCCTTGCGGTGGTTCTTAGCTATATTTGGTTAAAATCGATTCAGCAGTTTTCATGTAACTTTAATAATTATGAAATAACATTAAATTACAAATTTAAAAAAACCCCTCAGCGCCAAAAAACAAACATTTAAAAAGCAACAAATAATTCGGTCACCTATTTGGGGATGTAAGCAAATGTATGTTTTACTTCTTAACTGTCTTTAAGATATTTTAGGTCAATTAATGTGTCGGGGACCGCAAGTGATTATAAAAATCAATGGTCATTTTATAGCGGACCCCCGGTATTTGGTCTCTCAATCCGATTATTATACATGCACGCGACCTCATTCTCTTTCTAGGTTATCAGAAGTTTTGCTATAACTCCTAACCACCTTTTATGGGTTGATTCACACCAGAAGAGCATTTGCTCGCAGCGGCAATCTTATCACTAGTGAATAAAGGTCAAATTTATTTGGAGCGATACGGGCATCTAGGCGCCGCGCACGGGCGCCGCGCACGGCCGCCGCGTCGGCGACGTGCAAATAAATTTCACTTTTATTCACTAGTGATAAGATTGCCGCTGCGAGCCAATGCTCTTCGATGCTCTTCTGGTGTGAATCGACCCACACAGTGCAAGCAATCATAGCAAGGTTAACTTCAACTTACCACTTGAAACTTATCCTGATCAGTCAGTCTCTGCTCACTATGTCCGGGCACTGAATGCTGGGCTTTTACAATCTGTTCGTAGTTAGCCTGCATGATCCGCAGCGCCACCACGTCTTTCCGAAGCGAGTTACGCTCCTCCTCCTGTCTCCGACGTTGTTGGAGGAGGTATTGGATGTAGTCTATGGATTTTTGGAGGACCTGGTAATTGAAAGAAGGTAAAATCAGATCCCTATCATGCAGAGAGCGGTGGTTTGATTCCAGTCAAGATGAGACTTACCACCACCAGTTTAAAAATCATACATAAATTACCTAAAGACGTACCAATCAGTCTTTAGGTAATTTATGTATGATTTTTAAACTGGCCTTCATATGGAGAACATTATGAGAAAAAAATCTGATATCTATAATAAGAATATTCATTGTTGAGACAAGAAGCATGAAAATTCTGGTCCCTAATTATTTGGCTTGTTTTGGTTCTTACTTTCCTTTTTTATTTTTCTGCAAGTTTTATTAGGTTAGGTATAATTTAGATTAATGTTCTTTGGAATATTTAATAATGAATAGCCATTTATTTACATTCTACAAAGCTATTAGTATCTATGTTAACAACTTACCGCTGCTTTACTAGGTTTGTATCCGGAAGCATCGGTTTGTTGACAAGTTGGAACCAGGTCCTGGAGTGAATCATAACCCTTCTTTATGGCATCCCTTCTCTTTTGTTCTGCCTGTTAAAAATAATTACAAAATTGTTATGATAAAAGAGCCTTCGGGAGAGCTATCAGGTGGCATTCAGTTGTCTCTGCCTACCCCACTGGGAGACTTGTATATGTGATTATAAATGTTCATAACTGGAGGTTCCAAGTTTCACCACTTTTGGATGAGTTCTTGTTAGCTTATCCGACAGCTCATTTGGCATATTCTTCATACAAAATAATGTCAAATGAGCTGTCGGATAAGCTAACAAGACCAGCGCTTATCAAAAAGTGGTGAAACAGGTCCTAAGTTTACTAAATATATACATAATGATGTTATTCAGACATTTACTTGAAGGGCTTATTTATTTTATGTAAGGGGCCATCGGTTCAGGCGAATATTTTTATTTTCGAAAAGTGCGTGCGTGTGCCGTATTTTCGATTAAAAAGAATTTATAAAAGCAATTTTTATAGATTTTTTTAATGTTTTCACTAGATAAACTAATGGTGAATATGAGAGTAAAATTCCAGTAATTATAAACGGTTGCAAGTTATTCTAGTTTGTGAAAATAATGTTAAAAATGCATTATTTTCTTAACTTTTCGAAAAGAAATTCTGTCGTGTGAAGTAGTTTCAATGAATTGTGTATTCAATTTATGATTTCATTAGATAAACTATCCAAAAATACTGCGTATTTTTTTCGTAGCTCGTAGCTTGTAGTAGCTTGTATAACTCTTGTAGAAAAATTTAAAATAAGAGACCCCTTCCCAGGCAATTCCGGGATGTATGGCCCCTAAAGTATGAAGTACAGTTGATTGATTGATTGATTAACCTGTGTATGTGCCTCTCTTCTCCTCTCTTTGAAGCTGATGGCCGCCTTGTTGTCGCCACTATCGTCTTCATCCTCTGCAATCATATAACACAAAGGTACCTGAGTCATGGATGTTTGTAAGTATGTGTATTGTAAGTTTATATGTTTGTGGCGCAATTACGCATAAACGGCTGAAAGGATTTGAATGTTTGGCACGCTGAGTATATGTTCTGGATTAACACATAGGATACTTTTTTGAGGTCCACGCAGACGGAGTAGCAGGCAGCAGCTAGTAGGTAATAAAAGTGAGTAACGTAAGCAAGTTTATTTTACCATACAATCTATGTTACCTCTGCTATGTCCCTATGTTTTGTTTTTTTCCATAAATTAATTACTATAAGAACAAGGTGCCTTTAGAAATGAAGAAAAATTGCAAAATTTTACCGCTGTGTTCAGACATTCAGGGAGTAAATTTGACAAATATAAACAATAAAAGAAACCAAACAGACATAGCCAAAGTGTTTCTCATATTATTCTTAAAAGAATTATTAAAATCGGTTTAGTTTTGGAGGACGGAAGCAGGGGAATACGAAATGATTTCGTCCATTTTATGTAGGTAAAATCAGACAGAACTGCAGTTGTCACTTTCACACTGGTAGCTTGGTTGCTTGGGAACAGCGTGACAGCAATATATCTGATAAAAACCTATTGCTCACATTTTTGCAGACCACCTCTTAATAAGAGCAACCTATGAACAAGTCTTCTTTATAGGGTGAAATTTATGTCATTAGCATCCTTTTAAACTAAGAGTCTACCCATCAAACTGATCAACTTTTACTATGGGCAGGTCTGTCTCACTCCGCAGAAGGGTGAATGGTCGCTCATTGACATAAGGCACATTTTAGTTTTCATTCCTGAAGCGCTAAGTTAGAAATTCGAAAAATCCGGTTGAGTGAACTATCTATTACGGTAGTAACTATTAAATAATCTGTGCTATGGCAGCAAACCGATTGGAGCAAAAAAAAAAATCTGCTGTTCCATACTAAACTGCAATGCCTACTCGAATCAAGTGCATGCAACAACAGATTTTTTTAACACTGATCAGTTTGCTCCCATAGCAAAAGTTGTTGTACTTTATTCGGAACTAAAATTTTTAAGTTTAGTTTATGGCCGTGCCAAAAATAACGGCGAAAAATAGGGCGCCAAACTTCCATACAAAACCCGTATTGTCTTTTTCATGCAACAATGATTTATTTTTATTTCAGCAATTAATGAAAGCGCTAGCATGCTCATGGATACATTTTAAGAATCTTGTTTTGGTAGTAAGTAGCGAGTGTGCCTGTGCGGTTGACATCGAGTTCAGTAAATTTTGAACTAGATGAACAAATTATTTTATATTTTAAATAAATGTAACCTATGTTGAAACCTTGATAATTAGATTCTGTTCAAGATTCTTAATAAACAGTTTTTGCTTTTATTCATTAACACGTATATTTTTAACTTTTTTTATGCCATGAGTTTCTGGTAGACCCATAGTTAGTCTTATTTATTGTTTACATTGATCCGTTTACTTACCCGAGTTATGATTAGAAGATGACGGAGTTTGATGGATATTCTGGATCGAACCACTGCTTCCACAACGTGGATACATTTTACACAAAAGATAAGAACCAAATGCGTTGGATATTTATCAAGATCTTGTTGAAGGTTTGAGAGGCTACGTTTTTGATTGAAGAGAAACGAAAACTACATGAGAGTAAGCTTTTAACTTAATCATAGCACTAAATTATAATGTCTGAACGGATTAAAGATATCAATATATGAGAAAATAAATTAATTATGAACAAATAAATTAATTACGCAATTTATGATCCACAAAACTTATCTGTTATCTCTAACTGTGGTCCAAAACACGCTAACGATTAATGATGTTCCAATCAAATAAACAAACAACACTAACACATATTTTCCCTTTTTATTGTTCCTAGATCATGACAACTGACCGCACAAAATTAAAATTGTTGGTAGGTACTGAATCCTTTTAATTCGATATCTTCATTGCAGAATTTAAAAACTAATTCAAAAAATAATGTTAGGTAATTCATGATTGCATGCTTTACCGAGAATAGGACCGTCCGTTGGCTCATTGGCTCCGTTGCGTGTATTTGACATTTGTGTGACATTACATTAAGGATGGGAGCACGTTGTTTTGAATTCAGCGATTTCAAGTTATGGCTCAATAACAGCGATTCAGCAAAGACAACATTAAAAATGCAACATTATTTTAATAGCTTACATTCATAGACATCTTTGTAAAAATGGAGGTCAGTGCTGACTTCGGCTGAGATTCAGAGACGTTTTTTAAGTCTTAGTTCGAACTCCCGAGTCCCGTATGTCAAAATCCATACATTATCGCCCTACTTAGTTCGAACTAAAACTAAAAAAATCGTCTCTGAATCTCGTCCTGAGATCTAGAATCGAGACCAAAAATGGCAAGCGTAGAGGCGTGTATTAAAACCGTAATATAACATAATTTATGCAACCAAAACAACCACTGGGATCCACGTTTTATAGTTTTGTTGCCTATATTGACGTAGAAACGCGTTTTTGTCATGCGTGATATTAAGAGGATATAGATAAATGTGAAAAAAATTGGATTCTTCAAAGAATCATATATCATGAAGTAGGAGTATGATTTGTGTATATGTGTAAATTGAACATATAATTGAAGTTTTGATTAGAGCCAAAACACGATTAAGAGACATTTTGTCGATAGAAAAATAAGCCAAAGTAGCCTCCGTCTTTATCGATAAACGCTTGGAACTGCTAAAAAAAAAGGCGAATAATAGAAACACAAGACTTGATTTAAAAAAAAGAAATGAACTTACACAAATAGTACAATCACAATTAAATAAAGTTTGTTCTCATCTCTTTCTCTCGCATCAGGCAGTAATATAAGCTATCACACGCCCATTACGCTTCAATTATTTTTCGACAGAGGCCCTTAACTAGACCATGTGAAGTGTCAGCGTCCAAATGAAACGTTTTTGATACAATCTAAAAGAACTACTCACTCATAACTTACATGATTACAAATGCTGCTTTGGTACACCCCTATACACGAGTCGAGCAGAGAGGAAGATAGTGTTGCCACCATGACCCGTTAATGGGGCTAAATTTAGCAGTTTTGATGTGAAACATTTATTATTGTCGCGCGTTTTGGGGACATGATCGACTCGTTTGCGCCGTGACCACAGATTAATAATCAAATATCATGACGCCGTCACGCTTACAAATTCTTTCAATAACCATCAATCTCGATATTTCACATCTGCTGGGCGTCCCGTGACAGCCACATTTTTTTACATTACTTGCTTTTCTCTGCTTCAGCCCGAATTTTTTTTGTTAACCGGTAGCTTTTTGGTAAGTTACGGGTACAGTAGATACCTACCAGCAAAAATGTACACACGGCGACACATCAAGGTACGCACATCCAAAATAAGCTGGCCGCGCGTAGGTAGACTAATGTATAACGTCGCACGGCCAGTGTTTTGCGTAGCTTGATGTGTCGCCGTGTTAGACACACTTCATTCCATATAAGGACGAAGAGATTTCCCGATTCCTATTTAGCTTTCTGGCCAATTCTGATTAGCAAAATATTTATTTATCAGAAAGATATAATATCTAACATATCGTGGATGTTACCAAAGCTGTTCCAAAAATAAGTGAGAGAGAGTGTTTCAAATCTCTGTTTCTGTAATTAAAAATAGCCTTAAAATTTCGATGCTATTTGGAATGGAGTATAGTTACCTAAAAGTTAAAAAAATATAAGTAACTAAGCCTAAGCTAAGTACAAATTACTTTATTTATTTTCGAACAGAAATCTACTTTTCTACAAATTGTAAGTAAGTGCGGTTTATTTTTATTTCCACTATGTAGTAAAAGGGGATTCCTCATTCGCATTTTTTCGCATTAAACGTGCATCTGGTGCATCTTCATTCAACAACAAAATAAATATACTTAAATAAAAAGCGAGAGTGAACTAAAAAGTTTAAAAGTGCAAGACCAGAAAAAATGTTTCGCTCTCTACGGTAAAAGTATTATTTTGTAGCCGCGGCTATGGCCCTTTTTCAGCTTGACAAGTGAGCTTATTCAAAAAGTAAGTTGGCAACATTGACAGCCAGAGAAAAAAAAACGTTTTTGTGAAAGCGTAAGCGTAGCGCATTTCTATTGCGTCTCAACATTATTTTATTGTAAAATAAATCCTTAATCGAATTAATAAAACATGTGCATGAACTCTTGAGTGAGTGTTTTCTGTAAAATATTACTGTATTTTATCAGGCATAACTTGCCAACATATCGTATAAGAATGCTCCAGTGATTAGGCCTAGCTAGCCATGGCCACCATTTTAGAATTTACTGGGTAGTGACTAAAGTAATTTATTTTTATTCCATTACTTGTATTTCATTATAGTTTTATAAACATAATATTTCTGTCGTTAAGTTCTAGTCGTTATCGTGGAGTCGAACTTGCGTTTATCGAGAGTAGTGAAGAAGAGATTATCGGGGAAGAAAAAAGCGATGGATTATAAAGATGAAAGTTTAGTTTTCAGGATAATTAGAAAGTGAACTGGGTAAGATGGTGTCTACGAGGCAGATGAGCAGCGTGGGGGGCGGGAGCGGGGGCGGGAGCGGCGGCGAGGGCCCGTCGCACGCGGAGCCCGCGGCCGTGTCGCGCGTCACTCGCCACTCCAGCGCGCTGCTCCCGGGCGGTTCCTCGCCGCAGGCCGGCTCGTCCAAATGCTCCTCACTCATACCGGCACCTAAGACCTACTCTACAAATCTCCTTGATCTGCCCATAGAAGTTATAGAGAAGATTTTCAGCAATCTTGGCTTCAAATCCGTCTCTCATCTCAGAATGGTTATTAGAATTTTTATATTTTTTCTGCTACATAAGTTTTGCTTTGTGAAATTACTTGCGTTATTACAGACTTATTTTAGAAAAGTGATGAGAGCGTAGCTACATCAGCAACTTAATTTCTTGTGATCAAATCAAAGTGGGTCAACTTTGTTAGATAAAATCTTTGTGACCTCAAAAGAGACTTGGATTATTGTGATTAATTCATTCTTATTCAATGGTTACTTTAAGTGAGAATGACCTATTTTACAAATCTTAACTATTATAAAACTGTAACAGAAGTGTGTCTGTACGTTGAAGATATTTACAACAACAAAAATGATGACAATCAATATAGTTTTTAGGTGTCACTGACTCCAAATCAACCTATTTTAGAATTCATTTGTTGTCTGTGTTTGTTTGTGCGAGCATGACACAAATACTACTGAACGGATTTTGATCAAACTTTTTTTGTTTGATAGCTTATGATCTGACTTAAAATCTGCTATATAATTTGTTGGGATAAAGTTGCGGGTTAACTTAACGCGGATATATTTTAAAAGTAATGCAATAAATATTTTGCTTAATACAAATTTGTATTAAAGTCATTTGAGTTACCAAGTAATAAAACAAATTTTAGATTTTATTAATATTAATCGGTATTCTTCTTATCATGTGGGTGAATGGTGACAGAGTTTTTTCAGACCACCTTACAATTTAATAGGCATTAATAGGTGTGTTGGAACTTAACAATTTCACACAGAGGTACGACCATAATAATTTTCAAGGTTCAAGAAGCTTCTACCAACTATATCAAACTAAATAAGTATTTGTTTAAACGAAAGGCTTACTTTTATTCATTTCACACATCTTGAAATGGTATAAAACAGCTATGGTAAGCCAGATGTTTCAAGACATTCACCTTTCAATATCAAACATACTAAGGTCAACATCACATACATTCTATCTTTGATAACAAACATTTGTCTTTATTTGCAGAACTATACAACAATAATACTTCTCTATGCTATCTCAATAATTTACATAGACAACTACTTTTATTTCTTTCATTCAAATTATAGGTAGCTTGTTTCATTAAAATAATAGTTTTTTTCTGGTAACTCTCTTTTACTCTTAATTTTATGAATAAAATAAAATCGAAAGTACTTTCATATGTTTTGACATCATTTTTGTGAACCATTAAGTGTTATAGCTGTGGAAGAGATGCGGCCAGAAACTCTTAAAACACATTAAACAACATTAAAAATTATTACAAATAGAAAATAAATTATAACAAAGTTTATAAAGTACTATAGTTTAAAGTACCGGATTTTAAGTCAGATCATGAGCTAATAAACTAAAAAAGTTTCATCAAAATCGGTTCAGTAGTTTTTGCGTGATGTTACAAAAATACAAACAAACAGACAGACTAAAATTCTAAAAAAGGTTGATTTGGAGTCCGGAATACCTAAAAACCATATCATAATCTTTTTTATGTTAATATCTTCAACGTACAGACACACTTCTGTTACAGTTTTATAATAGTTAAGATTGTGGAAACCAGACGTTTTATTTATCCATTTGTATAGTTATTCAATGGCTTGAAAATTCTCTGACAGCAAGTTGACCACTAACTTGTCTTCACCAATCTGTACTCCATTATTCGTCAGAAGAGGCCCTTTGCTATACTTACTATAACTTACTTATTTTTATGGTTTATCTAAATTTAATATGATTAGTTTTTTTGCGTAAGTCTTTCTTAATATGTGACCATAAATCCACAACCAGTTGGAACCTGATATTTCATTGATTACTTCAATCCAACAAGAAATGAAACTCAACTTGGATGAATGTTTACAATTCATCATACAATGTAATCAATAAGATTGCCCAGTTTTATTATACACAAGTATTAAGTGTAATCACAATTATAGGCATGAATGCTTGTTACATTATACTCGTTTTATACCTACTTATCTACAGCAATATGTACTTCGTTTGAACAAGCTTTTCCCCTTGACTTTAATCGCTATAAAATAAAAATGAAACAAACATCAAAGATCTACCAAATAAATAGAAATTGCAGGGCAATAAGCAACCATCCATATAAAAAAATAAGTGTTTCTTATTCATCATGTTTCGTCTTTTCATGTAAAGTTCAATCTTCCATTTAAGTCTAATATGTACAATATTCGAATGCACTAAAACTAAAACAAAAATATTCATTCGCAGGTCAATCGTCAGTTCAATACAATGTGCAGTACCATTTTAAATTCTACATTTCAACGGTTACAAAACCAGATGCTGCACAGATTCCAGTCGATCAAAGCTAAGATGCCACGGCGTGAATCGGCCCGCAGGAGCCATCCCCTGGCCTGTGAATCTGATATAATTGAAACTTTGCACATGAGACTAAGTCTACTGCAAATGACATTTGGTAAACATATTGAGAGGAAACACTGCTGTTTTTTTCCTGGAGAGGTAAAGTATTAACATTGTATAACTTATTATTATAATTGTATAAGTCTAGACTAGATGGGGACATCATTAAAATGTGCCAGGTCAAAAGTAGACTGTACCGTCGAAAATGTATGACAACATGTATGAATCTAGAAGAAACGAGAAAGGTGTGTCAAGTCTGCCAATAGGTATGTGGCAATAGTGGGAATTCGCCTCTAGAAAATATGAATGTGTTTAGTTTATGTATTTATGTAGAAATGTGTTCATGAGTGACTAGTTATAATCAGTAGTTTAAGATTATTTATTTTATTTATGACTCCATATTTATAGTGAAGTTGGAGCAGGAAGGAAATAGTAAATAACTGTAGTTAATTTCTGTATGCTATTGTTATTGCAGTTGTTTAAACGCTGTGATAAGCATATTGAAACATGTATTTATGCATGTCTGTGATTAGCAGTGGTAAAACACCATGTTAACTTTAAACACTGACTGCTCTGTTTCAATCTATTGCTATAGGCTCATAGTGTATATTATTCTTATACCTAATTCAGTCTAAAGCCTGCAAAGAATTGATGAGAAAGACAGAATGAAAGAATGGAAGCCCTTCATTGTTCTCACGGCGTTCGTGAGCTGTATAATAAAGAAAGAAATTGCATCTTTTTGGCCATAATCTAAAAATAATTTCTTCCTAAAATGAGCACGTAAAAATAAAAGACCTGTATCTTTTTTCTTTCGAAAATATGTTGATGCCCATTGTACACCATGTACGTTAGGATATTCTCTAACTGGCCCTACCTGTGCCATAGCGGAGCCATAGCTCTTGGACCAGTGGCCATACATTTTTGCCCAGTGTCCTTTTCTGTGATGTTCTTGCCGATAATTCTCGTCTAGTTCTCGCGAGAGTGTTATTACCTGCTTTAAAGTTTCGACTGTACTACTTAGATAAGTATTCTTACGATTACGAAAGCTGTGTGGTTTAAGCTTAGAATAGTCTAATCTATTTCTTTCTATGAATGTAGTATGACGTGATATGGGTTCTTAATGTTCTTATGCAGTGTTTATTTATCTTGCAACCTTCAATATGTTCAAAGTAATCCTTGCTTTATCTGCATGGTTATAAAGTTGGCAGTTGTAGTAAAGTTTTTGACTATGGTTATCTGATTATGGTCATGAGTTTAATATATTCATATATTATTGTTTTTACAATGTTTTTGTAATCCTTGTTCAATATCTCGGTAACATAACATTGTGACTATCTATGAAGCAGATGTTTATAGATCAGGTTTTCCTATTTAGCAAGACCACATGAAAGTACGTAATTAATATTTAGGTATGGTACAGATCGCGGCACGAAACACGAGCGACGTCCTTGAATGAGCAAAAATCAAAATTCAAATTCGGGTCAAAGCGGGTGGCGGCAGACGCGCGAACGCCATTGGCCAATCAATCACCTTTTTCGCCATCAACCTGCGCGAAAATCCCTACCACTTTCCCCCAGCGCTCAAGATTCCTTTCCGCGACCTGTACCTACCTATAAATGATAAACCTTAAACATTGAAGGAAAACACAAAGATCACTGGTTGCTGGCAACTGGGTCATGTCATGAGTCATGAATGATGACTGCAAACAGACTTGATCGATAGGTTATAAATTTGCTTAGTTCCTGTGCTAAAATTACATAAACCTACTTACTTACCCAGAGGTTAACTAAGTGAATACAGACATGATAAGATTTCTAAATTAATTTATCTACCTATAAATCGCTGGAACACATTTATTTCTAAGTTATTAACAGTGGCATGCGCTCCATATAGACAAAAAAAGACAGTGAAACCCTCGGAACCTTTAGAATTTATCGCATTTTATTTTATAAATGACTTTTGATTGTTTAATGACCTTTATTTAAACAAATCAAAGCATCTTTTTGTCTATGTGAAGTGCACGCCAATGGTTTATTATTTTATTAGATCTAAAAATAAATCAAGAGATTGCTAAAAGAGATTTTTCTTTTCAGATATTAGATGAAGTGTACAGTATCTTATCATACCTAAAAACAACGACAAAACTAGCGAGGCCTTACAAAGTGACGGACGAGCTGTTTGATTTGACCACAATGGCCATGGAGTATTTCAAGGAACATATTGAACCTAATTTGCCAGAGATTACATATTTTGGTACAGATTTCTTCGATATTACTACTGCATTTTCACGTGAGTATTATATAACTTGTATTTAAATATAACTACTGAACAGTGTAGATACATAATAAGAAGCAAACTCCCAAATGTTACTAAATATTCATGTCTGTATTCAATTGCACATCCTAGGTATTTTTCATGCATGGATAATGCATGTACATTCATGTGCTACTTACAAGGACACCTTCAAATTAAACGTAATGAGCCGCACGGCTACAGCGTTGCTTGAAAAAATTCATACTAATTATCATCGCGCGGCAGCACCGCTGCTTCTGAAGGCGCCCTTACGGCGCTATACGCCCTATTTTTGACTTCGAGTGCAGATATCTCGAGACAGAAGCATTATATAAATTTATTTTCTATTGGAGTTTAGTTCCATTGGATAACTCCTATCCACCGACACCTCAAAAGAATTAAAACAAAACCAAAATTTTTCCAACCCCTCTTTCGTCGAAAAACTTGTTTTCCTTTATAACTAGGTACTACATTTCTGTTTTTGGGTTACTGTTATCTGTCTTCATGATAAATTTCGATTCAATAGGTGCAAAAATGAGATATTGAGGCGGGGTATACAGACAGACAGACAGAATGGACGAAAGTAAAAGGGTTCCTTGTCTGACTAAGGAACCCTAAAAAGGATCTAACTTCGATTGTATGCGCTCACTTCAAGGGCTATCCTCATATCTGTGGCACATTATCTTCATGTTTTATTAATTATTACCTACTTCAGCACGTCTAGCATGATTTCTCTACATGTGCGCGACTCGGCTTTTTTTCATACTAAAAGTCGCGGCAAGCGCGGCTCGCACTCTCCGAAAAGAGCGGGAACGCTATTTTGTATGCAGCGAAGGCGCGTCGCGCGCGTGTCGAGAAATCATACTAGCCGTGCTGTGCATGTATAACAGTCCATACAGATATTTTGATTTTTCTTAAGAAATTTTTTAAATTTTTGGATTTTAATAGGTAATTAGGTATTAATTGGCGTATATTTATAATTAGTCCAAATACCAAATGCTATGATACTTTGAGGTACCAGTTGGCTGATATGAGTGTCAAACTTTACTTTCTTTACAATCTTTGTTCCAATCTTCATATCTTTGAGTTGAATTCATCATAAAAGCAGTTTTGCTGTATAATGTAATCAAGTTCTCAACATATACTACCTATTCTATGCCACTGCACAAGCTGATCGATAGTAATTGTAGTTGTCCACGTCAAATGTGAGTAGGTAGTTTTGTCGCATTCTGCAACCTAATTATCGATTTTAATATTTTGTTTCATCTATTAGGTATTTCATTACCAGAGGTCGGAATCTCGCGGTCATTTCAAGTCCGCATTTAAGTTGATATGATTGGGCCCCTCTTTTTTTTTTAAATTCTATTTTGTGACTGTGGGGGAGGGCTTCTATGGATTGCCTTATTTTAGAATCTTAAAATAACAAGGAATTCATTATCTTAAATAATAAGAATTTCTTGCAAAATACTTTATACTACTTAAATAGGAACCAGCCTCACGATAGCATTTCCCCTCTGCCACATTACTAGATCAATTGATCATGTGTATTTACATACAATTGTATATCTTTTCACTAAACGAGACAGCCTATAATTGTGGAACAATAACTTCAAACTTACCACGTCTGGGGTTCACACGAGACTACTTTTCATGATTTTTAACAATGAAAAATTAGAATCTATAGTTATGGTGAATAAAATACAAAGTTGCGGATTTCATGTTACCTCGCCCACCGCTAAAAGTGGCAGAAATGTTTGTTAGTAGAAGTACACGAGTTACTCGTCCATAATATAAATAGTCTAAGCAAAATACAGATAAATAAAAATGAGGGCCATAATCATATCACGACCTGGAATGACCGGCAGATTCTGACCTCAGTACATAAAATCAATATTAAATAAAATTGATACTATTATTTATACGGCTATAATCTATCAAATGAAATCTCTTCGAAAACTGTCGCACTACATCACTATTACATTCCTTGGTGATTTTATTAACTTGTTATTAACGTTTTATTTCTATTCATAGTAAGGTCACCTCGTATTTAATAAAGCTTTTGTAACATGATTAAATCAGAACAGTTATCTCATAGTTTAACATTTTAGACTAATGATAATGATACTCGCCTGTGTATTAAGACAGCAATATTTTAAGGAGGTATTAAACTATTAATACTGATTTATTTCC
Organism: Agonopterix alstromeriana; assembly: GCA_963924505.1. Lineage (NCBI taxonomy): Eukaryota > Metazoa > Arthropoda > Insecta > Lepidoptera > Depressariidae > Agonopterix > Agonopterix alstromeriana. The sequence goes on along the minus strand of OZ004668.1, from coordinate 10,791,796 downwards.
AACTGAATCCTGCATCCTTTGTAACCGAGATACAATAAACTTACATTAAGAATCACCAAGGTGTTAATCTAGTAACATCTCTGTTGAACATTTTTCGGTTCCTTTGCAGAAAGATTTACCTATTGAATTATCGACAAAACTCAACATCGAAAATTCAAACTACAAAAACATATACAGTCATTTCTTACAGATACACGACAGTTAGTCATAAGAATGACAGAGCTAGATAGGTAGTAGAGATAGTTGTTAATCTGTTATGTTAGTTAAATAAATGTCTTCACTTTATTCAAGTGAAACCACTTTTAAACTAAGAACAATCCTATGCCAAAACCCCAGTTAGTATCTGTATATTATTGAGGCCTTCCTTATTCTAATGTGAGTTTCTCATAAGTGTGAATAGAAGAAAAGTAGCGTTTTTATGTCATGCTGTATAATTATCTATCTACTATTAATTGAGTAGAATTAAAGTTATTGACTAATAGTCAACACACAACAGGTGACATAGTTCATTAATCATAAGCCACATTAAGGTTCTCTTTAACAACAAACCCGAGGTGGTCCAGTGGCGAGTAACCTTGCCTGCCATGCAGGAGGCGATAGTTCGTCGAGTCGTACCAATGAGTTATTCGGAATTTATGTACGATTTGTAACACCACTGGCTGGATTATACTCACTGTCCATTACAAGTGGTGACTGGCTCATAGCCCGTCGCACTGGTCAGAGTTTCGGCAGGCCTCCGTCACTTTGCCGTAAGAACCGAGATAAGTATACATTTTGGCGCATCGTGAGCGATGCTTGTTTGAATTCTGCCACTCGCTCCAGACGGCAACGTCGCATTCGTCGCGCGCTGTACGATGTAATAAAAACGCTGAGTCAAGCTCTATTAGATACATTTTCGCGCGTACCGTCTGGCGGTAAATGATTAAAGCGTGAAAACTTATCGTTATCTAAGGAAGTGATGTATCTGTTACGAAGTAACTAGTAATCTGTGGTTTCGGTACTACTAGTGAAACGCGGATGTTCTGAGGTTTCCGAATATCTGACTACCAACTCTGGGAGTATAGTCGTGAGCATATGCATGCTTCATGACCAACACACTTATCATTCCAGCTGGCGAGAGTAGTAAATCGTACATATGCCTGGACTCGCCGCCGCCGAACGGTTTCGAGTCGTCGTCGCAACAGGCCGGGCCGTCGACGAGCGAGCGCCGCGTCTCCGCGCTCAACTCCTACTCGTATATGGAGGAGAGCCTACCCCCGTCCCCCCCTCCGCCTCAGAGCAACATGGTGCTCAGGAAACGGATACACCGCATCAAGCAGGGCATGAAAAAGTTAGTACACTCTATAGTACACTGTAAACTCCATAACAAAAAACGCCATATAAGGCGAGACGAGTAGGTAACCAACTAAATTCGAGTAGTTAGAACGAAAACTCGAATAGTTCTATTATACTTCGAATAATATTCGGGTCTGCTGGAAGAAATCTCTTAAGAGATAAGCTCGCCCTTTGTACATGTCTTTTCTATTGTTTGTATCAATGTGTCTGTGTGTACAATAAAGTGTTGTAATAATAATAAAATAATAACGCTTACAGGCTCATAGATTGTAATGATTCCAAACGCAAGCTACTCGACTCTTTATTATGGGAACCATACAACAATGGCACAAACGTATAGCATCCATGATCGAGCCCAGGATACCAGTTTTGCAGTCCCGTGTGGTAACCAGTATACCGCAAGCTCCAACCGGGACGTCGTAACTATTATGAAATAAAATACTCGGTCCCTTGAGTTTAACTGACTGTATTCAGTTAGGTGTGTTGGGATTGTAAAACTCATCATGTTTATTGGCCATTTTGACATTATTTGTACAAAACGAAGAGTTGGTACACTAAGTAATATGAAATAAGTATTCCTGGTTATGGAGTTTAAACACACGATTAAAATATAAACCGTACGACATTAAAGTCGTATTCGACGTCTCATTGTTATCTAAATCACATAATTACACTGATTAGTGATATTGAGCATTTACTACGGCTTTCAAAGATTGTATTGATCAAAATTACAGAAAAAATCATCAGGCTATATTCGTCCCAATGCTGGGCACAGGCCTACCCTCTGGTGTATGGGCGTTAGACCACAACGCGTGCCCAATGGGGATTGGTCGACTACACAATTACACATACGGATCAGAATTACTTCTTCAGCGTATGCAGGTTGAAGAGAAAATGGACAAGAAACACTCATTACACTAACCCTTAACTTTTCAGGTACAATGATCAGCTGTCCGCATTACGCAGCGACCTGCGTAGCTGCAAGCGTAAAACCGCGCTGCAGCAGAAGCAAATCGCCGAGCAGCAGAAGCAGATTGCGGAACAACAGAAGCAGACGCTCGAGTACGCGAACCGGCTCGACGACTATGACAAGAAGAACGAGGAGACCAGCCGGAAATTTCAGACTTTATTACAGGTCAGATCATTGTTACATGTTATCTATACTTCTAAAACAATTCCGTGACTGACTGACAGACAACGCACAGTTTAAACCGCTGAAGATAGAAAAATGACATTTGGAATACAGATTCCAGGTGTAGGGGTGCACTAAGAAAGGATTTTGCGATATTCTAATTTCATATTCATTTATTTATATTTCAAATAGTATCGTAATATTTTAATTTGAAGCAGATACCAATATCAGAAGACCATCAAACTGAACAACAAACTATCTCTATGGGACTAACACAGAAATCGTGACTTAAAACATTAGGGTAGGTTTGCGGATATGTATGGATCAGCAGATTTTTGCTTTCGTGATTTAGATGTTAGTCCAATAGAGAAAGTTTGAGGTTCTGGTCATCCCCTTAAAACTGTCACCATATTATAGAGATCCTGTATTTATTAATCTATTTAGCAGTTTTAATGGATTTAGAGAAAATTCGGCTTTGAACTAAAATTGTATCTTCAAAAGCTGCAATGAAATATAAAATAGTCATTGAATCGCATGCAAGACACTGTCATGATCCAAAATGACTATTTTGTTACTCATTATAATCATCTAAAGTTATGGCAAATGTACACCTGCTTTGCTTATTCAGAACTTGAATATAAAAAAAAAATGTTAGCTAAAATTTGCTGACCGCATTAATGTGAATGCTTGCATAGTTAGTTTTGATAGCGGAACCAATTTATTCTAGCTTTTAGCGAATAAAGAGATTTAATATTTGCATTTTCATGCGATAAATATTTATGAAGCCCATCAACTGTGCAATGTAGAGTAGTTGCAACACTTTTATCTAGCTAAAAATAACGAAATTCCATTTAAACAATTTAGGTCTACAGACTTTAAAACGCAATACCTACGTTAAAAACGATATTATTTCTGGCACAGACAACAATTTAGGAGCTATGTTAGTCTTGAAATAGTGTCAATGTAACACAGTTCACACATAGGAAGATTACTGCGCCGCATTTTAGTCTACTTTATAATGACAAAGAACATTATTCGTAATTGGCGATCGTAAAACTAGTACAAGAGAAAATAAACATTCAGAATCAAATCATCAACAAATACAAATACCTAGTGTCTTCTACATTGTAATACGACATCCTTGACATACATACTAAAAAAGTGAAATAATTAGATGACTAATCTGTAGAAAATATTTTAAAACAAGAAAGATTATAATTGGTATTCGGTCGGTGAATATTTGTACACGTCTCGTTAAGAAAATGAAAGTTTACAATATACTTATTTGGTCTTCTTATTTTTTGTAAATTCATAAAAATTCATGTAATTTTTCAAAGAAAACGGCTAAATTCTGACCGGAGCCACGAGTCGTGTTCCCGGGCGAATATGCCTTAAAATATTTGCAAAAAAATGGATTGGTGCTAAGGATACTGTAATTTGACAGCAAAAGATGCAGAATGCATTAAAACCATTTTAAAAATTGTTGTGTATATTTGTTCACATGTCATATAAAACTTCCGAACCGATTTAGATGGCGTTTTCACAAAAGCAAAGAGCTTAGTTTTGGGCACATTTAGTGTTTATTTCATCGGAATCAGTTAACTCGATCAAAAGTTATGAATATTTAATATTTTCAAGTACATTATATTTCAATGCTCTGCGCGTACGAAGTCGCGGGCGCCACTGGTGTACACTTTAGTCAAAACTAGGTCTTTCTGGATTGGGACTAGATTCTAGTCCCAACCCAATACAGAGGTCCAGAGGTCTTAAACCTTTTTGAAGTCACGAGCCGAGAATACTTTGGTTTTGGTTCGGCGGGCCGCAACACAATGAAAACTTACTAATATTCCATTATGAACTTATGGTAAATATGGCGGCCCGCGGGCCGAGGGTTGACCATTGAACTAGATAATCTGTGTGGTTGATAGCTGCACGTCTATAGTATGATTTCTCTACACGCGCGCGACGCGCCTTTGCTTGAAAATAACCTGTTTTCGCGGTGTTCGGAGAGCGCAAGCCACGCTTGCCGCGACAAGTAGTGTGAAATAAAGAAGAATCGCGCGCAAGAAGAGAAGTCATGCTAGACGTGCTGATAATGTCGAAAGTTGATAATATGAACGTTTTTGTTTATCCCGGCAGGAGCTGAACAAGTGCAAGACGGAGCTGCAGTACTGGCGCTCACGCTCGCCGGCCGTGCCGCCGCTCTGCGCGGAGTGCGGCGCCGCGCTGAGGCTCTCGCCCGCCGCCGCCGCACAGGTACATACCAACACGTTCACATACTGTTTGTTGGCTTAAGACGCTCCCACTAGGTAAACGCTGGGCAAGGCCATATTTTGCTGGTTTTTTTAAAAGCTATTCTCTCGTTATTTGGAAGACATACAAATTAATGAAAAATATGGCAATGATCTTCAACATCTCGGCTTTATTCTATATATTATGCTATGTATCCTATTTCTTATTTTTCTATAAAATACGTATGAAAACTGTGTTCAAAGTAAAGCCTAAATATTTAAAACAGGGTATTATTTGCATCTAATTTATAAGTTGAAGTCACTTTTACTTTCGACACACCATTGTGTAGACAATATTTATTATGATCTAAAATAGCTGTAAAATTTTTTTTAAGACAAATATTTAATGAGTTAATTAGATAATCTTAAAAATTGGGGCGAATTCTTATGATTTTCGAATTTGGATTCCTTGGATTGGAAGGCACCAGTGACATAATGAAGAACAAGCCAGTCAAAAATAGGTATACCTACTAGAATGACGTAGTTTAGTAGAGGTAATGCGATTCTGAAAGCTCAATCCGTGTGGGATACATCTTAAGATATCGACGAATCTTACGAACATTTGTCGGATTCCGTGCCCAAAGTGTGCCAACGGGACCCTACTACTAAGCCTTCGTTGTCCGTTCATCCTTCTGTCCTGCCTGTAAACCTACCTCGTACGTCTTTTCCTTAAGCGTCACGGAGCGGTGCCGGAAGTAGTGGAATATTATGTCTGTCGATTCGCTCTATAGCGCGAAAGTGCTGTCACGTCATATGTAACCTCCCGCATCGCGACGTTACCAAGGGAATTTCAGTTACGCGCTAGATTTGTATAGCATAACGATTGTTCGCAGTGGTCGGCCGGAACGAGCGCGGAGACCCTCGACGCAGAAGCAGGTGGCAGCGGGGACGCGGTGCCACCGGTCTGCGCGGTGCTGGAGGCTGCCACGCCGACGCCAACGCCGGCGCCGGTCGCGCCGCCCCCACCGCCGGCGCTGCCCGCGCCCGCCCCGGCGCGTGCCGAGTCCGCCGGTGAGGAGTCCAGCCACACGCCGCCGGCACGTCGCCGCGCCTCCGCAGACACCGGCACGCCTGAGCGCAAGAAGCGTCGCCTCACCCGCCCGAGGAAACTATGAGCTTCCACTGCCGCAACAAACATCCTGATATCTTACGAGCGTACTGACCGTCGGTTGTGTGGCACGGAAATTTCTTAAGCAGCGATTACATTGCCGATTCGACGCGCCCGATTTCGCCATTGCCTGTGTTATTCTCTCTATTTTAAAGTGTAGCGATTAAAGCGAGCAATGTAAGCCCGAATCGGGCCCGATTAATTGGGTAATGTAATCGCACCTTTAGTGATGCACTAACCGTCGGACATTTATTTTAGAAGCGAACCACTCGCGTCGGTAGTTTGGGACAAAGTTGCCGTAGGAATTGTACTCGAGCTACGAAGTTTGTCATCGGTAGTGAAAGCGGCATCGTCGGTTAATCGGTTTTGGAGATGAAACACTTTGAAACCGTTCTATAAACTGAACCGTCACCAATCACGGTACAAAATCCGCTGGCGACGACTCCGGTTATTGCCTTTATTCGTTGATACCGACGACATGTTTAATTCTTCACGCTCACGCGGTCTAAGATACTGACCCTTTTCCGTTTTCACCATCCGCTGCAGTTCAGGAACTAAGCGCTTTATTATTATGTCTTATAAAGAGATATGCAATCTCGCGCAGGAAATTGCATTGCATGTTTTGGATAAGAGTCGAATCTAGGTAGACATTCAAGCATATCTTGAAACAACTTGCCAAACAACATTCAAGATCACTGTAATGATAATATAAGCTATGCAGTATGCATCTTTTGTAGATAGACTTTAATGTTGACGCGGGGAAAAGTGTGGTAAGGAAGATCGAATGACTATGGGTTAAAGATTAGGCATCGCGCAAAAGATTCGGGCTTGTTCCGCAGAACTTAAATGGCAATGGTTATCGTATTACATTGGACATTGGGCATTTGGAAAGTGACTTCAATTTAGGAGAAAAATTTAACAACAAACGCCTGGGTGTGAGGGAGACTTTTTCGTTCTCGCTTATTTCAAAATGAAATCTACAGTTGATTTCAAATGGAATCTTAGTAGGTATCTATGTTTACCTATTCTTATTCCTTTCTCTTTCTATTTTATGAAATCTGTCACAGTTTTGATTCAACGATATATTCTTGACAAAAATCTGTTGATTCCAAACTTTGTCTTTACAATTGGGCTTATTTTAGTTGGTGTTTTGAAGTCTTGGTCAACTTTATCACCATGGCGAAAATTTTTAAAAGAAATGAGACTAGTATTGCCACAATTTTATAAACGTTCCACCAAACACATTATGTGTCAATGAACATAATTATACGTATACTACCGGCGACAACGGTGGATTCTTTACAAATGTTTTACGCGCGGTGGTATGCCTTAACATTGCGTCTGACGGGGGAAATTTATGTTTTCATGGACGCCTCCGCGAAATCCTACTGTACTAGTACTGCTGTAGGGTAAAACTAGGCCGTAAACTCGGCATTAGGTCCTGAGATCAGCGCCTAAACTTCGGTGTATCGTAAACGACGCGCTTGCTACATTTCTGCCAAGCGAAGTAATAAAAATGCTGAGTCTAAGCTCTATTTGATACATTTTGGCGCTTACCGTATGGCAGTAAGGTAATTAAAGCTAGGGAATTTATCGTTTTCTTAGGAAGTTATGTATCTGTTACGTAATAAAGTAGTCTGTGGTAATACAGTTAATAAAAATTGTGGCAAACCTGTCTGAGAGGGTGAGGTATGATATATAATGATTAAGATTGTCTTCGATAGCGTTAGTATAGAATGTTGTTCCGGAACTAAGTCTACGAATTAAACCCGCATTTGACGCGGGCGTAAAGTTTAAGAGAACAGTAGGCCTACCATGAGTTTTCACTGTACTTTACTACTGTAGTTACGACACCAATTTCGTATTCCAGAAATTAGTTCTCAACGTAACCACTAGGAGCGCTGTACGAAATTCAATACAAAATTGGTGGCGCAACTACAGTACTAAAGTACAGTGAAAACTCATGGTAGGCCTACTGCTAGGGAAGATTTGGATAAGTAAGTGCTACGAAACGGGGCGTATCAATTGTTTCATAAAAACTCGGTAACAGTTCGGAAATGCTTTGGATAAGCGATACGGATGATTAGAATCGTGTTGCGGCACAATAGAAAGTATGTACGATCGGGGAATAAAAAAAAATTACGTTCACATTGACAGCGCCGGCGCAGTTTAAATTTTACGTACATTATTATGTATATTGCAACCGATTTTCAACCTTATGAAGAACCATTTAATTCCCGAAATTGAGAATCATACGATACACAAAACTTCCGTCTTCTATATTATTTCACAACACATCTGTGAATGAAATCCCATTAGTTTTACTTTCATTTATTTCTAAGGCAAAGACCTATTGAAAAGGCCGGACCACTCCATTATTTCCTTGTTATTTTAAATTAGTATGAACATACTACTGATTCGCACGGGAATAACCGAAGTGGGAAAGCGTTTCTGTAGAATACTGTACAAAGTACGGTCGGCTACAGCTTTAAGTAGGTATACAGGAATGTATGGATAGTGTTGAGCCTTATCTAGCAGCACGGATGAAAAAGTTGTTCAGTTTGATGGTCTGATCATACCCTTAAAAAACCGTCAGCATATTAAGAAAGACCCTGTATACTTAAGCTGCAACCGACTGTTGTTTCGATAAGTATTTAAGTTTTATCTTCTTCGTATTAAACCTAAAATGTACAAAACATTGTATATTCTAATCTGCGATTCGGAGAAATAAATTGAAGCCTATTTATTAATTAGACTTGTTTAAACATAGTTTTTAATTGTGCAATTAAGAATCGAACATTTGTTTCATACACTCCGGTTCAGTATATTCCATAACTTATTTGTAATAGTATAATTTGATCATTGTTATGCTCTTTAGTTTTGAGGCTGGATGTACACTGATCGATTGTTGTGCACTCGTTTACGTAACATTTTCAGAAATCAAGTTCTTTCGCTGTTCTTATATAATAGTTAAAACGTGATTGCATGACATTATTTCCTTGACTTACTGACTTCATGTCATGTCACGTCACCGCGTCAGCCTAATTTGAAACACTACTAATTTCAAAACACCACAGCACAACACATTGATCAGTTTACATTTAACCACTCGATAGGTTCTACGCAGACATTGTTCAGGACAGTATTCATATACCAAATGGCTAGATAGATAATGAAATATCGCGTTTTATAATTTAAATCATATAAAACTGATCACTTTCGGTCATGAGGGCAAATAAAGAATGTGATCACTGATCAGATTATCTTATAGATTATATTTAAGTTTTTCATTTGTTAAACTAATAGTACTTTATTTCAAACTTTTCGGTACATTGTTGGAATCAATAACATATCATATCTGTAGGTATCTTTTTCGATTATCCTAAACATTATATTATGTAATGTAAGTCTGTGCAACAAATAATAACATTTTGTTTGATGTGGCTTATGTTTGCAACTATTAAAGCATCTACAGGTCTAGTGCTTAACTGAGAAGATTTCTTTGGTGGCGGAGCGGTGCGGGAGGGGGAATATGATTTAACAGCACTTTCGCGCTGTAGAGCGACAGTAGACAGACGGAACAGCACTTTTCCGCCATATTTCACCCTCTCACGCGCTGCTCCGCTACCTAAGGAATCTACTCAGGTAAACGCTATAAGGGTAGTTGGCTAATTGAATTCTGTTAGAAATTTATCGTTGGAACGGAATATGTTTATAGAACTACAATTATTATTATAAATAGCTTTAATTGTCTTGTAAGGTAATTAAAGCTATTAACGTCGCAAGTTACATTTTCAAGTTGAATAACAACGTGCAGATGTTATCGGTTCCAACAGTTCTCGCATGCATATAGTGCAATAGATTCATAACACATATCAAATATGTAAATTTGTAGAGAACCATTGAGAATATTCTTTATTCGCCTCGGAGATGAAGTTATTCTGTTGAATTATGTATGTATGTATAACATAGTATTCTATTAAGAAACTAACTCCGTTTCAGATTCAATTAAACTCCGGTTATGACGGTAGCGGGTTGGATACGATCTATAAATAAGTTTATTTTTCAAAATTAAGGTATGAACTTTTAGTTAATGTTAGGTTTTACAGCCCTGATTATTATAATTCACTAAAAAATAGAATTAAAATGATGTGAATCTATTCACATTTTTTTAGGTGACGGTTGGGATGTTGTGTTTATTTGTAAATAGTCTTAAAATCACACGTGTAATGTACAAATGAATATATTTATGATGATTAATATACAACCGTGTAAAATTGAAATATTTTGTGACATGGTGTATAGTTAGGTGGACAGTGGTTGCAGCATAAAGCTATTTTCCATAAACTTGGTGTTTAACGAGATGTGGTCATGGGCTTCACACAGTTTTGCATCATGTCACTGCAACTTGTCTACATATCAACCAAATTCTTCGAGTCATCCATCACTCCACTGGTTACCCTTACATACTTAGCTCATTCTTGTATACCATAACAAAAACGCACAATTATAATTATTTAATAACGGACCCATATCGGCCTGTATGTATGTATACTACTTAGATTTTAAGTTTGTGAGTCATTCACCTTTAATTTTAAACCTAGGACAGACTACTAAAGCTCTTTGAAAACTATTTTCAGGTAACAATTTGTATTTTTTTCTTGTGGAGACGTCTAATTAGTTTGTCTTATTTTGATTTTTATACGGGCATTCAGTGTCCTACACACTTTTTGACACTTTGACATGTTCAAAATTTTAAAAAATGTATTAGAATAATATAACAGATGTATCAGATGCACGGATCTCTTCATCTATTTCGACAATAAGAATAGTAAGTTACCAGTTATCTGCCAGGTCTGCCACAGTAGTGAACATGCATTAAAATTTGCCTTATGAAATGTACTGTAAATTATTGACAATCACAAAGTACCTAACAAGCTTAAAGTTATATATTTTTACGTTAAAACATTTTAGATGTGTAATGTAAGGGGTTACGGGCGGGATGATCATGCGTGTTCACGCCTCGGTACCTACGCGACGCGGTGCGCTCGCTCAATGACTTTGCCATGTTATATTTGTGTATATAGTTACGATTGTACATACTATGTATGCTGTGTGTAGAACTGTAGATTGTTTCACATTTTTAGGATTATAAGACAAATTATACAATACGAAATGAGTACACAGATTATTTATAAAGTAGGTATTCATATTTTTGAGTTACAGAATCAACTGTCAATCCAGTATAGCTGTTAGAATCGGCTCTTAATTTGAGTTACTTCGAGTATTGTAAGTTGTGTGACTTTTGTCTACTCTGGATGACGTTCACTTTGAGAGTGTGATTGTGTACATTCATGGTGGTGCAAGTGCAACCACTGACATTCCCAAAACCAAGGATGCTACTCATCATTACTAATTTAATGAGTTATTTAAATATAAACCTATAAACACAAGGTTCATTACCTACATAAGAAATCGGCACTAATAAATAGCGATCCAATAGTTGGATATAAATATCTACCATTATCGATATCGCAAACTTTTAAGCGTCCGCAGGCTTATAATTATAAGCAATATAGCAACATGTAATTTTAATGATGAGTAGATTACATAGCTTGAGGAGTATCGGTAGTCAAAAATATGTACCGAATGTTCATTATGGCTATGAAAGTCCCAAGGTATGTTAATGCTTAACTAAAGTACATTTTTAATTATGACACTCTGTAATTATTCTCTTTCCATTTCTATTAAAGGTGAATGTTACAAATGAATGGGTTTGATACTATCATTTAGCCAATTATTATTTTTAGTTACGATCATCGTGTACATAATAATTATCATAGAGTAAGCAGTCCACGTGAAATCATTTTCCGAAATGCATGGTGAGCTTGATAGAGCAGGCGGGACGAGGGATTTCGTTTGCAAAATATGCGTACCGTGGTTTGACTTCTGTAATTGCATTGATGATGTTTGATAAGATGATATTACAAGGCATTTGACGTATGTTTTACAAAAATGCATTCAGCCATTTTCTGCCAGGAGCCCAATCCTTGTGTGTTTTAAAAATATTTTTTGTTTTTTTTAGAAAAAGGTATGAAAGATGTTAATGTAGTATATTTTTAGAATCGGCTCTTGAAGCCAAATGGCTCAAAATGGCATGGAAATCATTTGAATCCCCCACGATAGGTTTTGATAAGAAATATATTACATAAAAAAATTTATCGGCCCATAAAACTTGCCGGTAACGTCAAAACTACAATCCTTGTAATATATACCCATACCTACTGTATTCTTGAAATCCGTCGTCCCTCCTGATCTATGAGTAATTAATTATTTTATTACTCCCGAGATACCGGGTCGTGTCTTGTTGATAAAGATTAAAAATGTATTTAATTGTTATTATCTTTTAAATTACTTTACGAGTTAATCGGAAGTTACTGTATGACAATGTTTTTCAAAAATGATTTTTTTGTATGGAATTTGAATGTAAGAATTTTTCGACTGTATGTGCCGTGTGGTAATTTAATAACATGATTAGCATGTTCAAAATGGATTGAGGACCTTAATTAATTAAAATTCATAATACAAAGTTTAAAATTACCAATGTTTTAGGATTGAGACACATTACCAGACGGCGACCGAAACGGCCGTCCCATTTTGCATGGGCATTTAACATTGTTGTGCCTAAATCACATTAAAACTAGTACTTACTTACAATTTTATTGAAGTAACCTGCTTTGGTTTTAAAACCTAGTTTTTTCTACATCACTATCACTGTACCATTGATTGTGCTACATTTTAACAAATAAATTCTGATTCAATAGTGCAATAGGTACATTAATCATCCATCGAATTGTGTTACTTTGGAGAAATAGTGTAGATTTTCTTTAAAATATAATAAAATAGATGCGGTAGGGCTGTAAATTAAGGTTAAAATAGTATGTTAAAGAAAAAAAGTCCCTTGATGCATCGAAAAGCATTCAAGGGAATTTATAATGTTGTGCTCCGGCAAGTGTGTGTACAACCAGCAAGACTGTCAATTGCTGTAGATATCCTCTTTATGGTAGTTATATGATATAGTATTTTTATTAGACGAAAATACAATAAATGTGTGAAGTCCATTTGATGTTTTTTATTAGGCTATACCTAAACCTCTGCGTAAAAACCCAAACAGTAGTCCAACGGCTTTGAAGTTCCGAAATCCACTTTTGAGTTTAGATAACATTTGAGCAGTTTACACATTTTAATTTTAAATAAAGCCGTATAGAAATTATTGAAAAAATTTTCTGTTCAGATATTTAATTCTTGGAAGAAGTTACACCAAAGTCCAAAGCATACACCCCATGTCCACTTTTTACAAAATTTAATGAGCTTACTAGTGACCATGCTATGGCTACACTACATACAGACAACTTGAAGGTCTCCACTATTGAACGCAACGCAACGTTGCGTTGAAACGGTCACCGAAGAGTCGGAAGTTCAACAATTTTATCTAAAGCTCGTCCATGCTTCGGAAGGCACCTTAAGCTGTCAGTTCCTTTCATCCTTCGTGAGAGAAGGCCTTTGCCTTGTAGCTAACCTATGTAATCACGTTTGCAGTCAACTTATGTATCAATCGAGGCACGTCTTTATTCACATGTCAGTTTATTGTGAGACGACATAAGCTTCTTTAAAACGAAACTGCTAAAACTGCTTTGCTGGGAAACGATGTGTCTATGAGAGCGAAGCCGCGGGCTACAGATAGCTAGTTTTATATACTGCTAATAAATTACGTTAACCTACTCCGAAACCTTTGACGAACAAATCACCCTTTCTAGAATAGTAGAATACCTCCTATTAAAGAAAATGACTGTTGCTCGTGACTGAAACAAATTACATAACATTTTGATTGCACCGCTGCATCGGTCATCGTAATTTATTAAACCTGCATACCATCCCGCTGGGTGTCCCGTGGTTTTGACTTTTTCTTTTTCCCGTGGGAATTAGTAATTAATGCTACTTATAAGCCAGGCCAGGGATGCACGAAGAAAGCCTCCCCGGCCGAGTTACGTACTGAACTCTCGATTTGTGCGGCACAATACCCTGGGAGATAAACAAATATAGCCTCGCCTATATAGCCCAGGTAAGTCAAGAAGAAGACCATGCAGTTACTGTATAAGTTTCCGATTATCTCGTTTACAAGATTAGGCAAATTTTAAGTAGTTAGTAATATTCTTATTCAATTCAAGTGCAACTCGCCACTTACGCCAAGACACATCAACCATTCGAGCATATAGCTCTTGCGACTCCAACGTAAGGTGGCAAGCACAGAGATGGGGGATAGGATTCTTTTGGGGTCCACTCCGAACGGCGAGTAAAGGCAAGTCGTAGATGATGATCAGGGACTTCCCTCGGGAGTAATCGGATCCGTGGTGACACCACTTACCAACAGATCACTGAGCTTGCGAGTGTGTGCTAAGTACCTTTCTGTGCATATAGAAAGGTACCTACTCGCAAGAACGCTTGTCGACCGACCATTCATAAATAAATTAAATCTGTTCAGTAGTTGCGTAAAATAAAATTAAAACACATTCTTTAAATCAAGAGTTGTAAAATTTCCGAGGTAAGTTACTAAGTTAGGTAAGTCGATGCAGCGAGCGGTGGATGAAGAGATACACTGGAAACACTTTGTAAAGCCATAAAACCACCATCAACCTCTTCGAATCAACGATTGAAGGTCAGCCTACCCATTATTATTATTGACCCTGATCGAATTAGGTACTACTTAGGTTTTACAAAGAAGGACTTAGGAATCAGGATGTAGGTACGGAAATCGAGGTCAGTTAAACAAGTACCTACCTAAGTACTTAGGTATTTAAGTAGCTACCTACCTACGAAAGTCTAAACTCGAATTAATTAGGTACAAACTTAAAATGCACTTTAATTTATTGGTAGACCGGTATATACTTTGCACAACATCCTTTATGAGATCATAATGTTGCTAAATGAAACCATTTAAGTGCAACAGTTCAAAAGATCGGTTCTTCACGATTATGTATCTAAAGTTTCAGACAATAGAGACTATGATCGGGAAATCACTTAAGAATCGCCTAAAACTTTACAACCGCCTATTTCGTTACGGGGTCGTGGTTTCAACTGGTCTGTCCCCAACAAGTTGGATAACGGGCCTTCGATAGGGGTATAGTAGTCCAAACTAGTTCCAATATTTTACTGCAAATGTGATTGAGTTGTTGAAATAGCCTGGAGCGAGCGAAGCGAGCCAAACGAGCTCTAGATTTTACTGCTATATGATACAGTCATCGCGTCGTAAGTGTATTGCAGTTTTGCAGTACCTACCTTACCTTCTAACTTAATCCTGGAAAGAGCGAAACGAGTTAGAAATTTGGTTAGGTACATTGTAACTCGATTTCCGGCTCATGTCGAATCAAGCTGATTTGAGTTTGAATCAAAATCTGGAGGTGGCTCTGTACGAGCATTATTTAATGAACGTCAAACGATGACAATACAATATTTGTGGTGTCTAGGAGCTGATCTGATGATGTAAGGAAGTGACAGGATCTCCGCTGTAGTTAACTTAGACTCACCGAGATTGGGCTCGTTAGATTGGTTTCGATGTGCAGTTGGCTTAAAGATGGTGATCAGGGTCTTATGATGGAGCCGGAAGGTCACCGCAGGATCTTCGCAGTAGTCAACATAGACCCACCTAGTTAGGGCTCGTTATTAGATTGGTCTCGATGAGTAGTTGACCACTCTCCTCTTTGCTTCGCCTATGTTAATATTCTTATCTTCATTTGTGAGTGGAGTTTTTCGATTCGCCTCGATAATTTATTTTCGCGACTATGTCGTCTTTTGTTTTACATACTACCCTATTTAATTCTGACGCGCTTCGATATGCTGGCTACTAGCTGCTAGTGCCATCGTATTTTGTTTCTATATGTAAAACAAATAATTAATTAATTAATTATATTTTAATTCTGTCGCGCTGGCTACTAGCAATATGTTGGTAGCTGGCTACTAGCGCCGTCGTCTTTTATTTTTGTGACTGACTGTTACCGAAGTTTACTGGTTTTCTTTTTCAATTTCTGACTAAATTTAATTTTAAGATCAAGAATGTTCTTACCACTACGACTGGACTGGGTTAAGGGTTAGTGATTTGCATAATAGAGAAACAGCTTAGTCTGTCTTTCTACATAGGTATCTAAACATGATTAACTAGCATGAGAATAGTGTAAGGTTTACTAGATAAGGCAAGATAAGGTAATTTTTGTTCTCAGCCTTGTGGAATCAAAAAGGCTAACCCTCGTCTAAGGTCTTTGGCACTGTTTGGGGTCACTGTTAATTATTTCGGACATCCAACTATTATTAACTACTAAGATACCCAATTATAATGCAGTACTTATTAATAACATAATTTAATTAATACGATCAATATTGCTTTTTATTATTAGAAACTACGGATGCATTAATTATTTAATAGGGTAGGGATAAATATGACATGCAGTGATTAGTGTGTTATTTTTATATGTAGATACTACTTACAACCCACACAGCACAGAATATCTACTAGATATCTATTCGATATTTTGTAGACATTTGTGCTGTTGGGTAAAAAATATTGGTAAGTATAGCATATGCTCACGACTATATTCCCCGAGGGGGTAGTCAGAGATATTTTGAAACCTCAGAACGTCCACGTTTCACCAGTAGTACCGAAACTCTATCCAGTGTGACGGGGGGTGTGCCTGTCGCCACTAGGTAGGTAAAATATTGGTAGTAGATGAATAATATCTAAGTACCTACCTACCTATTATGTATATATCTACATGGTGTTACAGGATGAAGAATAGTAGTCATATTTAAAGGGATGTTTTAAAAATCAAACTGAATAACCTAACCTAACTTTCACTATGGAGCCAAAATCGAAGTCGGAAAAAATCACTGCAATGTATTTCTATATGCACTGCAGGCGTATAAATAATAGTACCTACCGAAGTTGTAGCATTGTTTATGACCACCCCAAAAGGGAATGATAAATATTGTTGTCTTGAGTGTATGAGCTGGTAGTTACAGTAAGTTATGTGAAATATTGTTAAACAAAAGTATTCTAGTGCTTATGTATATAGGGTCTTTCTTAATATGCTGACACTTTTTAAGGGGATAATCAGACTGTCAAACTGATCAACTTTCTCTATGGCACCAACGTCGAAATCGCTAAAAAGAAATCTGCTGTTCCATACAAAACTGCAAACCATATGTATGGGACAGCTGTTTTTTTTGCGATTTCGATGTTGGTCCCATAGAGAAAGTTGTTCAGTTCGATGGTCTTAAAAAAGTGTCAGCATATTAAGAAGGACCCTATATGCCCAACGCCTATGCCTTGCCTTTTATACTGTTACCAATAGATTACCAATATCATATATTGTTACCAAAACCATACATTTTATTAAGATTTGAGATCACAGCAATGTAGAAGATTTTAACTATGTAGGTAAGTATTGGTGCGTTGTCTCTCTGTTCTGTTTTTTGTTACCAAAATAAGATTTTGGTACATAATATTAGTTTTAAGAACCGCTTTTAATGCGAAAAGCATTGCATTTATTACAAAAACGGCCAAGAGCGTCGGATACGCCCATGATAGCAGTTTTGTTGTTACTTTATTGTTATGTTGAAATTGTTACAAAGGGTTATGTGAAGGATGATATTTATGTGAAAAATGAGTAATGAGCAAGAGAATGATGATGATGTTAAAACTGCTACAAATGACTGTCAAGTCGAAAGTTATAAAAATATCCCTCCTTCTGGGGCAGTCAGGCAAAAAGAAACCTACAAAAGCTGAAGGCGAAGAGGTTTTTATAAACTAAGAATTAAAGTTGTTTTGTAGAGTTTCTGGCCGCATCATCTCTACAAGTCTACAACCATAGCACCTACGGAGAGATTCATAAGTTTAAGAATACGAAAAAAAATCTTTTAATTGAATTAAAAATGTTAAAGTATGAATACTTACAAAAGTAGTAAGTACTTTGTCTTTTTCATCTCAACATTATAGTTAGCAATGTGATTGATTAGCTATAGCTACATTTTGTAGTAGGTATAGTAGAATAGTTAACTGGCTATTAATCTTAGGTCATCGACTTTAGTTACTCACCTCATAGATATCCGTATCACGGCCACATTATGCTCTGGATGGAGCAGCAATAAACATTCAAATCAAGGTAATCACAGACGACATAAATGTAGCTGCAAGAGTCATCATTATAATGACGTTTCTACCCTTAAGGGGCCATACGTCTCGGAATTACCTGGAAAGGGGTCTTTTATTTTTCGTTTTTCTATAAGATTTATACAAGTTACCGAAACAAAAAAAAATTCACAGTATTCTTGGATAGTTTATCTAGTGAAATCATACAATGAATTCACGATTGAAATTACTTCACACGATAGATTTTTTTTCCGAAAGTTAAGAAAATATCGCATTTTTAACCTTATTTTGTCAAATTAGAATAACTTGCATCAGTTTATAATTACTGGAATACCTACTCACATATTCATCATTAGTTTATCTAGTGAAATCATAAAAAAATCTATAAAAAGTACTTTTATTATATCTTTTTAATCAAAAATACGGCACACGCACGCACTTTTCGGAGGGCTGGGCAATTGCGTTTCCCATAAAAAATATTCGCTTGAACCTATGTCCCCTTAAATGAAAACTTTATTCGGAAAACTAGCCACCAAGAGCAGCTGTTGTTTCGTGCTACGGGAAGTAGTAGGTATTATAAGCGAGGGGAGACGATCGCTTCGGCCAGTTGTTGTCTTGTCGCCCTGCCCTGTCGAGTCGCGCTTCGTCCGCGCCATTACGCGCCGCGGAACATCGTGCTGTTGTGAACGTAGTTTGTATTTAATCATGAATGAAAGTTTGGTTCAAGAATTTGAGTAAACAATTTGTAAATTTTGTTGGGTGTCCCGGATTGTTGGAAGTATGAGGTTTCTGGTTACGACTGTTCTGGTGTTCGGGTTATGGCAAGGTTAGTCACTGATTATGTTAATACTCAATAAAAATTTCAGTAGTTATGTAGCTTTCTTTTTTATTTCTTTTTTGGTATATACAAACTGAAGCATATTACATCTATTTGGTTGTATGTTAGGTAATTTAAGACTAACGTAAAACTCGTAGCTTGCAACTTTGTAAGCGCAGGAGTCTTTTTTAAATTAATTTCATCCTATT
The DNA here is from genome assembly GCA_963924505.1 of Agonopterix alstromeriana. NCBI lineage: Eukaryota > Metazoa > Arthropoda > Insecta > Lepidoptera > Depressariidae > Agonopterix > Agonopterix alstromeriana. The sequence continues at coordinate 10,772,705 of OZ004668.1, read as the reverse complement.
GCGTATACGAATAATGAATAAATTTCATAGAGATTAACTTACCGACGCAGTTTAAAAAAAATGAATTTAATGTTTTCGGATTGAGTGAGCCGATTGCGATGAAATGAAAAAAAAGATTTATAGGCCAAGTAGGTTTACTTATCCATCATTCTCGCCAATTAGTTATTAAAAATAAAATAAATATTTAACGACTTATTTCAATTTTTTTAAACATTTTGAATTTACAGAGTTACAGATACGCCAAGTTTACTAGCTTTAATATGTTATTTTATTACAGTATGCAGATTTATAATTAGGTACAATTTAGTTATTTGTTTTATCAACATACAAACAACTCAATACAAAGGTTACAAGGTACTTACACTTACACGAACAAACACTCGATGCAGTTCTTTCGGGGTGCTTTCCTTTTCGATCTATCTAGATTAAGTACTAAGTAGGTCTCTTGTCTCTACATTCAAATTGTAAGTAGTTTGTAAGTGAATTGATTGGTTTTAAGATTACCTGTGTAATGTTTTTACGGATATTTATCAAATTAATTTACCGTTCACATTTACTGTGATGGAATAACTTCAAGCCTACAACTTTTGAAGTGGTTACATAAGTTTGATAGTTAGGTACTTTAATAATACATTATTATTAATACTTTGTTTAAAATATATTGTAACTACAGGTACCAACTTAATAGAAATTAAATTACAAGTATATACACCTACTTAATTTTATATTACAAGTTAAGTATCTAAATTACTTTATTTAAAGTTTTTCCTAAAAATTCATTATTTCCGTAGATTACCTTATATTTGCTTTATTAAATTATCAACCTATATCTAGAATTATGTTCTACCGTTAATTATTTTCATTTCAATAACATTTTAGAAAAGAAAAATATATTGATGTTAATTGTTTTATGGAAACTAGGTACCTACCTCGGAACAGCGTTTTTCCATTAATTCTTATATGCATTAGGTTACATGCATTACTTACTAATACCTACTCTACCTACCTATGTCATTATTGTTACGTTTTAAAACCGCAAATTCTAATAATCGATACAAGTAAAGGATATTAATGTTAACATAGATAAATAATATTGTACACACGGCGACACATCAAGCTATACAAAACCAACATAAGCTGGCCGCGCGCCGTTATACATCACTCGACCTATGAGTGGCTAGCTTATTTTGGTTTTGTACCTATAGCTTGACGTGTCGCTGTGTGTACTTAGATATGTAGGTGATAGATTTACTTCTTGTCTAATAATTAACTTTACATTTCTTCTAAATAAAAAAACAATATGCTAAAGTGATCCTTATTGTTACAACTCTATGTCTTCCGGGTCAGACAGCGGGAGACCAATCGCGCTATATAAATCTCCACTGAACCATAATTGGACCCCATGCGAACCACAACTTTTAACACATTCGGTGTAGCCGTTCGAGCCGTTTTGACAGATCGCTCGATAACAAGGGCAAGAACCAATTAGAAAAGAACAGGAGTTGTATTTTTGAAAGTCATACGTTGAACTCAACAGCAGAAAATCTAAAAATTACTATGGAGATATGTATCTTTCTACTGCTAATTTGACTTTCAAAAATCATACTTCCGGAGTGCGATTTTTGAAAGTCAAATCAGCAGTAGAAAGATGCATATCTCCATAGTAATTTTGACATTTTCTGCTGCTGAGTTCAACGTATAACTCAGACCAAAAATACCACTCCAGTATTTTAATAATCATGTAGTATTTTAAAGTAGAAAGGATGAAACCGAAACCGTACAAGTAGGTATGCTGAAAGCTGAAAATATACAAGATGCGTAATTATCATCAAGACTATAAATACCATAGGGGGTAGTGATTTTATTCTAAATATAACATATAAAAGGTATTCCGAATATCCAAATACTTGGTAACTCTATACGACATGAAAAGTAAAACACATTTTCAGTGAATCACAGTAAAATCGGTGTACTAAACCAACTTTAAGAAATATATTCAAGCTACCTTATTATCATAATCATTAATTGCTTTCGCTTATTATTAGCAACACTTAAATATGCATGCGATCTAGATTTCATCTCTAGGTAATCTGGTTAAAGATCGAATAGGATATTGTCATAGTTTTGTAACAACGTGCCCATTTCCTTCTTTAGATATTCATAACACTGACATTTTTTTCTCGCCGTCGTCGTCTCGTATTACAGTTATTTAGAATTATCTGTATTTAAAATGTACTGAATCTTATTATTAAGAACCTGTACCTTTTTGTAGTAAACAGAACGTAGCCTGTTGTATAATTTGTTACGAAATACCAGTAGCATTTATTATTGTACATTCTTTGAATCTTTTTGTTTCATCCGCACACTATTATTACTTGATTCGAAAAGGCTAGCCATTCAATAGCCATTGGCAACTAAGTTTAGAGACTGTAAAACGAACGAGAATATGTCGAAAAAATTGTGGATTTAAATAAATTTTTGAGAGTTAATACATCATCATTTTATTTGAGCTTCACTTATTATCGCTTGAACGATCAGCACTCCGTTTTTTTCTTGAGCTCCTATAGTACGTCACAACACCTATTTTTCCCTCACTTGAACTATTTATACAATAAGCGAGGAATTTAATATAAAACTTTTCATTGACATAACACACGACATGACATGATACACGATACATAAATGATTATGCCCTTTATCGATTGAAGTCGATATTTAGTTACTTTCGATTCGCAGAAACGGATAGACATAGGTATAATAACAGAATAAAAGATATACCTAGGTAGGTAAGAAAATTACGTAATAGGTACGGTACCATAAAACATAAACAGAAGGAATTGTGGTTGTAATTTGTGGTTCCAAACATAACCGGTGAAAGCGAATTAAGTCGGTAAACATATATATAAGTTAGCATTACCTATCTGTTTAATGGAAAGTTGGATTTGTCGCAACGACTCCATTGTTCTAGAGTGTGTAGTGTAGGTACCTTTAGAGGTTCTTAACAATTAGCTACACAGTGCTTGTATCAGGCACAATTCCCTTGTATAATGCTAGGGTAGAGTCGAGTAGGTCAAGGATGTCACATGTGTAGAGGAAGACTAATAATAAAAAAATTATTACAAAAAATTTAAACCGACCTCAAAGCCAAAAAAGTAAAAATTTTATTTGAAATTCGTAAATTACGTTGAACTCAGCAGTAGAAAATGTCAAAATTACTAAGGAGATTTGCATCTTTCTACTGCTGATTGACTTTCAAAAATCATACTTCAAGAGTGCGATTTTTGAAAGTCAAATCAGCAGTAGAAAGATGCATATCTCCATAGTAATTTTGAAATTTTCTGCAGCTGAGTTGATACCAATTTCACCCTGTATATTTTATTGGAAATCTGACAAATGTTAAACAAGATATTGGTTTCTAGATTTTGGTAGAACCTTTTTTTTTACTTTAACCTACCTAAATGTTCAATCTAGGACAGAACTTTGTTTTATATGGAGCGCCGTACGAATTATATCCTCTGAAGTCTGTCTTTATTTATACGAATGTAGGTATCTACATATCGTTTGGAACACACTGTCGAAGAACTTTTGTTCCTCATAAACAATGTAGGTATTAGTTTGTTCAGTGTCAGTTTAACAAACTGCGTATATAGGTAGGTAGGTCCCTACCTAATGTGAAAATAATTTACTTCAAATCATAGTTATTCTATGAACACACATTAACTTGACATTATTAAAGTTGGATAACAAACACTTTGCTGTGAGAATGGAAATTGAAGGTAATTGTTAATTGTGCTCTACCGACCGACTCTACTTAATTTAGCCGACTGAGAAAAAAGGTGGAAGTTATTTGTCTTAGTTTTTTCTAGGATTGATACATTTATAAATCCGACCGGAATTGATTAGCTACATTACTAGAGTTATTTTTATGATTGATGATTGAAGGAAAGAAGGACAAAACGTCAAGAAAATGTCAATAAGTCTATGTTCAGAGCACTGCTAATGCCACAGAATATATACCTAGGAGTAGTAAGACAAGTTCTAACAGAATATAGCATTATTTTTCTTTGGCCGGCACTTTCACATTTGGACTAAAAGGAATTATGTCTTTTCGTATATTTGGCGGGCCTGGCGTACCACCGATGTGCCTGTGTCTTTGTTACTTAGTATACCTACTTAATTAAAAGTTACTTAACTAACATACAACATTACTTATTAATCTTACTATTTCAAAAGTCTACGTTTGTAAACCTACGAACTACCAAAATTTTTTAATTACAGGATACGTTGCTACCTAATACCAAGTGATCGTGATTCCATTTAAATAACGACTCAGATATGAATCTAATCGTTACTGAATAAAATACCTATCTAAAAATTGAACCGCAGCAGCGTGTGTTCATGTAGAGTAATTTAATTTTAACACAATATTTTAGTCATAATTTTAGTTAGTTAGTATTTCAGTCAATAAATGTTTTCCGATAGGGGTTTCCGAACTTCTTCTAGACTTCAGACTTCTACTCAATATTTAGACGAAAATGTCATCAAGAAACTTGAGTAAGTTTGTTGGTGGTACACCACCTACTACCAAGGTATGTAAACCTTGGTAGTTCATATTATAAAACAAACATAAAAGTAGCTGTACAAGAAAATGTTAAATAGCATGGCGTTAGCTAGCAACGACTAAAAAAAAATTCGAATTGTTGTCTTAGGTACGCGAATGACGCAAAAAATATAACGATAATTATCAGATTCTCATACCTAGGTACCTATCTAAAATATTACGCACGTAATTGGAATGCGAATAAATTGGAGAAAAAAATCAACATCCAACGTGAGATCCTATCAAATCTATCTTTAATACCTATGTGACTTTATTATTTACGACATAACATTTACATAATTTATTTAAAATAAAAAAACTTATAATAAAACAGAGATTCTATCATGATCACAAAAAAATCGTTTGTAAACTGACCAAACGGCAAAAATTGTTTTTACGTTCTTGTAATTAGTTACAAGAAGTTGAAACTAACGTGTTTAAATAGGGGTAAAGTATATTAAACCATAATAATTTCCAGAGATACCTATTGGATTCAAAAGGTTGGTATTGTACCCAGTGCTTTGTGGTTACCTCTCCTGTCAAAGTGGTTACAATTCTAATTAGATCCGGGTTGAGTTCGTTACACCTACAAAAGTCATAAGTTTTGTCTCTAGGTACTGTATTTTCCAGATTTTTTATCATGCATCCAATGTAACGATAAACCGCAAACAAAAATATATTTAATCTACTCATTAAATTATAACAATAATAGAAGTAAGATCTAGTTTTTCTGCAGTTTTAATGTTTTCTTTAAAATCCTTCAAAGTTACCCTACTTCGTCGGCAAGGTACCTACTTATTGGAGCGTTGCTGGCCAATGTCATGATCATTACGTGAAAGAAAATGTAAAGAAGCGTAAAGAGCTTTTATAAAACCTTGTATGCACTGTAGGGTTTTCTTTCGTTCAAAAGTGCTTCAGAGATATGCATAAATCAATAGTGACCACAAGACTATCAAATTACCTGGGCCCCACGTAGGCGTGTTGTGAAAGCTTATTTAAAAAAGTCTTCGGAATGTGATCCTGATTAGAATAAAGTAAATTCTGTTTTTTTTGTTCTTTCCAATGCGAAAGACTTGCAACTCTTTACAAAATACCACAGACTAGATAGTACATACCTACACAAATCTCGAGCTCTTCTTGTGAAAAAATCAGTCAAGTTGAATTTCTTCTATGTACACACGGCGACAGATGCAATTTAAAAATTCACGGCAGTAGTGTTTATAACGAAATTAAAAGGAAAACTATCATCGCGTAGTAGGCTTTACAAGTTAACGAGTAATAGTCGACCGACTTAATAACTAAAATGTACTTTTTAGACTTTATTAGCCGTTAAACCGCAGTATAAAACAAAAAGTCTGTATATTGTGATGGGTAGTCTTTCTTTTTTACGAAATTAACTTATTTATCTATCTTTTATATTTATAAAAATAAAAGTAAATATAATTTATTCACTATAGGAGCTTGCAGCACACTTATCAAACGTCAAATCTTTTTTAAAGCTACCACCGCTTCGGAACGTGTTGTCGCTGTAGAGAAGATGCGGCCAGAAACTCTACAACTTAACACGACTTAATAAATCTCGATAACTAAATAAATAATATAGTTTTTAGACATCCCTTAAAAACAAAAAGAATGTTCAGGTGATATATGAACGAATGTCATTGTCTTAACGTTATATAATTGTTGTCAGGCCACTAGAGAGCACTATATGTACTATTTATAGTCACCTATTCTATAATAGGTACCTAGCCATGCGGCTGGATTGACCGCTGATGAACTGTCATTCGCACGGGAGCCAGTCATGGGACCATTATTATAACTCTTCTTGCGTCAACCTAGGTTAGCAATAAACTCCAGGTTAATAGAAAAACAAAGAGCAATTTTACTCGGAGTTAATTGGTAACCTAGGTTGACGCAAGTGCTATATACGAGTTAATATACTATGATTTAACCTTACCTAACCTTTTATTTCAATGTATCTTTTACCTATTATTGAGAATGTCATTTTCCTTAAACTTACTAATTCAATTATATGAAATAATACTCATTTCCATGAAAATTAAGTAGTTCATATTACAAATATTCATACCACTCGACAATGTACAGTAAGCGAAATTTACTTGAACACATATCGAACTCTAGTGTACTTTATTTAGGAACAAATAAAGTCCAAGAGTGATAAATTGATAATAAACTTTTGTTGCCGGCTGCATGTTTGGAGTAAATGCACTTGGAACTTATCATTATCAATTACTGTTAATTTGTGAATCAGCTGAAATACGTGTCCAGGAAATTGATAAAATAGATACTAAATATTTAGGATTCTCTGATGGTAAGTAGGAACATAGAACCTACCGTTATCTTTATCCTGAATCCGCCGTAATAATCCTACTTTTTTATTATTATAAATAAATATGAAAGTTTGTGACGCATTGTGACGATGTGTGTGACCTATTTGTGACTCAATCATGCACAAAACGTCAGAATGGATTTTGATTTAATGTGGCACACATATAAAAAATCTGTTTTTAATTTGATTTTATCACAAGTCAACGCAGACGAAATCGGGTACAACAATGGAACCACTACATTTTTTTATCTTTTCAACAACCAATATTACTTCCGCGATATAGATTTTGGTCTCACAGCGAAAGTTGTTCAATTAAAGGTCTGAAGCACATTAAAGTATGTAATGCATTTAAGTTTACACCCTATAGGTACATTTTAGTTAATAGTTCGGCGCGCTCCATACAAACGAAGTCTGGTTATATTTTCCAAACTAACCAATTAAAGTCAATTAAATTTTTCAGAAACCATCTAGAAACTAATCTCTATGCTTGTATTGTGTCAGATTTTCTTTAACGAAAATTAGTTACTTAGTATTGAAAATATAACCAGACTTCTTTTGTATGGAGCGCGCTCCAAATTACATCCTCTTAAGCTCTATACTATCAAAAAGTATTCAATTCGGTTCACATACAAACTATTACAAACTCATGCTCTTAATCAATTTAGGGGTGGTTCTAATCAGTAACACTATACCTATAAATAATGTTAGGTTTATTATAATTAAATCTAATTACAGTAAAGTAACATGGTACCAATGAAAATCACAAATTAAACATAAAAATACTTTTGCATACCTTTATCATGCCGGCATGATGCAATGCTATTTTAATTGGACTTGAATATAATTATTCTACCACATAGTAAGTACCATTTTCCTGGACACGACACATACAGAATAAAACCGGTCAAGTGCGAGTCGGATTACTCGCGCACTGAGTGTTCCGTACCACACCACCAAATAATACAGAGTGTTAGGGTAAACAGTTGCACTACTTTAAGGGCTGATTGTAGCCATGATACTGAATAACTTTCCCTAAGAAACCTATAGGAAATTCGCAAAAGAATTTTTGGACGGTCCATACTAAATGCAATCAGCTGATCGAACGTTTGTATGAAAAGTGGAAATTTTTTTGCGTATTTCCATAGGTTTCTTTTGGAAATTTGTTCAGTATCATGAACCCTTAAAGTAATAAAACTGTTTACCATAACACCCTGTATATTAACTTACAAAAAAGTTTAGTTTTCTCCGGGACCTTTAAAAAACGCAGTTAAATTTAGTTACTTGTATGAGGCCCTTAATTTTAAGGTTCCAAAGTTACAGCCGTAAATAGGTAGGACAAACAGACGGACACACAGGCAGACGGACGGACGGACTGGGTCCCGTTTTCACCCTTTGGATACGGAACCCTAAAAGTGATATAAAAACAAGGAAAATTTTTGTTCAAATAAAAATAGTAACAAAATAATTGGCTACTGCATCGGAAAGACAAGACTTAAGTGATAAAATATTGAAGGCTAAATAACGACGCGGGGGAAAATAGCTTTCACTTACACCTGTGTCGGCTCATCGTATATTTAAACAATAATTTGTGTTAGCATTAGCAGTCTGTTAGTAGAACTGATGGAAGTTAGTTTCTACTGTATTGGTATGACATAATGGGTAACTTAGGAATATTTAAAGGCGATGTCCCTAACACGATAAACTCATGGCATGAGCGTCGCGCCAGTAGCCGTGGTGGGAATAAAAGCGGCCTGAGTCAAAACTGTAGCCGTAGCATGAAGAAGCCGTAGCGCGAAGTAGTCTTAGTGCGAAGTAGCCGTAGCACAAAGTAGACGCGGTGTGAAGTAGCCATAGCGCGAAGTAGCCGTAGCATGAAGAAGCCGTAGCGCGAAGTAGTCGTAGTGTGAAGTAGCCATAGCACAAAGCAGACGTGGCGCCAAGTAGCTATAGCGCGAAGTAGCCATAGCTTGAAGATACCCGGCCCGAAGTAGACGTAGTGCGAAGTAGCCGTAGCTGAAAGTAGACGCGGCGCGAAGTAGCCATAGCGCGAAGTAGCCGTAGCATGAAAAAGCCGTAGCGCGAAGTAGTCGTAGTGCGAAGTAGCCGTAGCACAAAGTAGTCGCGGCGCGAAGTAGCTATAGCGCGAAGTAGCCGTAGCATGAAGAAGCCGTAGCGCGATTTCCTCCCTATTATAACTGCTTGACTGAAAACTAACATGTGAAACAATGGGAATGAGGCTTTTCACACCTAAGACCTGGGCATGATGATTACTGTATACGTCCAACGTGTGCCCAATGCGATTTGGTAGAATTAGCTTGTTTTTCTTGCAGGATCCTTCTTAGAATGCTAACGGTTTTTAAGTGGATGAGCAGACCACGAAACGGAATAAATTTCTCTATGGGACAAACATCGAAATACATTTTGGGTCGAGACGGTTTGCAGTTTAGGAACAGCAGATTTATTTTTCTATTTTGGTGTTGGTCCCACGTTGCACGTATGGATACTGAGCGCTGGACTAGAAGAACACTGGAGTGGAGACCCAAAGAAACCACGCGGGGTAGAGGCCGCCCACCAGAAAGTTGGGTCAATGATATTAGAAGACCCGCGGGTCTGACATAACGTCATGGAGAAATATAGAGGAGGCCTATGTCCGAATACGGATTGATCGAGGATATATTGGGCTGTGATGGATGGATAGTGTTGGTCCCAAAGAGAAAGATGTTCAGTTTAATGGTCTGATTATCCCCATAAAAACCGTCAGCATATTAAGAAGGACCCTGCATTGTTTAAAAATGCAATAACTACATGAACCGGAGGACACGCTGCTGCGGTTCAATTTGTAGATATTTTATTCAATAACGATTAAGTTCACGTAATTTAAATGGAATCACGATACATAAACTCGCGACCGTAAATTGAATGAATTAATGAATGAAATATACTTTATTTACACCAAACAAAATACAATGCACAATAGGAAAAAAAACTGATTATGGTACAAATAAGGCGGTCTTATCGCTAAAAAGCGATTCTGTGGTCTTAGAAATAGTGGTTTAGTATGGAAAATCAGATTTTTTCGTTTTTATTATTTTTATTATTTAGATTTTTATTTTTTTGACTTTAAAAAATTGCACTCCTGAAGTATGATTTTTGAAAGTCAAATCAGCAGTAGAAAGATGCATATCTCCATAGTAATATTGACATTTTCAACTGCTGAGTTCAAAGTATGAGTTTCAAAAATCACACTGCAGGATGGAATTCAGATCAGGAATTATAAAGGTCAGGGGCCGAGTGGCTGGACTTTGATCCATACGTACGGTACGAACAAGTACGTTTTTGTACCAGTAAGTTTTTAAGATAGGTATGCATTTTCAATAGCTATGACTTGAAAAACAACCGTCATTAAACCTGCGTATCAAAGTAGAGGCTGATGATGATAGGTATTATAATAACATCATCTTTAGCATTTATACACTATAGAAATATCTCTAATACAGTAGTTACGTGCATATCGTTTTTTTTGTGTGTGGAATGGTATTGGAATATTCACATAGCTAAATCGATTATGGTTTTAAATTTTCTATAGAAATGGATCTTATTTAAAATATTTTTTTCTACTCAGTCCTTAGGTAGAATAGTAATATCATAGCGAGTTTACCTTGGCATAACTAATCGTAAGCACACTATTTTGTATTGCGAACATTATTTCAATACAGTAGGTTAATAGCCAGAATAGTGGAGATAGTAATAAAACAAAAACCATACAAGACTTCATTCATTGTACAAACGTTACGTTTACGTGCCGTTATACAACATTACTTTATTTTCAAAATTCAGATTGAGTTAGAATGGCGATACAAAAGACATCAACGCGCGTGGCAAAACGTGAAACTACAATAAATAAAACAAAAATCAGCCATGTGCGAGTCGGCTAGCGTACGGAGGGTTCCTTACCACCCTACAATATTACCGAAAAAATTATGATTTCTCCGCGATCCCGGAAGCGCAAGCTCGACACACACTTGACCGGTTTTTATTATTTGTTGTTTTACCTTAGAGTAGGCACTATAACTCGAAAGTTTGACGCTTGTATGTATTGCCGTTTTTACAATAAACCAAAAAAGACAAAAACCTTTAAAAAAAATCGTTTCTTGTAGGGGATATATTTTGTACTTTTTGTGATCTTTTTATTATTTGCTAGCAAATCCAAAATAATAACACACATTATATTATTACAGTTAAAAAGATACAGCCGTTTAGAGCTAGGACTGGCGGACCGTATAGGCTTATGAATAGAGTCTTTGGGTAAGGAACAATAAAAAAATATTATAGTTGTATTCAAAACTTTGATTATTTCGTAAAATGCGTACATAATTGATAACATTGCACATAGTGACCCTGAGATGCGCTTCACGATGTCGCCGTGAAAGTAGGGTATTCGAAATAAACACATTTGGCTAAGAATTGCAACAACGATTTATGTGCAGTAAATCGTTTGTAATATTTACATTTTAACCTAAATAAAATTACTGATTTATTTTGTTATTATTTGAGTAAGTATATCAGCGGTAACCCTATTACCTGTGTGCTATTTGGTGGTATCCAGTTTAGAATAGCACCAACCTAGGAGGATGTTGTACGTAGCGACTATGTGTGTAGGTTATCACTGCATCTGAACTACAGGGTGTCTCAAAAGAAATTTTATATTTAGTGGATCGATTAAAAAAAAAGTAAGCCGTATATAGAAAAAATGTTTATTAATTATTGAAATACACTTTTTGGGGATTTATTTCTTAAAAATGATATCGTCTAAATGTAGACCCTCGCGTTCTCGGCACTCATTTAATCGAACAGTAAAATTACTTATGACGGCTCGGCAGGTGGATTCAGGGATGGCTGCCATTTCGTGACGGATATTTTCTTTCAAATGGGCCAGTGAAGTCGGTTTATCGGGTTTCTGATGTTTGCGTTTTGGATTCGTTGCACTCCAGTAGCGGCAGTTCTGCTTATTTACGTGGCCATTAAGATGAAAATGAGCTTCATCCGAAAACAAAATGTTGGTAAACGTTGAAAATCGCTCAATCACCTGATTTACGAAATGAAGCCTCTGACTGGCATCTTGGGGCTTTAATTCTTGCACCAATTGAATTTTGTAGGGGTGCAGCTTTAGGTCTTTGTGCATGATGCGATGTAATGATGATCTATGCACATTTAAAGCACTTGCGCGCTTCCGAATTGAAAGGTTCGGGTCGTTACGAACAGACTGATTAACATTCTCCACGTTTTCTACCGTTCTTGATGACCTAGGTCGCCCGGATTTTGATTTATCTAGCGTTGTACCGGTCTCTTCAAACTTTTTAACCCAATGTCGAATGAGAGGAATGCTTGGCGCATCATTTAAGTGGCGAAAACCTCGAATACTGAATCACCGTTTTTGTAAAACTCTCGCACGCACAACGCGCGGTCTGCTCCCGAGAAACGCTCCATAGCGATTGAATTCCCAAGAGGCAGGCTACCGATTGACATAACCCCCGCGCCCCTCGGATACGTTGCGCTCACGCAGTAAGCTAAATAAATATAAAATTTCTTTTGAGACACCCTGTATATAGGGTTCAACTTAATATGCTGACACTTTTTTAAAAGGTATGATCAGACCATCAAACTGAACAACTTTCTCTATTTTCTATTTTTCTTATTAAGCTATCGCTGTAGTTGAAATCAGCATCGTCATAATTACACATACATAATAAATAACACACAAATATAATGCCATTCAGGGTTGTCAGCAACTATTACAACGACCAACAACTCTCTTTTTAGCAAGGCAAGGCTTTTAGCGTATTAAAGTTTAAGGGACGTGTGTTTTAAAACATCCGAACAGTAAGTAATCGGTAGTAGCCCCTGCGGCCATAGTATGATGTGCGCGATAAGGCTATATCATCGATCAAATATTACTATGTAATAGCTCTCATTAAGGGTGGACGCATATCTATCGGCGGCGAAGAAGCCGAAGGAGGCGAATGAAACGAATTTACTTATAATTTTTCTGACGATTCGTCCGATTCGCCGCGGATAAGTATGCGAGGTGTCATAGAATTTAATATGAAGAATTCTAAAATTCGATTATTTCGCCTCCTTCGCCTCCTTCGGCTCGTCCGCTGCAGACAAAATATGCGTCCACCTTAAAACAAAATGAGCACAATAAAACATTTTCATTGTACCTCATACCTATTAAACGAAATGATATAATTATAGCATGTAGTTGTTGGCGCAGAGCTGGCAGCATCAGCACGCGTGGATGCACCTACCATAAACAGAATTCATTACAGTTGGACACCAACCAAATGTGCAATAATTGCCATTACATTTTATTTATCCGGGTAGTGAAACTAAACCATAAATCTAAATTGATTGATGTTTGCGAATTTGAACTTTATGTGCCGTATTTAGGTCACACGTGAACTGATTTTGCAAAGACAACACGTATAGGTAAACATAGATAGGTACTTTGCTTAAAAGAAAGTTTTAGTGTCTACTTCCTCGTCCTCAAAATCATGTGACATACAGTGAAATATTTAGAGCCGGTTTTAATGTATAAGTAAATACACAAAATAAGCCGAAAAAAGAAAAGAATAGGTACAGTCGCCATCAGATATATCATAGCAAACAAGGTGGTCAAATATATTTAATCAGTTCTTATTTTCAATAATTTCTTTACACGTAACCAATCAAACATATCTTCTTGAACATCAAATATATCTACGCAGTCTGGGTGATCATAAACATCTGAGCAGCTTAGGAAAAAAGATCTCATTCCGTTATACATTTCAATTATTTTAAATAAGATTGTAAAGAAATTATTGAAAATTAGCTGTTCAGATATTTATGTCACAAGACACAGATATAATTGGTAACATTTACTGTAATGAATTTATTGAAAAATAGCACTGTTCAGAAATATTTGACCACCTTGTAAGCTACGATGGCGACTGTACATTAGAACGCTGTGCGCAGTCATAATTGAGTTTCAAATTGGATGTATTGTTTAATTTAAATCATTTTTAAGATCGATGTATTAGTTTGTAGGTACTTTGTTTCCAAATAAATACAGGGTGTTAGGGTAAACAGTTGCATTACTTTTGTTGGGGTGATTGTACCCATGATACTGAACAACTTTCACTAAGAAACCTGTAGGAAATTCTTTTGACTTTTGATACAAACGTTCAATCAGCTGATTTGTTTGCCAATTTCCTATAGGTTTCTTAGGGAAACTTGTTCAGTATCATGGGTACAATAACCTAATAAAGTAATGCAACTGTTTACACTAACACCCTGTATAATTAAAATCGGGAGATCAGTATGACACACGTTGGGAGACTCTTCTCCTGTTTGCGTGTAAAGGCTGTAATAATTTGAAATTTCAACATGCCTATCTTACTGCCACTCTTTAAAAAACTCTATGTTTTTGTCTATAATGTTCTTAGTCGGCAGAACCTACACTCATAATTTAAACTGAAGAATTCTCGGTTTCAAACATAATTGCCAATAATTGTAAATACATGATCACCTTTATAATAAAGTCTAAAATACTAAAGTATCTAACGAATGTGGAACAATTAGTAACCCGTTTAAGGCTTTATTAACTTCCTATAAGGTACTTCCTAATGATAGGTAGGTTATCGATGAAGTATTTGTTAGCTACGACGCTTGCTTCAATCGTTTTACATTAGCTTCCTGTCAAGTAGATAAGATACCTAGGTTAAGTGTCGGTATGTAAGTAAGTACCTACATAATAATTGGCCTACTCTTAGTACAAAACAGTTTTATCTGACTGTGTCATAGTCATAACCCAGAGTTATTTTACCAATCTTAAAATATTTTATTAATAGGAAAGGTAGATAATTTAATCAGCCATGTTTTTACAAATCTATTATGCAGCTAAAGTAGACTAAAAATAACTTATAAAAACAAGGTCTTGTCACAAGCTATTAGTTACAGTCAATTTTTCTAATGCTACGTATACGTAGCCCGTCGCAGTGTACGTACCACGTAGCTTACGACGCGATACTGATGTTGTTGTCTTCCATGTCACATACTGTTGTCTCGTACTTCATAATGAAGCTTCATTATGAAGTAAGAGATAACTTAACGTGGTACGTAAGCTGCGACGGGCTACGTATACGTAGCATTTTTTACTCAGTAGCTATACTGGTTTTTAAAGCCGGTCTAAACATTTTTAAAGTAAAATCGGTAGGACCATGGAACCTGCAAGGCTGAGCCTAGGACTAGGTATACATAGCCATAGTTTTCATTCATTAATTCGATGGGGTAAACCCTCCGAGTAGTGCCCTATATAAATGCAGTTGGACCCATGAACCTGCCAGGATAGGCGGTAGCAGACCAGGTTTTTTAGGCTTTACTAATCGGCCTCTAGACAAACAGACTAGTTCCGTCCTTTAGTTCGATGAGGTAAAATGCGATGTTTTCAGCGTCCACTTTTTCATCATACCGGAAAATGTGCCAAGCTACGGCCTGGCACATCAAGTTTTTATAAGTAATTTTAGTCTACTTTAGCTGCATAATGGATTTGTTCATTAATCTTGTAAGGTAGGGTTGATTGTCATCGGCCACCGGTCTACTCTTTTTGTGGGCGATTTGCATGGATGGTAAAATATTTTATTTTCCAAAACCAAAACTGATTGTTTCCGACTTTTGGTATGACACATAGGGGCAAAAGATAATCATCGGGTAAAGGCGGTTAGCTCCAGTTTTGTAGTGTTTCCTGATTCCTTAGTAGTACCACGTAGTACGTTGCACGGTGATGCATGGAATACGATTAATATTAAAAACAAATATCGATTTATTAGGTATGTATACTGGATATGATATGATATCGGTCTTGGTGTCTGGCTTAGAATACCACCAAATACCGAGGAGTGCGATTTTTGAAACTCATTCGTTGAACTCAGCAGTTGAAAATGTCAAAATTATTATGAAGATATATATGCATTTTTCTACTGCAGTAGAAAATGCATATCTCCATAGTAATATTGACATTTTCAACTGCTGAGTTCAAAGTATGTATGAGTTTCAAAAATTGCACTCCTGGAGGGCTGTCGTAAGATGTGACTAATGACGACAAAGCGACAAGACGAGAATACCTACCGACATGCGTGATTATTTTGGCATGCGTAAAGTAACAAAGACAGAGGATTTTTCTCGTTTTGTCTGGGGTGACGTGCTAGGCCTACAGGCATCGTCAACATTGATGCCCGCGCCGCGCCGTGCTAGAGTAAGGGTCACTGCATCCTAACCCTTCTCTGATTGTAGAGATTTCATCATACCAAGTCACTTCGCACCCTTTTTTCGGTAACTTATTATTATTGTTGGCTGGACTATTTGCAAGCAAAATCGCTGTTCTATTGTGTTCGCCCCAAGTTTAACCATTATTTACACATACATCCAAACTAATTCTATTTCTTTCACGGGTATGCAGGTTTCCTCACGATGCTTTCCTTCACCGCCGAGCTAGTGATAATACAACCGTACATAAATTCCGTAGAACTCAGTGGTACAGCCCAGGAATCGAACCGCCGCCTCACGATTGAGTCGCTAGCTCTCTTCCATATGGACTATTATCGCTCTTTCAGTAACTTAGATTGTATGGATGTTGTGATGATTATTTTACGTAGTGTTTCCAGACGATCATGTTGCAAATCAAATTTAAAAAATTCTTACTATGAAAAATGTTATGATATTATTAAGCCGCTCCGGTAGAAAATTCTCAAATACTCCTTTCAATAATCATCTTTGAGCATATCAATTAGTTGTTGTAATTTTGAATATTTTACAACTCATGATAATACCCTACAATCATTTTCACTCAAACAAAACAAGGTTATTGTAAAGAAAATAGGTAAACACGGTTTACAAGAATAAAAGACAAGTGTCAATCAATAAAGTCGTAAGCTATGTAGGTTTATAGGGTAATATTTTCCCATGATACATAGTTAACTTATCATTCTTATGAATCAATACTTAGATATCTCATGCTTAAGACGCTCCCCATAGGTAAACGCAGGGTCGGGTCATATTTTCCTGGTTTTTAAAAGCTATCTTCTCGTTATTTGAATGACATACAAATTAATGAAAAATATAGCAATGATCTTCAACATCTCGGCTTTATTTCGCTATGAAGTATATTTCATATTTTTCTATCAAATAACTATGAAACTATGCTATGCTATGCTTATGCTTATGCATGCTTATGCATGTGTTGCGAATTCTTATGATTTTTGAATTTGATTTCCTTGGATTAGAAGGCACCATAGTGACATTATGAAGTACAAGCCAGTTAAAAATAGGTATACCTACTAAAATGACGTTGTTTAGTACAGGTGGGCTCTGAAAGGGTCAAGGTCGTTCGGTCAGGGAAACCTCTTAATGAACTGGCTTACTTATGTTATGAACTTATGACTTGAAATGCATTGTCAATAGTTAAAAACTTTACGTCTTTTATTCGGGTTGTTGCATAGAAACTCTAAATAAAAACATTATGTACTTGCCAATGGATTGTAGATCATAAATCTATCACAATAAGTCATCTAGAAAGTGACGCAAGTGCATCAATCAGTCAGTTGTTGCACACGTGTTTGTTTATCGTCGACGGGAGCATTTGTTTAGGCTATTGTAAGGCGACAGGTGCAACTGGGACTATCATATCAATTTATGATGTGTTATTCATAGCTAACTGTTATTTTCAAAACAAAACATCGTGTGAGGAGAATGGTACTTCCTTTATTTGGTAGCTATTGATAATGTTTCTGTATTTGTCTACTTACTAAGAGATTGAAGTACCTAGTTGTATACCTACTTATAGAAAATAATGTAGAGTGTAAATTGCAACCTTTGAAAGTCTTTTGGATAGCATAAATAAAACATAAAAAAATTATTCTTTATTTATTTCCTTACCCACCTACAAGGAGAGGGAAAAAAAGAAAACTTAATAAAATGGTCTCTCTGTAGGTATTCTTCTTCTTATCGTGTGGGCAGCAAGCCCTGGTGTCAGAGTTTTTTCAGATTGCATTACGGCCTCTGACGTGGTTTTTATGTAACGACTACTACCACCAGAGATAGTAGCCGGGACCAACGGCTTAACGTGCCATCCGAAGCACGGAATCATCTTTCTTTTCAGACAATCATGTGATTGAGCCTGCAATGTCCTAGCCAACTGGGGAAAACGTGCAAAGTGATAACTCGGTGTCCCCCGTGGGAATCGAACCCACGACCTCCGTTAAGAAATGCTCTTAACCATTAGACCACGGAGGTAGGTCTCCGTAGTTATTTATAAGTGATTTCTTTCAGACAACCATTATAAGTTTAAAGAACTCTTTGATAAGATATAGGTAGGTTTATCGTTGCGGTGTAGATATATGAGATAAATAGGTACAATAAAAATATTATGTACATATAATTAGATGCATTAATGAAATGTTTGGATGAGAATCTCGATTTTATCAACGTTTTTCTTATACATATTTAAATGCGTTAAAAAAGTTACATTCCACGAATTAGCTAAATCGTTTAGGTAGCTCATAAAACTCGGATACAAAATATGCGAAAATGTAAATTTTAACGTTATTAAAATAATTGTCGCTAAGCATTTTAAATACTAGAGTTTACCAGCGACTTTATGCGCACAAATTATATACCAGATTTTAAGTCAAATCATATGCTATCAAATAAAAAAATTTCATCAAAATTGGTAGTTTTTGCGTCATGCTGTTTCAAACAAACAAACGGACAAACAAAAATTCTAAATAAAAAACCTACCTAAAAACCATATCGTAATCTTTTTCTTGTATCTTTGTCTTCAATGTACAGACACACGTCCGTTCCAGTTTTATAGTTGTTAAGATTTCATCACAGTCGGCTTCATGATTAGATCTTAGAATTTGATGAAAAATCCAAAGAAACATTATTATTCGCACTTTTCCTTCATTTCTGTGCAAAGATACGTTTAAAGGGTGATGAATAACATAAGAATTGAATTGAATACCCTTAAACCGTTTTTTACAACTGTAACGAAATTCCTAAAAAGTGAAGTCACAACGTGACACTATACTTAATATCTAAGTATAATATAATTTGAGTCGGTGACTTCCTTCATTAGTATTGCGTTCACGCGCGAGTGTACGTAGCGTAACCGTAAATAGTGCACAGAATTGTTCAAACAGCTCTCTAGAGGTCATTGTCGACTGAACTTGACATTACGGACCTTCGAAGCCTTCGGAGGTTACGAAAGAGTACGTTGGGATTCTAATTTATACTAACATTATAATCTAATGTAAGTTATTTATACAACGTAAATCTAGAAAATAGTTTGTTTAGAATCGAGAGCAGGAGTGCGATATTTGAATGTCACCGGCTGAGTAAAATGGCTGATATTCGCCGATTTTCCAAAGATCAAATTTTTTAATCTTACCGGTGACTAAATTATCCTAATATTAACCTATCAGTTCAATACGAGTGCCATTTCCCACTCTTATTGAACTCATGGGTATGAAAATCTTTTGTATGAGATTTAAAAGCAGTTAAAGCTTACCGATGACATTCAAAAATCGCACCCCAGAATCGAATTATGACGGTTTCAACATAGGTAACATTTTTTCAAAATATTAAATTATTTATTCGTATACTTTAACATTTACTGAACTCGATGAAGCTAAGTCATAGTTTTTGATTGAATGAACCGATATTGTGATGAAATAAAGCCTAAATGTTAATCCAAACTAAGCCCTATTCTTTTGTAAAAAATGTTGATCATCAAATTGAACAACTTTGACTATTGGGACCAATATCGAAATCGCGAAAAAAATCTGATGTTCCATTCTAAACTACAAATCTACTCGAGCTAAATGTATTGTACAGCAGATTTTTTTTCGCGATTTCGATGTTGGTCCCATAGTGAAAGTTGTTCAGTTTGATGGTTTAAACAACCCCCTTAAAAGTTTAAAATGTTTATTTTTACTTTTGTAACACCTTGTATAGGGTCCTTCTTAATATGCTGACATTTTTTAAGGGGATAACCAGACCGTCAAACGGAACAACTTTCCCTAAGGCACCAACATCGAAATCGCGAAAGAAAATCACCTGATCACCAAACAAAACTGCAAACCTACTCAAGCCAAATGTAAAAGACAGCAGATTTTTTTTCACAATTTAGATGTTGGTCCCATAGAGAAAGTTGTTCAGTTTGATGGTCTGATCTTCCTCTTAAAAACTTTCAGCATATTAAGTTGGACCCTGTGAATGTAATGATGATGAAATTGATGATTATTGTTTGAAAAGGCACGGGGAGTGTCAGCTACTTCGGTAGGTACTTAATTATTTCTTTGTAGCTTTAAATACCATCATTGCATAAAGATAATTTTGTGAAAGGAACTGTTATTAATCCTCTGTCAGAGGATGTCGCTTAGTCTTCATTAAGTCTAAATATAAGGTCGCTAATAAAAGTAGCGACAAACAAAAAACGCAAATGAAAGTGACAGTTAATGCCGGCGAATTTAGAATTTAGGCATAATAAATAACCGAACCGTAGAAAGTGGTTTAGATAAAGATAGCAGGCTGTTTATTTCTGTACCTAACCATTAGGTAGGTTTTCGGTATAATTATGTTATGAGACTTTATCAGACAAAGTTGAATTAAACTTTGACAATAGTATTTTTAACCCCCGACGCAAAAAGAGGGGTGTTATAAGTTTGACGCCTATGTCGGTCTGTCTGTCGGTCTATCTGTCTGTGGCATCGGAGCTCCCAAACGAGTGGACCGATTTCGATGCATTTTTTTCAATAGAAAGCTAATTTTTGCGAGAGTGTTCTTAGCTTTGTTTCATTAAAATCGGTTCAGCAGTTTTCAAGTAACATTAAAACTTACGAAATAACATTTAATTAAAAATTAAAAAAGAACCGTCAACGCTAAAAACAGACATTTAAAAAAGTGAAAAATAATTCGGTTACCTATTATTTTTTATGTAAACAAAGTTTGTTTTACTTTTTAACTCTCTTTAAGATATTTAAGGTCAATTAATGTGTCGGGGACCGCAAGTGATTGTCGAATATAAAATCAATGACCATTTCAAAGCGATCCCCTACGCATTAATTAACTATACAACGTGTTAATGAATAAGCGCAAAACCTCATACACCCCAACTGATTTATAACAAAATAATTAGATTGAAACAATAATTTCATTATTTTGATAGTTAAAATTTGATGTTATTTGTATTTTAAGTTTTGAGGCAAAAATGATTTGTTATCATTTCAGCAATTAATGAAAGCGCCAGCGTGCTCATGGATACATTTTAAGAATCTTGTTTTGGTAGTAAGTAGGGTAAGTGTACCCGTGCGTGGGGTTGAGATCGAGTACAGTAAATTTTAAATATTACAAACCAATTATTTAATATTTTGAAAAAAATTACCTATGTTGAAACCATGATAATTCGATTCTGCTCTAGATTCTAAACAAACTACTTTGTAGTTTTGCGTTAATTCATTAATACGTTGTGTATATATCTTAAAGAGAGTTATGAAGTAAAACATTAATTTGCTTACATCAAAAATAATAGGTGACTGAATTATTTTTTACTTTATAAATGTTTTTTTTGTATCGTCGTGTGTAACGACGACACATTAACCAAAATAAGCTGGCCTCGCGTAGGTAGAGTATTGTATAACGTCGCGCGGCCATATTATGTTTGTTTTGCGTAGCTTGATGTATCGCTGTGTGTACCTATATTGTAAATTTTCATTTTCTACCTATCTAAGAGTAAAATGGTTAGGTACAACTGGAAAAAAAGGGTCACTTTAGATTCCATTTTCTTCAGTTTTATTAAATAAAAAAAGAATTCTAGAAAAACCAAATCACTTCTCATGTCGTGTAGATTGTTATTATGTCTGCTTAAAAAGCGCCATAGTTAATGAATAAGAAATGGTTACAACTTTCTCAATTTCATTGTATTTGGGAAGGATGTCCCTTAACAATAATGACAGGAAGGAGGAGAATCCTTTAAGGTGCGTTCGACAATTCCGAGACATTAGTAGTTAGGACTGTCCTTAAAAATCCATGAGCGCAACTAATTGAGATTTAAATGCTTTAAAAGTCGTGCAACACGAAGTTAAACTTTTACTTTAATAATAGTATTGTTGTTCATAAAGTGACGAAATATTTATTACACTAACACTGTGTCACGGGGTCGTCGACCGTTTCTCTGTGAGAGCCCGATTCTGATGTCACGAACCGGGAGATTGTATAATTTCTGGTGGATCAACCTGTAGGTTGGGTAGTTGGGTAATGCTGCCGCGGTAATGTGAAGGGTTCTTCTATAAAAAGGTCGAGTAAGGAGCCACAGCGTACCCATAATTGCAATTGTGTAATTGAATTTCTGTCACCTCATTTAATTACGTAACTATCAAATTACCACATGCAACGCATAGTATATAAAAAAAATGACGAGATTTAGGTATCCCGATACCAGATCTGCATAGGTTCTTGTTTTAATGCAATAATGCAGTTGGTAGTTGTAGCAATTTTTTTGACCACCCCGAAAGGGATTATGGTTCTGGTTATACAACGTGTTAATGAATAAACGCAGAACTAGTTTGTTTAGAATCGAGAGCAACATAATACCTACCTTCCATTTTACTAAATCATGTAGGTAAATAAAATCAAAAACTTGGGAAACAAAGCAAAGGAGTGAATCATTAAGTAATTTTTATTAACAAAGTTATTGTGGAAAATCTGTTTGAGATCATATCTCGATGAAAATACCTGTTATTTTCGCACACAAATAATAATTAATTGAAGAAATAGGACTCAGTCATTGTTTAGACACAGACTTGGGTTAACTAAGTATCTTCGTCCTTATTATTTTATCTCATGATTTTAATTTCTGCATAAAATACTTTAAAAGCATAAATTACTGCTAAATAATTCTTTAAGATGCTCCTATAAGGTGATGCTATAAGGTTAACGCTGGGCCGGGCCATATTTTGCTGGTTTTAGGATAAGAAGCTATCTTCAATTCATTTAATTAAAAAAATAGCAATAATTTTCAACATCTTGCTATTGCATTTTGCTATTGATCCTATTTCTTATTTTTCTATAAAATATAAATGAAACCCTAAATATGTATGTAGTATGTAAATGTCTGTCTTACGTGCATCTACTTTAACTTGCGACACACACCATTGTGTAGACAATATTATGATCTAAAATTGTAATATTTTTAAGACCATTGAGTTAATTCGATAATTTTAAAATTGGGTGCGAATTCTTATGATATTAGAATAGTGTTTCCTTGGATTAGAAGACACCACAGTGACATAATGAAGGACATGCATGAAGGAAATAATGAAGGACAAGTCAAAAATTGGTATCTGGTACCTCCTAAAATGACGTAGTTTAGTAGAGATGAGGCGGTTCTGAAAGAGTCAAGGTCGTTGAGTGGGGGATAACCCCCCAAAAAAATAACAGAAAATATTTTTACGAAAATGCAAATATTATAAATATATCTTTATAACTGTAGAAGTGACTTCACAACGTTAGTGATGCTATGATATGATGCCTCAAACAAGTATGGAAAGACGTCTGACAACAAACCGAGTAGTAATAAGTACCAAGTGCTAAAAATTTTGAGCTCGCTCCCCTATTTATTTGTATAGGTTTTTCGGGTGGCCATAAGGGGGCGGCTGCAAAATTGATCTGCGCCCCGGGCGACAGAAACCCACGCTACGCCACTGGAACAGTTTTTGGTGTTCAATTGTTTGACAAACACTAAGTATTGGATTCACGCAGTAATTTACAATAAGTATTAGGTATTGCTAGCTTCAAAATTTTTCCTTTTGTCTATTCTTTTACGTGAACATTTTCCTATTTAAAAAGACAAATAGCCGTATCGGTTGAAAACTGATTCTAACACGCTATACGCAGGCCTGTTGTAGCGATACATTTGTTCTACCGAGAAATTCGATAGTGTATTATTGTATTCTATGCATATAAGAATGCTAATTTCCTATAGGCACAATGCGTACCTTCTTTGTAGCTCTTTCCAAGTCTTCCTAAAGAGAAAAAATGTTTTATCGGCAAATTACACGCATAACAACATTCACCATATTGTATTACTTACAGAAAACTATAGCTATTACGTACTAGCTAAACTTGGAGTCTCCGAGGTAGGTAGGTACATATTGTTTTATAATAATTACGTGTGCGCGAAACCTCCACGGTTTCGAGGTGTTTAACAAATTAGGAACAATGTTAAACCTTCTAAGACATTTCACAGTATGACTACTTAGTTAAGACAATTGCCATTAATTTAGGAATGGTTCACATCCTGAGCTCTGGCACGGTAGGAATAAAGAATAAACAATTGGCATTGTTCGACAGCGGGGACATTGTAGGATATTGAATGGGGAAAGTAGCTTGATTTGCCACACTTAAGCGATAAAATCGATAAGGAACCACTTAAATTCTTAACTAAGTATATTTTACTACAACAAATTTTGATACGTGACCTGAATGTAGGCAACACGATTTTTAAAAGATTTTTGAGATAGACCACCACGATTTTTTTAATTCCAAACTAGGCTGTGACCGGTCCTTATTGCATTGCAATGACTAATTTTTTCCCGACGCACGCTTGGCCACTTTTTTAAAACCTGATTCGGACTATTACGAACATTTAAAAAACATTACCATATCTGTCCAACCGTTCTCAAGTGATGCGCTTACCAACGAACACTACCTATTTCATTCTTATTTATATAGATTTCATTGTCATTGCCAATCAAATGTTTTATTTGACAACAAATTACAAAGAATGTAAACGAATTGGGCATATTTAGGCCGAAATTCAGAGACGATTTTTTTTAGTCTTAGTTCGAACTAAGTAGGGCAAAAAAGTATGGATTTTGACATACGGGAGTTCGAACTAAGACTTAAAAACCTATCTGAATCTCAGCCTCAGTTTCGTATTCATACAAGGAACCCTTATACTTATTTTTTCATTAATTTTAAATTTTCTGAAATACAAAGGCAGTAAGTACCTACAGTTTGTTGGCGAAAGACATTACATTACACTCGACTTAAAACAAGTGTTATGAATGATAAAGTACCTATGTAATAGATAATATCACAAACCCAAAACAGTAAGTTAATGCAACTTAATATGCTGACAGTTTTTTAAGGGGATGATCAGACCGTCAAACTGAACAACTTTCTCTACGGCACCAGCAACGAAATCGCGAAAAAAAATCAGCTCTTCCATACTAAATTGCAATCCTACTCGAGCCAAATGTATGGGACACCTGTTTTTTTTCGCGATTTCGATGTTGATCACATAGAGAAAGTTGTTCAGTTTGATGGTCTGATCAATCCCTTAAAAGTGTCAGCATATTTAGAAGGACCCTGTATACGAAATTACTCATTAGCTTCCAACTCATTAGAACATTAGGTACATACCTATAATTCTGTTCGTTGAGGGTTAATTGTAAATTAAATTCCTTCTATTAATATTAAATACTATAGGTTTTATTACAGCTAATCTACACTAATATTATAAATAGAAAAGATTAGATTTTTTGTTTGTTTGTTTGTATTTAGTAGACTCCGAAACTACTGGACCGATCTGAATAATAATTTTACCATTAGGTGCCATCAGAATTCTTCATTATCCGTGATGAACATAAGCTATATTTTTCTTCCCGTGTGAAGCCGGGGCGGGCCGATAGTATAATATAAAAGCAATTTGTAACATTGGCAACGACGAAAGGTCAATAAAAACTATTAATAGTACTACTTATAATTATTTTTATCAATGAACTTGTCCCGCGTCAATGCCTCGTTCCGCTACACACTTTATCTGCATCGATGCATTTTAGTTAACTATCTAACGACTACATAATAAATAAAAAAAACCGGCAATGTGAGTGTCGGGCCACACGCAGGGTAGGGTTCTGAAGCTGCCCGACTCAATATACGGACTTAGAAGAGGGCTACTACGGTTTAACGGCTAATAAAGTCTAAAAAGTACATTTTGCAAGTTAGTCGACTGTTACTCATTAACTTGTAAAGCCTACTTAGCGGTGACAGTGTCAGTCCAGGAATTTTTTCACGTATCCAGAAATAACCAATTAGCTGGCAGGGGGGGGGGGGGACACTAGTCTCTAACAAAAATTTTCAGTTTAAACCTTAATATTTCGCTAACGGATCCTTAAATGTTTTTCCCATACCCACAATATTTGCAAAAAACCTATCCAACGATACCCCACACCATGGGATAGACGAGAAAAAAATTGCAACCTCACTTTTCGTGGGTTCCTTGTTGACTACGGAACCCTAAAAACCTTAATAGTAGGCAGATAAAAAATAGCCATGAAACGGTATTGTAATGTCAAATAACTTCATTTTGCTTTGAACGATTTTTTCTTTCATATTTTTATAGTTGTAAAATGGTTTTTTTCGTTACGTTTTTTGAGAAAACCAAGTGTTATAAATAGGTAAATAAATAATTTTTAAGCGTTGTATAAACGGAAAGCATACCTCACTATTATTGTAAATGTCAAAGTTTGGATCGTTGTCACTCAATCACGCATAAAAGGTTGAACGGATTTGGATGAAATTTGGCACGCAGATAGAATATGTCCTGGATTATAGGATACTTTTTAAGGTCGACGTACACGGAGTCGCGGGCAACAGCTAGTATTTTATACTTTAGTAGATTTGTAAAATTCTAAAACCGTATCCTTGACACCTGTGTAATCCCAGTGTTGGGATAAAATGTCTCAAGCTCTATACCTCGAATACAAGTTATCTAATGCAATGTTATGTTCCAGATCATTATTGTCGTACCGTCGTTTTCCATTTTCGAATATTATTTATAATGGTTTAAAAATATTTTTAAATGGTGAATAAGTGTTTATTTAAAATTACGTAATTACCACAAATACATGCGGCTCGGATGTGATGCGGAATTGCGGAAGTGACACGAATAGAATAGCGCACACCTATCTACATTTTTATCTACTTACACATAGTAAAATTGAAAACTTGGCGTGGATGATGGCAATAATATTAATTGGGGGCATTGACTATGGACGCCGGGTCTAGTACAAAATTCTGGAAAAAAGTGTCCGAGACTATACAACACAAACCTAAGTACGTGTAGTAATATAAACCAACTAAAAACATTGAAAATGCTGAAATTCTTTTCCATCCCACTGCCCCCATCGCGGCACAGAGCGCGCCGCGCGCCCGCGCGTGCCCTAGTCGGCCGGTCAAACGTAGATGTCGTTGCTTTTTTGGTTCGGACACTTTTGAGCGCGAACCCTTCGTCCAGTAGTTGGTAAGTCATGATTGGAGGCTTTTAAAATACGTCTTAGAATGCATTGAGACCTTTTTTGAATTTGAGTCTGTTTGTTTGTGCACGCATCACTTAAAAACGGCTTAATCAATTTGGATGGGGTCTCCACAATAACATAGGGCTTAGTTTGGATTAAAAAATCTGCTTTATCTTATCGCAATCGGTACCTTCCAACAAAAGTTATGAGTATTTAAAAGCCAGTGGTCCACGCGTACGAAGTCGCGGGCGCCGCCGCTAATAACTAAATAAGAATATAGGTACTTAGTTAAGTATTATTTACATTTCTACACTAGTTCAATGATTGCTACAGTACTCGTAGGTAGGTAGGTACATAAGCAACACAACAAGACTTGCTTAACTGTAAAAATCTTTGATATTTTTAATAATCCAATAAATATTTTTATACCTTTTTGCATCTAGGGTAGACTGGAGGCAAAAGTAACAGGGGGCAATTGAAACAGTGATATAATCTACAAAACCGTTTGTTGTATTTGCAATTTTCACGTGTAGGTACATAACATTCTAACTCGTTTCGGAAAAATAATCGCAAGATGGAAGCAAGCTTGAGTAAGAGGTTTTTATACATTGGCAATGTTTTTTTTTCGTAGAAACAAATAGGTTTATTAACAGTTTACTGTAAGTTCAAATTTCTTCATCTAATAAATACAAGGTCCTTGGATTGTTTAAATCCGACAAAATATCATCTAGTAGGTGATCACCGGAAAATTTGCTAAATAAATAAAAAATAAATGAATACCTTGAGATGTTACTACAAGGTGAAAAGACATATGTTGGCTTCAAGGCTTTTAACTTACAAGTGTCGGATTTGCATATCCTTCGTGAAGACTTTATTCAAATATAGGCAGGTACTTCTTTATTTTTAGGATTCCGTACCCAAAGGGTGAAAACGGGAGCCTATTCATAAGCCTACGCTGTCCGTCCGACCATCCGTCAGTCCGTCCGACCTGTCTGTCCTACCTATTTAGGGTTGTAACTTTTAAACCGCAATAGCTAGATATGTGATGTGAATGTGCGTTATTATGGCGGATTTGCTAACAAATAATAAATTAAAATAAATAAAGAAGCTAAGACTAATTAAATCGGGTCTGAATCTCGGCCTTAAACCCACGTGTTTGTGTACCTTTGAACATAGAGCAATGATACAAAATTTGTGGCTTTACTTGACATTCAAGAAAGTATATTATCGTCTACTTTTTTTCTAAATAGTTTTCATTCAGGGAACTAAGTACCTACCTACAGTAAATTTCAGGCGACTATCTACCTGGTAGAATCATATAATACAATAACATACCTACTTATTTACTTCCATGTGGATCACTTGTTAATGTAATGACAATGTTCCGGTATTCAGGCTGAATCTGAATACAAAGGGCGATTCATATAAAACGGACAATCGTGCGACCGGAGAATTTTCTATAATAGTACCTACTTGTTTCTATTACATAGGAAGTTGTATGAAAATAAGGTGGGTATTTTATCATGCATAGTTTATGTAAATACATACACAATATAATGCTTGTTTTCCTACTCTATGTCGGAGTCCGAGACAGATTTAGATTACCTAAACAATATGTCTATACTCAGCGGGAACATATGCTCTTTTGAAATCGGTCTCTCCAAGGAAATATATCTACATATTTGTGCTATCGAATGGTGACAGAACGGGAATATGGGCTGTAAAATTTTCAGAATTGCTGTTGAAAAGAATCATCCAGCCAGCGGGAAACTTTTTACTTGATAGTGGTCAAATTGAAATATAGTAATACTGTTAGCGCTATGCTATATTTACATATAAAAGACAAAACAGACATAGGTTTCATTTATCTAAACCAAAATATCAAGTTGTGAAAAAAAAATGTATTCAGTAGGAATCTTTATACTAACTCAACAAATAGTATTCAAACGCATATCATAACGACCACGCTAATGGTATAACTACATTTCAACGTGACCACTTTCATAGTAAAAAAGTTTCTCGCTGGCTGGATGAATCGTTTCAACAGCCTACAATTCTGCAAATTTGCCGGGAAAAACTCCCGTTCTGTCATCATTTGATAGCACTAATATTTAGATATATTTCCTTGGAGAGACCTATTTCGAAAGAGCATAGGTTCCCGCTGGGTTACTACCTACACACAAAGGCTAGTTAACTGGGTTTAATACAAAAAAATCTCTGCCTATGGTTTGTCAGATTTTCATTCGAATTTAGATTTAAAGTTTAAGTCATGATCAAAGCTTATACAACGTGTTAATGAATTAACGCAAAACTAGAAAGTAGTTTGTTTAGAATCGAGAGCAGAATCGAATTATCATGGTTTCAACATAAGTATTTTTTTTCTAAATATTAAATAATTTTTTTATAAAATTTAAAATTCACTGAACTCGATCTCAACCCACCGCTCGGGCACTCTCACCGTACTTACTACCAAAACAAGATTCTTAAGTTACCAGTTACATTTAGTCCCACGTTAGCGCTTTTATTCATTGCTGAAAATGCTGAAATCATTTTTGCCTCAAAACTTAAAATGCGAATAACTTTAAATTTTAACTATCAAAAGAATGAAATTATTGTTTCAATCTAATTAATTTGTTATTAATCAGTTGGGTGTATGAGGTTTTGCGCTTATTCGTTAACACGTTGTATACCTACGTCCCACTGCAGGGTACAGGCGTAGCCTATGGGCGTTAGTCCACCACGCGTGCACAATGCGGATTGGTAGACTTCACATACGCATCAGAATCTCTTCTTCAGCGAATGCAGGTTTCCTCACGATGTTTTCCTTCACCGTTTGAGAGCAGTCGGTTTTAGATACGTACTTAAGTTAGAAAAACTCATTAGTACAAGGCATGTCATCCGTTCGGATTCGAACCTGGACCTCAAGATTGAGTTTCCATAGCTCTCCGCAACGCACCATCAACAGGAACAGAGATTAACAATGATTAGTTTAAAAAAAATCATTGACTTTCGTGGTATAAAAATAGCTTTTAAAGGCTTTCGGATATAATTAAAAGCAACATTTTATTGGGTCTTTTGATTGAGAAATTTTAAATAGTGTTGGGGGTGCCACTAAACGGCGCTCTCATACCTATACTCTCATAATACATAATACATACTATTTATTAGTAGCTACTGGGGTAATGCAAGAATTGTTTTAAACTAGGCCGTTGTCGCTGTCGTTGTGAAGACTACAGAAATAAACAAAGCTTAATTTGTTGCACACTACTGAACAAGTCAAGAACCATCACTTAAGTTGCCTAATCTAAAGTGGCGAAACAACGTTAAAACATCGTTTTAATTACTATTGTTATAAAGATTGTTTCTCGTTTGTTTCAGCACCAGACCTAACACGCGGCGAGGATTTCGGTTACGATGGAGTCATAGGTACGTAACTATCTAGTACCTAACACAATGCCGATCCAAATTTCACAATTACTTATCCATGTGCTTATAAAGTGATCCCAAGACGTAAGTCGCAGGGCTGGATAAGTGGATGCACATAAACTTTTTATTACATTTTTTTTTCTTCTCATATACTAACATACAACCCCCCCCCCCCCCACCCCCCTTTCCCACTAATCACACACACACACACGCACGCACACACGCACACACACACGAGCGCACTGGCGCGTGAACTGCGCACTCATAATGTAAAACAGATCTCTCTGCGTACCCTCTGGCCTTATGGCAAATACTGTTCTATCTATAAGGAAGCTAATGCTTAGATTGCAGTTTTACTTTTTAAGCATAAGCAGCAACGATTGTTCTTATAAAGTCAAACTTTTAGTTTATTTACGATAAGAACTCGATGTAATAGATTATCTGCAAATAAAGATTTTTATTATTATTATTACAATTAGGCTTTGAAATGAGTCACAAGTTTTAAGACGCTCCCCATAGGTAGACGGCTGGGCCATATTTTCCTGGTTGTTAGAAGCTATCTTCTCGTTATTTGAAAGACATACAAATTAATGAATAATATAGCAATGATCTTCAACATCTCGACTTTATTTGCTATGAAGTATATTTCTAATATTTTATAAAATGCATATGAGACCTGTGTTCAAAGGAAAGACAAAATATTTGAAAAAATCTCTATTAACTATTGTGCATCTACTTTATAAGTTGAAGTCTCTTTTACTTGCTACACGCACCATAACAATATAAAGATCTAAAAATGCTATGAAGTAAATTTTGTAAAGTCTAATATTGAGTTAGTTAGATAATTTTAAAATTTGGTGCGAATATTTATGATTTTCGAATTTGATTTCCTTTGATTAGAAGGCACCATAATGAAGTACAAGCCAGTAAAAAATAGGTATTCCTTCTAAAATGACGTAGTTGAGTAGACGTGAGGCGGCTCTGATAGGGTCAAGGTCATTCGGCCAGAGAAACCTCTTAATTCGCTGGACAAATTTAATACTGCTACCCTTAGATTTTGATCTATTTTCTTTTTCCAATCCGCAATGGACACAAGTGTTGGTGGTCTCACGCCCACACACTCCTTCTTGAGCGTAGGCCTGTGCCCTGCAGTACGACGCGCGACGTATGTAGGCCGATAATACCTTTTTTTGCGGAAAAATTGGATACTTAACGTCAATAGGAATACGTCAATATGAATAAGTAATGCAACATTCGCATTGCCCTCGCATTGCCGCTCGATATGGAAAGTAGATAACAAGAACGAAGGAAACAGAGGTACATAACCTACGTACCTAGGAGCCACGCGACATATAGAATTAAGTTGTGACGACAATGTAGATTATATTAATATGCTGACACTTTTTTAAGGGGATGATCAGACCATCATACTGAACAACTTTCTCTATGGAACCAACATAGAAATCGCGAAAAAAAATCAGCTGTCCCATTCATTTGGCTCGAGTAGGTTTGCAGTTTTGTATGGAACAACAGATTTTTTTGCGTTTTCAATGTTGGTCCCATAGAGAAAGTTGTTCAGTTGGACGGTCTGATCATATCCTTAAAAAGTGTCAGCATATTAAGACGGACCCTATACAGCATGTCTTCCGTGCTAATTCGAAGCCGGCCCCTCATGATGGAGTGCCCATACTTCACCGCAACGCGCCACAGAGACGCGACGCTCTTATTATAGGAACAAATGGCTAAATTATTTTTGTTCGTAGGTCCAACACACTGGGGTGAGAGATACAGGGAGTGCGCGGGAAAACACCAGAGTCCTATAAACATCAACGTGCTGAGGGTGAAGCAGATCACCCTGCCCGACATCACGTTTATCGGCTTCGACGACTCCATAGACGGCGTGCACGTCACTAACAATGGACACACAGGTTTGTACCTAAGTCTAGGTGTATCTGGAAATTACGCAAGCTTGAAATAATAAGTAGTGCCGTGGTGGTCCAGTGGCGAGTAACCTTGCCTGCCGTGGAGGCGGTGGTTCGATCCCCGTCCGACTCGTGCCGAGTTTTTCATAACAAAAGTAACACCACTGGCTTTTCCGTGAGGAAAACATCGTGAGAAAACCTGCATGCTTCAACTTCGAGGCATGTATTGTACCCACTGGCATTATAAGTGGCGATGGGCTCATACCCCGTCACACCGGACAGAGTTTGGGTACTGCTAGAGAAACGTGGATATTCTGAGGTTTCAGAATAACTCTGACTACCCCCTCGGAGAATATAGTCGTGAGCATGTCCTGATCATGAGAAATAATAATACAGGCAAACAACGATTTTGTGCCTATTTTTCACCAGAAGTATACGTCGCGGCACGGACCTTGAGTGCTCGAGCAAGTGTATTTAGACGAAAATAGTGCATAGTGCCTTGTACTTAAGGTTCAGCGCAATCAAGGTCAGCGCTTAAGATCCGTGCTGCAGCTATAACTATGGTAAAGCTTGCTATTATAATCATACTTATTGCAAATGATGCACATTTCGAAGAGACACATCGCACGACAGATGAATCGTGTCGTCTTATATTATACTAGAGTTAACCCGCGACTTCGTCCGCACAAATTATATACCAGATTTTAAGTCAGATCATAAGCTATCAAACAAAAAAGGTTTCATCAAAATCGGTTCAGTAGTTTTCGCGTGATGCTCGCACAAACAAACACATAATAAAAAAAAAGTGTATTTGGAGTCAGGGACACCTAAAACCCATATCGTAATTTTTTTTAAATAAAATATCTTCAATGTACAGACACACTTCTGTTACTGTTTTATAGTAGTTAAGATTCTTCGTCTTGTATTGTATAAAGTTTTGTAAACTGAAAATAGGTAACTATTATTCGGTGATCTGGCGAACACAGCACTAACAATCTTATTATTTTTATCGTCGTTGTTTAATTTTCTTTTTATAGCTCATCATCACATCTCATAAACCACTTTACGCATTCTACGTATATTAAACGGGTGGCTTAATGCTGTCGTACAAAAAAGATTGCCCTAAATGGTGGTCACGATGTCCTACGCTTGAAGATTTTTATGCTTATCACAAAACGTGCAGCGATTTGGTTGCTATGTGGAATACGCCCCGAAAAAAATGCATTACCTATACAGCGTGTAAGGAAAAGTATCATTAACCTTTAAACCACATACTCTACCCATCAAACTGAACAACTTTTACTATGGGAGCAAACCAGTCAGAACTATAACTAAAAGGTTTAAAGGTTTAAAGGTTAATGATACTTTTCCTTACATCCTGTATGTATACAGAGTCGTGCTCTCTAGGTATACGATCAACATCTAAAATGGCAATCAGGTGTCCCATACATTTGGGTCGAGTACCTACGCTACGTTTGCAGATTTCTATAGAAAAGCCGATTTTTTTCACGAATCCGTTGATTTTTTTTTAGTTTGATGATCTGATCATCTCCTTAATAAACTGTCAGCATATTAAGAAGGACCCTATATGTATATCACAGTAATACTTGCGTGATTCAAGCAAACTTACACAACTTTTCACTAAGAAAACCATTGTTATTAACTATAGGATTTGCAGCAGAGTAACAAGTACCTAACTATAAAATAATGACATGTTTCGTTCGGGTGAACACGCTCAGATAAATTAAGGGCGAAATGCTTCAGTAACATCACGACTCACGACTAACTGCCTAGACAAACAAAGACATTAAATTTAACCAGAGTTTGCTGCGCGACGCTGGGGATTTCCTCGTTCCGTTCTGTTTCTCGTAGAGCTTTCCGTTATAAGGTAGATAAGGTAAACCTTGACTAATACAACTAGTTTTTGAGAGTTACCCAGTTCAGTTCTATCATGTTAAACAGACTAGAGAGGTGTTAAAAGGGGTTCACGGCGTTTAGTTGCGCCCTCATCATAACATTTAAGATCTACAATTACAATGTTCCTTAGTGACGAAAATTACTCGTACCAATACTATTACTAGGTAAATAAGTATATTTTTTTTTAACTTGGAATGTTTGGAACCTATAAAAGTATTCATCGTCATCACCATATCAGCCGATTGACGTCCACTGCTGGGCATAGGCCTCCCCCAAGGATCACCACAACATAAAAGTATTGTATACCTAAAAATACGATCGCTACAATATATAATTAGTTTACCTAAAAATAGATTTAAGGCTTTCGGATACAGTTTGTAAGGAAAGGAACATTTTGTTTTAGGTTTCCTTGTTGAGAAATCTAAAATTTTGTGTTGACGGCACCACTGAACTGCGTAAACAATGCAGGCTATATATTATTGCAGTGTTGATTGAGGTGGACAACGAGCCGCACCCGCGCGTCCGCGGCGGCCCCCTCGACGGAGACTACGTGTTCAGTCAGATGCACTTCCACTGGGGCGACAACGACACCTTCGGCTCCGAAGACAAGATCAATCACAGGAGGTGAGAGCGCTGACTTTAGTTAAAAGAAAATAATAATACAAAAAATTCATACCTTAAGGTTATCTGGAAGAAATATATTTTGTGCTATAAGGCTCGGTTTATACAGAAGAGACGTGTGGCGGTGACGGATAGTCAAAGTAACACAATTATAAACCTTATAGTACGTAGCACAGCGTTGTTTGGAGAATTACGCCCGCACCTCCAGGCGACGCCACTTGGAGGCGCGGGCGCGATTCTCCTCTACGACAAAAACGACGCTATGCTATGTACTATAATATTTATATTGTGTTACTTAGATTATCCACCACCGCCACACGTCTCTTCTGTATGAACCGAGGCTAAGACCTGTGGTTGACCATCGACCTGTGTTTCACCATGTACTCTGTATAATATGTTTTTGGTGTAAAAAACTAAAGTATAATTCATAGAAAAGCTTTGACAAAGGCTAACACAAGACGAACAGAAAAACTTTTGAAACATTTACTTGAAAAACTGAAACTTTTATCGATGGTAATAGCTTTCAGGCTGCGATCATTTGTGAAGGTGGTTTTGAAGTGAAAACATGAAAGTCAGATATAAGCTCGTTATATGCAAAACAAACCAGATTTTTTAAATTTTGGAACTGAGTCATGACATTTGTTTTAATAAAAGGCTAATGAAGAAACCCATTTCTGTCTGACGTAACTTGTATGCAATCTTTAACTTTGGCTCAAGAATTTGTTTGTATTTTTAATTCAATATCAATGCAGATAAACACTTATACCAATACCACTAGAGATATTAACTCATTGCGCATATTTACTCAGTTACGTGCAATACGGTGCAATTGTAAGCGTAATGGCCTATCCACTATTGGCTTTTAGCTTTTAATGCATTTGGCAGAACATATTTCCTTTCTGCAAGATAGTAAGGTACTTCACGGATCGTAAATTGAAGTTAAATGACGTTTGTGACGAATATAACTGTGCCCTGCATTGGAACGTATGTAGGCTGATGATGATTTAAAGTACCAGATTCAATGACCAGAATCTAGTCCACTTGTATTATGATGACAGACAAACCGACCAGACAACTGTATCCAATAACCTATATATTTGCCCATTGCGGGATTCGAACCTGCGACCCTCGGTACAGCAGGCAGGATCACTACCGATTGAGCTATCGGGCAGTCCTAATAATAATAAAAAAATACTTACTGAGTATATACTTACAATGAGAACTCAAATTGACTTATAATTTGATTAATACTAGACTCAACTTGTGGTAGACCAACATGCGATGGCGTGATTGAAATAACTACCGAGAAAATAAAAACACTGTACAATCGCCTAAAACTGTCAGAGTCAAACTTTTATCCATTCAATATTAATAGATGCTGACTATACACAACCACACTAGTAAATGTATACTCCACAGAGACAGCGTCATACAATCGGGCTACAACAGGTATACTACTATAAGGCGCGGCAGATGTGTGCGTGAACTTTCATCGATGAGTTTACGTACCACATGCCCGTGGACAAACAGACTCGGTCAGTGGACAATCTTCGGGCGAGCGCGTCACGTGATCATTTTGTGAGCTCCTCAGAAAGGTTGTCTCTGTGGGATATTTACTCATGTGATATATAAATTACATTACTTAAATATATTTCCAAGTCAACGTTTACGGTTAAAATGTAACGATTAGCGACTTTATTAATAGGTTAATTATTGTTCAAATTTCAGTTTCCCGATGGAACTACACATGGTGTTTTACAAAGAACAGTACAACAATACGAAAGAAGCTGTTAAGCATCCTGATGGATTGACGGTGCTCGCCTTCTTCTACGAGGTAGGTAAATATGACCGCTTCGGTTTTAAGGCAGTTTAGAATAGTTCCTTGAGCTTGCTGGTTTTTTGTCTCTTTTTCTGAGGGCAAAGGGGGGCAAATGCCCCGAGCGGCACTTTTCTAGAGGCGGCAAATTCGGGAAAAATATAGATTGATTGAGCTCTGTCTATAACCAATTCGTAGAGCAGAAAAAAGTCGAGCTCGTTTCGCTCGCTCTAGGTTTCTGTTTTAATTACGGTGCCTACACATAAACCTAAAGAGTTCAGACCACAGTTAAGTCGTGGTGCTAAAATTTCGAGCTTGCTTCGCTCGATCCATAGCTTTTACTTAGGTTACTTTGCACATGTTATATTCGCAAAAAGCTCTGGCCCTAACCGATTCGTATTGAGAAGAAAAGTCGAGCTCACTCTCAGTTTCTATATTTGCATGGATAAACCTAAAGATGCCTGACCACAACCCGAGTTGATGTGCATAAAAATTTCGAGCTCTATAATTTTTTGTGTAGGTAAGATACGGATGCGACAGAAACCCACGCTACGCCATTGCGCAACGGTTTAATGACGCTGACTTTGAATGCGCAGAAATCAAATTCGGGTCTATTTGGCGTTCAGAATTTGGCGGGGAAAACGGAAGACGATCGTCGGTCCAATAAGACGCCTTTTACATCATCAACCTGCGCGAAAATCCATACCACATTGACCGAGCGCACGCAACCTGTATGAATGGTCGTCGGTGTTGATGCGGTGGGAGAATGGAGAGCCAATCTGCGTTTAATTCTCAAAAAAGTTATTCTTACATTAATCTTTTTGTGGAAGATTTTAAGAAATGAACACAAATCTGGTAGAAAACTTTTTGTATCGCATCAATAACTAACAACAATTTTGAATATCACGAAAAACGACAGTTAGGTGAAATTTGCATTTTAATTAAAACAAATTAGCACCTTACCACAGTATGTAACAGTATGGTACTACATATAGTACGGACACTCCCTGCCCTGACCAATTTTATACTTCAACCCCTCGTGGAAGACCTAGTCTTCTAGAAGATATACTCCTCTCTCACTCGCAGTAACAGTCGCACATGCTTACCTTAGCTTGTCAGCTTTTACCATTTGTATGACAGCGAAGTGTCCAGGGTGTGAACTCACCTTAACACCGTACAGTCTTCAATGTTATCAAAAGACAACATTATACAGGGTTCAACTTAATATGCTGACAGTTTTTAGGAGGATGATTAGACCATCAAACTGAAAAACTTTATCTATTGATTTTTTTTTCGCGATTTCGATGTTGGTGCCATACAGAAAGTTGTTCAGTTTGATGGTCTGATCATCCCCTTAAAAAGTGTCAGCATATTAAGAAGGACCCTGTAGACACTCCTGATATTCTTCTCAAATCAGCATGTAATTTTTCCAGCTGGATCGCCACCAGCACCCAGCCTACGACGAGATAACGACAGCTCTAGGTAAAGTCACGGAACCCCACGACACAGTCGTCATGAACCACCCCTTCTCCTTCCTGAACATCTTGCCATACGACTTGCGACGCTATTTCACGTACCGAGGGTCGTTAACTACTCCGCCGTGCTCAGAGGTGGTGATTTGGTTGGACTTTGAACAGCCTATCAGGCTGGCTCATGATCAGGTGAGATATTTAACAATACATGTTGTGTGATGTATAATGTGTTGTGATGTGGGCTATTTTGTTTATTCTATTTTCTAGCATGCCACACACGATAAAGCGACAAAACGAGAAAAACGTCATGTGCGCTCTTTTTGGCACACGTAAAATAATAAAGATGGAGGTACATCTTCATTTTTATCGCTTTCTCGGGGATGGCATGCGAGGCCTACATGAATGAGAAAGTAAGGCAATTTTGGCATTTCTGCCCTTCCCATTTGAGAGAAAGAGGAAGAAGGGATGCTGGTCGATTCCAAGTCATCTCGCTTTGCTTTCACTCAAATCAACACAATTTCAATTCAGTATTCAGCTATAAAGATATCTACATGCAACGTCAAATAAAACTTATACATGGTGTTAGAGTAAGCAGTTGCATTGATTTAGGGGTATCCATGATACTGATCAACTTTCCCTAAGAAACAAAGAGGAAATTCTAAAAAAAAAGTACTTTCCATACTAAATGCGATCAGCTGATCAAACGTTTGTCTGAACAGCCGAAAAATTTGATTGCTAATTTCCTAAAGCTTTCTTTGGGAAAGTTGATCAGTACCATGGGTACAATCACTCCTTAAAGTAATGCAACTGTTTACCCTCACACCCTGTATAAGCTCGTATGAATAGAACATAGAATTTACATCCAAATGTGAAATACTATTTACTAACATCTACCATTTCCCACATCCACAGATTGAAGCATTCAGAGACCTAAAATCAGTACATGGCAAGATCAAACATAACTTCAGGCCGATCCAGCCGATCGGCGACCGTACAGTATGGTACAACATTGACAACAACTACTATAGTTACAACGAGATCGACGATCCGGAGGACGCGACGACCGTCAGGCCTTCGAGAAGGAAAAAGAATAATAGTCATATGAACAAGTTTAGCTTTAATTTAATATTTATGTTAGTCTTTTTGATTTGTCATGTTTGGTGAGTTTGCTAGAAGAAGTTCGGTACAAATTCGAAACTTGACAAACTCATGGAAACGAAATGAATTTTAAGTTCAAATTGTGAGATTATAACTTAGGGGTTGATGTAACATAACATAACATAAATACTCTTGATGTAGTATATTATTGTATAACTAAATGTTCTTGGAATAGATTGAAGATATGCATAATTTTTGCCGGACAGACTGACAAATAGTATAGATACATTAATAAAAATATTAACTAACTACTATAAAATATTGCAAGAACAGGAAATGGCTTTAGATGAAACAAAACTAATTTGAAGCTTGAATTATCAAGTGGGTGTGTGTTATTTTAGCAAAAATACAAACCATCTCCCATTTCTATTTCCATAGTCAGACAACCTACACTACTGTTCGAAACTATCTAATTTCCCTCCTTAACTACAATACTTTTTATGTTTTTTTCTTTCGTTCCACTAGAAATTGTTGATATCATCGATACCCTTAATACAAATTAAATACCAGGAATTCAATACTGACAAGAAATCCCAGTTTAAAACGTAGGTAATAAAATGTTTTATTGATGTCTTTGTTAATTCCTTGTTATTCTTCTAGAAATAAGCAATAATTATGGATTTTGTGAAATATTTATAACTGTATACTCAGACTGAAATAATTAATATTTTTAACAAATTGGGTGACTAGCGAAGAGATAGATAACATTATACTAAGTTCTGTGATATTAAAATACAAATTAAAACTTTTAAGTTTATTTATTTTGCAAAGTTCCAATCCATTTAAAAAGTATTTTGATTTATAATTATAGGCAGAGGAAGTCTGAGACAGAGTTATCTAGCACAAATGAAGAACGAAGTTGATGTCGTGTCGTTATCAGCGGCCGTAGTATGGTAGCGTAATATAGCGATGTCGCGCCTCAGCTCTCTTTCTGTTTGCGCGCGAACGAAAGAGATAAAAGGCGTGATATAAGGCGTAAGCTTTATCGCGCGCATTATACTACGGCCGACACTAAAAAAGACACGATTGGCAAATAATCCAACGACAAGAGCATAGCTCTTAAATATCTATAAAATGCGACGATTTGATAATAGGTCGTTTTGATTTTAGGACGTTGTGATGCGTAGGTTATTTTGCTAATAGGTCATTCAGATACGAAAGCATAGTAAATTTAGGAACATTTGAATTTTTTATGTGTGTTTTTATTCGTACTTACTTGCTGTAAAAACGGTAACTTACGTATAGAATTTCGTAACTACGTACGCCAATTCGTAAATATGTAATACAATTAATAGGTATTCTTAAACGACACTAGACTTAACGAAATATCAATCATCATCAGTAGGTCTATTGTCGGTCATAGTAACCATGGCACCGAGGTTATCGTCAGCACCCTGCTTCAGTCTCTCCCAAATTAACTCGGCTATAGCTTTCTGCGTCCGCCGCTCGAGTTTCTCCAGTTTCTTAGCAACGTCTCGCTTGAGATCCCAGTCAGGTTTCCTTGGTGCTAAACTTGATATGTCTAGCTCTTGTAGAACAACCTGAAATGTTCAACAAAACCTTTATTAGTAAGATATAACAAGTTATCTAAATAATAATAAAGGGTAAAAATAATTTCCTTAGAACGATCAAGTTCTATTTAGAATATTTGTGACTACCTTCTCAGGGAATATAATTGTCATCACAGTGGTATACATACATCATAAACTTTATAATTGTTAACACTTATTATTCACCAGGACAAATGGATAGGTAAAAGTTATTACTTGTCAAAAATGGCTACTGGTCTAGTGTGTAGCCTTGCTTGCTGAGGGTCCAGATCTATAGGACTAGCATGCAAGCGTGACAAAACGAGAAAACCTTCATGCTGACTTTGGCATGAATAAAGTAACAAAGACAGAGGCACATCTCGCTTTTTCTCGTTACTATGTTAGGTTGTATGCTAGGCTTCCTCGGTAGGTACCAATGTGTTTGAAGGAACTTGTGCATAATTTTAAATACTAGTGGCTCTTTGGTAAAGAAAAAAAAATGAGGAAACCATGCATGTTTAGTGTGAGAACGAATTCTGAAGCATATACATTTTGGCAATCTGCTTTGGGTATGTGTAAAGCTCAGTCTCTCTTGCACATAGCTGCTGCGCGCATTTATTGGACTGACGTGCATACACTCTCACCTCATACATGAGAGTGGACATATTTTCCTCTTATCGTGTGGGCAAGAACAGGATGATTCCTCTGATGTGGTTTTTATGTAACAACTACTGCCACGGCTAGTAGCCGGGACAAACGGCTTAACTTGTCATCCGAAGCACGGAATCATCTCTCTTTTCAGACAATCAGGTGATTCGGCCTGCAATATCCTAACCAACTGGGGAAAAACGCAGAAAGTGACATATCACTTGGTGTCCCCAGTGGGAATCTAACCCACGACCTCCGTGTCAAGAACCCAATGCTCTTAACCATTAGACTACGGAGGCAGTGGGCATATGAATAGATAATAATAGTACAATATAGAAACGAAACACCGACGTTAAATGTCAAAATATTTCTACCAATCTCTTGTTGGT
Source organism: Agonopterix alstromeriana (assembly GCA_963924505.1). Classification (NCBI taxonomy): domain Eukaryota; kingdom Metazoa; phylum Arthropoda; class Insecta; order Lepidoptera; family Depressariidae; genus Agonopterix; species Agonopterix alstromeriana. The sequence goes on along the minus strand of OZ004668.1, from coordinate 10,730,461 downwards.
TTAACCATAGTTTCTCTTCTATAGTGTAATTATCTATTCATATGGAGTGTGGCCTATTTCAAACTGAGAGTCTACCCATCAAACTGAACAACTTTTACTATGGGAGCAAACTAATCGGAGCAAAAAAAATTTCTGTTCCATACTAAACTGCAATGCCTACTCATCTCAAATGTATGCAACAGCAGTTTTTTTTGCTCTGATCGGTTTGCTCCCATAATCAAAGTCATTTACTTTGATGGGTAGACTCTTAGTTTATAAAAGGATGCTAATGATATCAATTTCATCCTGTAGATGCTGATAATAACAATGACAGGGTGTTAGGGTAAACAGTTGCATTGCTTTAACGAGTGATTGCACCCATAATACTGATCAAATTTCCCTAAGAAACCTATAGGAAATTCGAAAAAAAAGGAAATTTTACTTTTCAAACAAAATGAAAAGTGCATCATTTTTGTAAGAATTACCTTTTGGTTTTTTAGGGAAAGTTAATCAGTATCTACCCTATACTGTCTACTGTCTACCCTAACACCCTGTATAAATAATATCGAAACCAGATTATTTTATTGCAATTTGTGTAATATTTATCGTTTTTAAATTATCAAAGAAGTTCTTGCTCCTCCTCTCGATAAAATAAAATTGCTGGTTTACCTTCTCCTTGCCTGCCTCCAACAGATCCTTAACTTCCTCTTCTACTTCCGCTGGCTGTGCGTCTTCAAGCTTAGCTTTCTGTAAGGACTCGTCTTGTGGTTTGTAACTTCGGAATTTTGGCCTGAAATATAATGTTTAGTTTCATAGGTATTTATTTGATTGAAAATACAAGAGTGATGTGTGTGTGTGTGTGTACCTCAATGATAGTTCCAATTAGTTAATGATAATGATAATTTGTTTGCAAAAAAAGTACATAAGGTTTTATAAAAATACAGATGCTTGATGGCTCAGTCGGTATTGAACCTACCTGCTGTGCCAAGGGTCGCATGATCGAATCCCGTAACGGGCAAATATTTGCATGATAAATGTTTGTTCCCGAGTCATGGATGTTTGTATCTATACATTATTATATATCGATGTCTAGTCATCATTATACATGTTCACGCTTGATTCTGTTACTTTAAACGGGACTAGATAATCTGGATATCAATGTCCAAGATATTTTTATGTATCTATGTGTCCATAATCCACAGGTGGGATTTATCCCATAATTTGTGTTACACAATGTCCAAGATATTCTTATTCTTCTTATCGTGTGGGCAAGCCCTGGTGTCAGAGTTTTTTCAGACCGCCTTACGGCCTCTGATGTGGTTTTTATGTAACGACTACTACCACCAGAGATAGTAGCTGGGACCAACAGCTTAACGTGCCATCCGAAGCACAGAATCATCTTTATTTTCAGACAATCAGGTGATTCAGCCTGCAATTTCCTAATCAACTGGGGAAAACGCAGTGACATATCACTAGGTGTCCTCCGTGGGAATCGAACCCACGACCTGCGAGTCAAGAACCAATGCTCTTAACCATTAGACCACGAGGAGGTAGGTCCAATATAGTTAATAATAGTCCAAGATATTTATTTAATATGACTCGTATTCATACCTAACCTAACTCTTGTTTATATGTTTTTTGTACTTACTTTGGTAGAAGCATTGTTTCACCAGACGCATTTGATGTAGTATTATCTTCAGGGTTTTTTCTTTTTAGATTTTTAAGCCTTTCCTTCCTTTTCAAAGCTTGTTCTTCCAAACTTAACCTTTCATTGGTTTCCATAACTACCATAATTTAGTAACGAAATAGCAGGGAAAAATTGCTTTTCTTTAACATACAGTAAACTATTCACCGCACAATAATTATAATGTTTTAAGTTACCTATGAACACAAAAGTTTTCCGAAATAATGTACTAGGTGTTTGAGGAATACGACGACTTACGAACACAAACAAGTGTCAATCAGGCCAATGACAGCTTTAGTTCCGATAGGTCCGTTATGGCGCTAATGTCACATTTTCACCAAGATGTTTTCCCTCCTAAAACGCCATCATAAGACGCCATATTGAACTTACACCTGCATGTCTAATATGATTTCTCTACACGCGCGCGACGCGCCTTTCGGAGAGCGAAAGCCGCGCTTGCCGCGACCAGTAGTATGAAATAAAGCCGAGTCGTGCGCAAGAAGAGAAATCATGCTAGACGTGCAGCAGCAGCGTCATGCCGTGTTGTTGCGTCAGAAGCTTACCTATATTGTGTTTGTGTTTCTTCTGGTATTTTTGTTTGAGTTGAGAATCCTTGAGAAGCCCTAACTCTTCTCCGTTGTATGAAATAATAATGCCGTTGATTGATTTGTTCCTTGGTCAAACATCCCTAGTTTTGCATTGTGGATTCACTATAAAGAACTAGAAGTTATATATAAATTAGCTTGACGGCATCAGCGCCACGACGGATCTGCTGGAACTAAACTCCGTCTAGGAATTCGAGAGACAAAATGTAAACAAAGAAACGTCACTGTCAAAGTGACATTACTTTTTTTTTAAATAATTTATCGTTTCGGAAAGGCAATGGGAACTGCCCTTACAGCCGTTGTCTTTAGTTTTATTTTTCTTTGAACCTAAACCTAACCTTATACCTAACTCTTGAAATGCGAGGGGGGTCACACATTCCAATGTTCAAGGGAGTTTTACCCGAGGATCAATCCGAATCAAACGGAAGCGCCTATCTTTATTTCTCACTTTTACTATATTGTTCTCCATTAATGGCAAATTTATTATTAGACTAATTCCATCACTTTAACACAATAATAGCCTCGAAAATCTAATTTAGAAAATTAAGAAATAAAACCCGTCCTTTTCTTCACGGTTCCTGTACAAAACTCTCTTGATGATAATGGGATGATAAATGACGATGAAATTGTGGTCGATTTTATAGGCTCGCGCGTTGCCGCCAAAATCACCATGTACGAGTAAACTTGTTTGAGTAAACCAAAACTTTTGTTCTTTCTTCGTATACAACGTGTTAATGAATTAACGCAAAACTAGAAAGTAGTTTGTTTAGAATCGAGAGCAGAATCGAATTATCATGCGTCTAACACAGGTAATTTTTTTAAAAATATTAAATTATTTATTTGTAAAATTTCAAATTTACTGAACTCGATCTCAACCCACCGCACGAGCACGCTCACCCTACTTACTACCAAAACAAGATTCATAAAATGTATCCATGAGCACGCTAGCGCTTTCATTCATGGCTGAAATGATAACAAATCATTTTTGCCTGAAAACTTGAAATACGAATAACTTTAAATTTAAAATTTTTAAAATAATGAAATTTTTGTTTCAATCTAATTATTCTGTTATAAATCAGTTGGGGTGTATGATGTTTTGCTCTTATTCATTAACACGTTGTATATATTTGAGATTCCAGATATATTGGTCGATTTACGCAACTGTTACACAATTCGCACGAAATATTATGTCACAAATATCACCAAAATCATTTTTTTCAAAATTTCAAATAGTACTAAATTGCTTTAGTTCCTTTCTCTGAGCACGAAAACACCTACGAATTCCACGAAAACAAATCCAGATATATGTGGACTAGTTACGCGTGTAATTCTAAGAAACATTTCTGCCACTTTTTGCGGGGGGTCAGGTAACATGAAATCCAATCCCAACTTTGGATTTTATTCCCCATAACTTTAGATTCTAATTTTGAATGTTAAAAATCATGAAAGTAGTCTCGTGTGAACCCCAAACGTTCTAAGTTCGAAGTTATTATTTCGCAATTATAGGCTGTCTCGTTTAGTGATAAGGTGTAAAATTGAATGAAAATGCACAAGATCAATTGTGCTTATACCGTGGCAAAGGGGAAATGCTACCGCAAGGCTAGTCCTTATAATAATTAGTCAAAGTGGATAACCTGCGCTTGTTTGACGTAGTAAAAAATTTTTTTTTAATATGTCTTGTGTAATTACATAGACTACAGAATTAAACACTACCTATTTATTTGACACTAGCAGCCCGTCCCGGCTTCGCACGGGGTAGACAAAGGCTCATTTTTCTACACCTTCGGTTACATTGTTCAAATTTTACCAAGAATCCCTAATTTTTTCAAAATGAAATGTAGCCTATGTCAAATTGGAAGAATGTAGCATTCTATTGGTGAAAGAATTTTTTAAATCGGCCCAGTACTTTTTGAGCCTATTCATTACAAACATACAAACATACAAAAATAGGTACAAATCTTTCCTCTTTATAATATTAGTGTAGATAGACACTAGTTAGGCACTAAAGTAATTCTGATTCCCGTCATGGTGTACGCCAAGTGTACGCTAGCTAAAGGATGCTCAGATTTTAACGAAATTAAAATGAATATGATTAACTCGGGAATAACTTTTTTAAGGAAACTAAGTAAACATTTAAATAAAAAACATAATCGAACTTAAAGTACAATATTTATTTCATTATTTACAACCTTAACTAACATTTATTTTAACATGAAAGTATGACTCAAACTTTGATCTAAATTATACAAAAAACTGGGAGAAAAAATGTTTACCATTGAAACTTTAACTTTAAATACAACCAATGAGCGTTTTATTTAAATTTACTTGTCTAATAACTCCTCAGATGGCATGTTCATTACCCACCAATTACAACTTTGTCAAACGGTTAAATAGTTTCAAATTTCTAATGCAAATAACTTTCGCAAATAACTAAATACATCCCTATGCTATATTTATTGTACATCTTTTTGATAATCTTTTTCCTCTTTTTTTTTTAAATTTACAAGTTTATTACTTTTATGTAGTTTAGATTTGCACTGTGGCGCCAAAATAGTCGATAGGGTAGGTACCTGGGTAAATAGGTATAGTTCTACATAGTACTGGGAAAGTTGCTAGAAAAACGCTCATTAGTCATTACAAAACGGTTTAGCTACGCAGACGATGACCAATTTTGTCCTCGGCCACCTGCGATCAAGTTCCTGTTGTCTGCACGATGAAATTGCATGGAGATGGTAAATTCCATATTGCGGCGCCAGCGGGCGGCTTTTCGTGGGTGCCCGCACCGTTTGTCTGGATAGGGTCTCAATCTAGATTAAGGCCCTACAAGGAACTATTCCCAAGCGCTTTCAGTATAAAGGGGCCCATTCACAGTAGTCCTACATGCAGTCCTACGCCAATATCGGATGGTGTATGGTGGTGCAGTACTGCATGGCGTCCGACTACCTTGAGCAAAATGTATGAAATTGCATCTATGGTCCTACTTGCAAGACAGTGTGTGGGCTCGCAGTCCTGCGTGTAGGATTACTGTGAATGGACCCCTTTAGAGTGGATTTAAGGCCGAGATTCAGAGACGATTTTTTTGGTCTTAGCTCGAGCTAAGCGTGGCGAAAATGTATGGATTTTGACAAACGGGAGTCCGAACTATGACTTACAAATCGTCTCTGAATCTCGGCCTAAGCTCTTGAGTTTGGTTCCTCACAGAAACACATAGATGTCGCGTCATATGTATTTATGTAGAGGTACATAAATACTTACAAGCGGATTTTGTTTAGATCTAATCAAAATAAAGATTAGTATTATAATTTGTGTTTTTTCTCCTAAATTCACACTTATTTATAGGTACGATTTTTTTCGTTATTAAATATTAAGTAATAGCCTATTTGAACTTCGGATGGACGACACATAAACAAAATATTTGGGTCAATACATAACATAGGTAGTTACTTACATCTAAGTACAGAATTTTAAATCTTACCTAACAATTTTTTTTATCTGATTAACATACTATAATGTTAGGCAGTTACCTAAATTTTACTACTTATGGCAGTTCAAATTATTACAATAAAATAAATAATTCTTTAATAGCTATAGTACCTGATATTACAGTAGGTATAGACTTTACAGCTATGAAATATTGAAGCAATATGGTTTTAAACATGGAGTAATTCAAAGCTTCTTTGGTTGTTTACCTGTTGAAAGGAAATTATTGAAATTATTTCTCTACTCTATGTATAATGCGCTAACAAATGAACGGGCATCCCGAAATGTTATTTATAAAAGGTGTTACAATACAAGAATACTAAATAAAAATGTAAGGGGGTGGTTTAGACCATCAAACTGAACAACTTTCAGTATGGGACCAATATCGAAATCGCGATAAAAAATCCGCTGTTCCATAATAAAAAAAAGAAAATCTATAAAATGGATGTGACAGCTGTTTTTTTCGCGATTTCGATGTTGGTCCCGTAGTGAAAGTTATTCAGTTTGATGGTCCCCTCAAATGTTTATTTTTATTTTTGTAACACTTTGTATAGGTATTTTTCATGCATGTAGATACGCGGTTTAATTTTTCTACTATAGATGGACAAATCGGTGTCAGGTTAAGGGTTTAGGTACCTACGTTCTTTTGTTAACATTTTGGCAATCTATTGTAATAATATTAATCAAACATTGGCCTGTGCCCTACAGTGGGACGTACATAGGCTGATTATGATTCATAGGTAATAAGGATACTAACAATTTTACAGCACTGTAATAGTTATTTGTTATACAAGAGTGCAAAGTTGCTTTTAACCGCGTGCTCAATTTTGATGACCGACCAAGCGAAGGATTCTAAAATTGAATCAGGAGCGCAGCGAGTGATTCAAAAATTGGAATCCTGAGCGTTAGCGAGGGAATTAAAAGAGCACGAGGTGAAAAATCTTTGCACTCGAGTGCAACACGTAACTTTTCATCCCACCTCAGCAAGGAAATGATTCAATGCAAAAAAAAAATATATTTTGTATGATAAATTCGGCACCATGGAGGGAGAAGTAAATAGGTTTAATGATGTTCTAAAATCAATTTACTTTATCCTCTAGTGGATAAAAACGGCTTTTGCACTCAGATATCGAAGAGCAAAAATACTCTTTCCGAGATGGGGGGATGAAAAAGATATTACAGTTACAAAAATTTTTGATAGCAGGTCATCTTGTTTGTATAATGTAGGTAAATATTGCATCTAGCAGATTGGGATCTTTGTTTCTGGTACTCTCAATTTATTCAAGGAATTTAGGTACATTTTAATTTGCTATCGTAATGTTCTATAACGGCCTCACATGTCTTCGGCTGTCGAAGGGCAGTCGGTTTGAAATGTTGTTGTTAAGAGGAATCCCGTGGTTCAATGACAACACTTTAGATACTATGTTTAAATCCTCATGGGTCCTCCCATTCAAACCTTGTTGTCCCAACAGCTGCTTCAGCTCTGCATCTGGACTGAACTGGTTCGGTCTGTTTCCGGGAAAGAAGCGATTCGAATAAATTGGGCTAAAGGTGTTGAACCTATTGTAGTTTTGATTAACACCGAAATTTCCTACCCCACTTTCTTGTCTGAATACGCGATTACCTTGGCTTTGTCCAAATTGATTGTCAACTCTTACTTGATTAAAATTTGGGACTTGATTGAAGTTTTGATTCAGGTTTGGATGAAGGAAGTTGCTTATGCCCTGAGGGAGATGGTTCTCTTGTAAGGGAAACTGTTCTGATTGCTGACTGCGTAGATGGATTAGAAAATCAACTGCCTCTCGATTGGGGAGCTGTTGCAATTTAGTCACTCCGGGTGTTTGCTCCAAAGACACACTTGGCTGTATCGACACTTGAGCTTGAGAGCCAGGTCGGAAACCATTGTTTTGAATTAGAAACGGATTTTGTTGAATGTTTTTCGGCAATCCTTGCTGAAATTGGAAACTGTTTACGTTCTGACTGGCTTGGAATCTCTGCTGATCTGATAGAATTTGTTGCCGTTTCAGCTGATCTTGTTCGAAAAGAATGAACTGTTGCCTCTGAGCTTCTTTCTGTTGTAAGAAAAACTGTTGTTTTCTTAAAAACTCCTCTTGCTCTCTTTGCTGGATTTGTAACAGGCGGAGTTGTTCTTCTAGAATCTTTTGCTTTTCTTCAAGTTGTTTTTGTAGAGCTATCTGCTGGCTAATGTAGTCTGTTTGGGGGATTCTGTTAACATTTTGTAAAGGTAAACTTTGTGTTAGCGGCGGAGGTACAACGCCAGTGGTAGGGTTTGCCGGTGCAAGTGGTTTGACTAAATCTTGAACATTTGTCTGCTGGTACAATGGCACAACTTTCTTTGGAAGACCTTGGGCGTCCTGATGAACAGTGAAAGCTGCTACTAAAGGAGCTTGGAAAACTTGGACGTCACGTTTGTCTACCTCCTCAATGTTCTCTCCATCATTGTTATGCGTCGGTTTCGGTGTCGTCGTCGTTGTCGTGGTCGTCGTCGTGGTAGTTGTTGTTTTTGGCCTAGCGCTTGTCTTGGTAATAGTGTTCTCGATACCTGACTTTGATGCGCTATTTATGCTTCTAACTTGTTGAACATTAATACCGGACTCCCTAGTTTGGAAGATCTCGTTGAAAGGAGATTGTGTGGGCAGAGTTGATGTGGATTGATTCTCTACATTTCCTGCGGTGGTACTTAGTATAGATATTTTGTTATCGATGAATGTCGGTGTTGTGTGCGTAGTGTTTGCGAATGCCGCTTGTCCGTTGACTACAAAGGAATGTATTTGGATTCCATCTTTAGTTGTTTGAGGCTGTAGCGTCTCGGTGACGTCATCACCAGTTCTGAGGACTTCTGCGTTCACAGTTGAAGTTCCATCAAATGAATCAGTTGTCGTGTCGTCACTCTGTTCAAGTTCGCTCAGAGCTTTGAGAAGAGCTTTTCTGATGTAAGGGTCGAGTCGTACGGATGGTCGGTTTTCAATGGTGTTCAGTTTGTCGTTGAAGTCGGTGGTCGACTCCTGCGCCGCGCAAAGTGACGCTAGGGCTAGGAGAAACAACGCCGGCACCTGGAAGGTAGAGAAAAATAAAATTAATCAAGTGGTAACATGAACAGGTTTTTTTTAACAATATCTAAAAACATTTTTTTAAAAGTGAACGTGGTGCTGGTTAGATTAATTGTTAAGTATTTTCGAATGTTTTATCTATTTATATTGAAGAAGCGCTAACAAAAAATTTTAGAGCAGATAATTTTTATAATTTACAACCAGCCAGGTTGTATGTCAATTCGATGAATGAAAATAGTAATAGTAAAAGTAAAGCAATCAAACACGTTCTATTGTGTGACACCGGCGCGATGGCAGCTCGCGATTATGTCAGCAATCACTGCTTCCACGTTTCCACGATCTTAATGTTTTTAGATGTCTCCGCTTATTGTTCACATTATGTGGAACAGAGGCTTCTTGCCGGTCGATTACACAACGTGTCATCTCCCTGACATGATAAAGCTCAATGTAGACTACGAATCAAATCCATTCCTCAAGAAGTTGCGACCGAAGTCTATGTATGGCGCTTTTACACTACTTAGTATACCTACTTACTTAGTATTTAATTTCTTACACAATAATTATTATACCTACTACAAATTGGTCGAGAATGATTATTACAGGAGGTTTTGGCCTTCCTCGTTAATATTTATATTACAAAGAAAAACTTTTACAAGTATGGAAGTCGTGATTTCCAAAGAAGCTAGTGTAACTTGTCTCTTAGCGTCAATGTACTATGACCATGCTATGAATGACTATTTCCATTATCTTACTATTTGGCTGCGACTGATCTAGATTTCGCGTAAAAAATGTCGTAAGGAGGTCGAGTTCATTGTTGTTCAGATTGCTTATTAAAATTATCTCACGTGTGACTTAATTAATTATTTGTCTTATGGTCCATGGTGGTTTTATGCTTAATGATTTGCCTGATATTGCGTTAGGCCCTTTGCAACTAGCATCACGATAATAAATAAACTTTCGCGCGTGCGTGGTTGATGAAATGTATGTAATACAAGCGGACGCATCATTTATCAATACATTGTCGATAATTAATCAATTGTTGGCTTGCGATTGTTGTTCGCGCGTGTTGTCAGTTTTGTAAGAGCATGTTTGGGTTAACTGCAACACCTCGGGCATCTCAAAGGAGTGGTCGGACCTTTGAACTCTTTGACAGTGGCGGATCTAGGATATGAGATGTGAGTTATGGCATACGGTTCTATCAAAGGTAGGTATTTTCCATAATGAACCTTTCTCTCATCATCTCATTTCATCAGCATCTCTTTTACAGCATGCATCAAAACGAAACGAAAAAAAAGTGTTTTAATTTCATTTGTACGAAATCGTATACTTTAAATGCAAGTTTTTGAAAGGTATGAAACTTTTAGAAGTAGGGCTATGTATAGGTTATTAGGTAAATTTAGACTTTTTATAATATAGGGTCACACTGTTTTAAGGGGATGTTCAGACAGACAAACTGAAAAACTTTCTCTATGGGACCAACTACGAAAACGCGAAAAAAAGCAAAAAACAGCTGTCCCGTACATTTGACTCGAGTAGGTTTGCAGTTTTGTAAGGAACAGCGGTTTTTCTTTCGCTATTTCGATGTTGGTCACATAGAGAAAGTTGTTCAGTTTGATGGTCTGGTCATCCTCTTAAAAAACTGTCAGCATATTAAGAAGGACCTTGTATAAGAACTTAGCAATTTAACATACAATAAGGTATTTGTTACTTTAGATCACAGACCAGTCAGCGTCTCTGTGGTTTAGATTTAATACGAAGAATCACCGTTATTATTGAATAAAAGCTGTTTGCGATTTTTCCCGATGCCAAAGACTTTAGAAATGTACCTATATCGCACGGCCACATGGCAGAGGAAAAAATTATGTTTCTTCTATACAAGTGCATCTAGAGTGCGGTGTATACCTAGATATAGTTAAACATGTAACAAACAGATGCAATCAATCAGTTTCCAGACACGAATTCTCCTAGTCACTGCTTGTTATTGCTTCGTTCCTATTCACCTTCCTTGTCCGACAACACGATAGACCGCAATTATTTTACTATTTACATTAGCAAACAATAACAAGACAATTGTTTTCACTCCAGAATCCTACCTGTTTGCATTCGTATTCGTAAGGCATAGATCGTGCGCAAGAGTAGAAAATGCCCATAATTTCGCCGAGAAAGGTCAAGGAAGTTAATGGTATCTGGGAGGCTCTATTGTTGCAGCGTAACTCGGGTCACCTACAATGGAACGCTGGCTTCTGATTGAACTTATCGGTCATGACGATCTGGGATTTTTCTTATAGTTTTGCTAAGTTCGAAATAAGGTAGGTAAGGCTTATTTTTCTTCTACGTCGTCTGTTATTATTCAGTCTGTTTAGACTTTAGAAGGACGTGGATTTCAAATGCAGTCAAGGCCTTTACAGGTTGTAGGTAAGTGTAGACAGTAGCATTAATTTAAAGGGTGATTGTATGTACTCACTCATGATACTGAACTGCTGAAAAAAATAATCTGCTTTGAATCGAGTAGGTATTGCAGTTTAGTATGGGACAGTTGATATATTTTTTGTTCTGACAGGTTTGCTCCCATAGTAAAAGTTGTTCAGTTTGATAGGTAGAGTATGTGGTTTAAAGGCTAATGATACTTTTCCTTACACAATGTATAAGTTTTGTGCGGCTAGATTTTTTGAGCTTTTTTCTCTTAGCTTGTGTTTGTGTTGACATGAAATTGTCATCTTTAGTCATCATCTTTCACAATAACTCTTGTTTCTAAAAAAGAAGCAGAAAGTTCTGCGAGAGCGAACGTTCGTGTAATCGAGCAATCATAGATCAACTACGTATAGTCTCAATGTTCTGTTTCCTCCACGCTTGAGCTAGCATCCGTTGGAACGAGGGATGTTGTAGATTTAGTATTTCGGATATGAATTCGGCATACTCTTGGATACTAGGGTCCAACTTAATATGCTAACAGTTTTTAGAGGATGATCAGACCATCAAACTGAACAACTTTTTCTATGGGAGCAACATGGAAATCGCGGAAAAAAAGATCTGCTGCCCTGTACAAAACTGCGATCCAACTCGACGAAAACGTATGGGACGGCATATTTTTTTCGCTTTTTCGACTTTTGTCCCGTAGATAAAGTTATTCAGTTTGATGCTCTGATCATCCTCTTCAAAAACTGTCAGCATTTTAAGGAGGACCCTGATATAATTATGAAAAGCCAGAATACTACAAATACGAGCGGATACAATCGAATGTGTGTTAACAAACATCGACACTTTGTTTCAGATACAGTATCTTTTTATCCGATAATTTCAGTTACGGATACTTAGTTTAGTAACAGCTCTAATCGGAACTATACAGTAATTTATTGTTTTACTTTTACGTCTTTGCATCACATCGGATGTAACACTCTTTTTATGTTTAGAGGAACTTGAACCGGTGAGTGATCGATTGCCATAAACTATACCAAGTTAATAGGCTCATAAATCTTTACTACCTACCTATTCATTTTTAATGGCAACATCTAAAAGTTTGACTTATAGAAACTAATTGTATTAACCAGTAACTTGGGGAAAACCATCATCAGGCGATGATAATGTATTAATTTTAAGAAATTGAATACCTACTTAAATAATTATACAAGGTGTTACAAAAATACAAATAAACATTTAAGGGGGTAGTTTAGACCATCAAACTGAACAACTTTCACTATGGGACCAACATCGAAATCGCGAATAAAACGAATGTTCCATACTAAACTACAAATCTACTCGAGCTAAATGTATGTAATGTTAAAGGGACTACTGTTTTTTTTTTCGTGATTTCGATGTTGGTCCTCTAGTAAAAGTTGTTCAGTTTGATGGTCTAAACAACCACATTAAAAGTATTACATGATAATTTTTACTTTTGTAACACCTTGTAATAATTTATTTATGCCTTTGTCAAAAACGTTCAAGCTCGGAAACTAGTCTGAAGAAAGAGACAATTGATATCTATGTACTTACCACAGACGTTATAATAGTTTGTAGGATAGGAACCCGCTGCAGGGCAATGTCCTTCTAATGCAGGGGCAAGGTATTGGACTATACTCTACTATGTGGACTCAATGCGTGTTGTTGAAGTCAAGACGACAGACGACACGAAAACTGTTTTGCAGCAGCCGCCTCGTTCTCGTGGTTTTTACTGACTAGTGTACCTAAACTCTATTTACTAGGCAACAATAATTCACAAGGGTGATTGGGAAGAATCTGAATGTTTTACCTAGTAAGAGTTTACACTTGCGGCAGATACACAGTGCGAAAACTTTTTTGCGGATGCAACGCGACTTCGCCGCAAGAATGTTTTTGTGTTTCACTAACGCGCCCTAAAGAATGTCTTAGTTAAGAGGATATGTGAAAAAAATAGGATTCTTCAAAGCATCATATATCATGAAGTACTAACAGTAGGAGTATGATTTGCGGATATGTGTAAATTGGATATATAATTGAAGTTTTGATTAGAGCCAAAACACGATTAAGAGACATTTTCTCGATAGAAAAATAAACCAAAGTAGCCTCCATCTTTATCGATAAACGCTTGGAACTGCTAAATGGTGAATAGTAGAAACACGAGACTTGATTTAAAAAAAAGAGATTGATATTTTATAAAGTTTGATTAGAGCAGAAATGAACTTAAATAAATAGTACAATCACAATTAAATAAAGTTTGTTTTACGCTTGTGTCGTTTCAGGCGCGCGCGCCGCCCCATCTCTTTCTCTCGCATCAGGCAGTAATATAAGCTATCACACTCCTATTTCGCTTCAATTATTTTTCGACATAGGCCCTTAAGAAAAAAGCCTCTAGAAACTCTAGAGCCATATTGTCGCTTAGCGCTTTCACCGGAGTAACATCACGGATGCTTCCAGTAAATGCCAAAATCAATAGCGTCCGCGCAGAGCAGCACCTACAAGACACGTGCGCTTGCGACGATATGTGACATAACATAATGGTACTGTGACCCGACACGCTCTTTGCAAAATATTTACTTACACTCTTAACTTCGTATTTCAAATTTACAACCGTGTAATGAGAATAAATATTACATGACTGTCGTAAATACAACATAACGGTTATTTGTACCAAATAGTTTAGCATGTCTTTACAATCCTGAAATTATGTCAAAGACTTACATAAAACTGTAAGCAAATATTATGTAAGTTTACTTAAGAATATATTATGTAGGTACTAGAGTTTACCCGCGACTTCGTTCGCACAAATAATGTTCCAGATTTTAAGTCAAATCATAAGCTATTAAACCAAAAAAGCTTCATCAAAATCGGTTCAGTAGTTTTTGCATGATGCTGTTACAAACAAACAAACATTTACAGTTTACAAACAAAAAAGTTCAGTAGTTTTTGCCTGATGCTCGAACAAACAAACCAATAGACAGACAAAAAATTCGTGATTTGGAATCAGGGACACTTAAAAACCATATCATAATAAATTTTTTTTTTATGTACAGATACACTTCTGTTACAGTTTTATAATAGTTAAGATACACACTCATAGAAATAAAAATACAGAAGAATATCTGCTAGATGGATTAGGTAAGGTTAGGTGACAGGATGAGGTTGTAGATGTACGGTATGTAGGCTGTACTTATAACATATTCTTAGTTTGATATACCTACGTACATAATTGTTTTATTATAGGGTAATAAACAGCTCATATAATACTCGTACCGTTTTATCGTAATATTAGAACTTACAGATCAAATAAATCACACATCACATGGTATCTTCGTTCATGTTACATAATGTTACATTCAGTGACTCAGGCTCGCGATAAAATGACTGAATATAAGAAGCTATGTACTGAGAGCAATGACCATGCGTGACTACGATGGTACAGATAACTAAATTTCATTAAGTAACAAACAACTTTACTGGTAACTTGTCACAACATCCTATTATTTATGATCTTGATCCTGCCTGACAAGGCAATCAGACGTCATTTCTAGACATTCTTGCAAACTGCATGTTTCCTTAATAATCTCCGTTTGCTTGCATATTGTTATAGAAGACAAAAAGGCATTTCTTTCACAAGAACCGTGGGTAAGTTAGGTAGATTGTTGGATTACGTTTCTAACTAAATCTGAGTAGAAAGTGTGATTTATTAACATTTTATAATATTCGGACTGGCGATTGCATAACACTGCAGAGCTTGCAGAATTAAGACAGTCAATTCGTGACAAACTGTGAGAATGAAGTATTAAAAAATATATATATTTTAGTGAAACTGCATGGATGACATTACAATCCTTAAAATGCTCTCTCAGATCGATAGTGTTACGTGTTTTAGGGATCGCAATTTTAGGGAGCAATTTAATAATTTATCAAACCGATTATGATTGGCAAAATGTGTGAGACGATTTGATACTTTGATACAGTCAATGTTCGTTTATGAACCTCTTGGAAAACACCTCATAATGCTATGAAATATGATCATAAATTAGTTTTCTGTGATCGAGCTAGAATCCGAGTCACAAACATTTTCTTATTAGAGAAATCATTAAACTCAGAGAATAAGCAACCGATCTCAGTGGGTCGAAAGGTCCGTTGTAATATAGCGACTAATCATATCTCTATGCAGAATGTTATGGACTAAATGAGAGAGTAAGTACCTACCTCTACCTGTTGAAAACAATGCACGGGCAATGCAATTAAATAGGTACAGTCAACCTGTGAACATCTCAAAACCTTTAGAACGTTCTTATAATACTCATGTCACAAGTATGTAGGTAATTAGGTATCACATGATAAACCAATAGCAGTGATGTAAATAAATAAGGTACCTACATGACACGGTTCTAGGGTGGTTTACGATTTTTAGGTTTCCTATGTCGACTATTGACTAACAAATGCTTTCACTGACAGATAAAACGTTAAGAAAGTTTTTTGGAAAATTTAAAAATCTTGCAAAAGCTAACCACAGAGTACTATAATTGGTATAACTTTTGTTCTGAACCGTCTGTCTGAGAAATTATTGAAAGGTTTTAATGAAGTCTCTATTCCTATATGGTTATATTAGTTAACTATTGAATGGAATAATAGTGACATAATTGCGTATAATATGAATAGATAGATAATCAAAGTGAGTCTGTATTACTCTCACAGCATTCTTTGTACAATAATCCGTATATAATAGGTCAAGAGAGAAGTCATACGAGCCAGTAATTCAGTACCAGAGGTCGACCACGAAACCTCTCGATCAAAACATCGACATATTTTTATTATGATTATGACATGTTATTGAAATCTCGAGTTGTTTAAATTCGTTTCGCTGATTTTGTACGTAAGTCGACAAATGAATGAGTAAATTATGTGTTTTCCGTATTGAATCTGTTATCTAATAACGTTAATGATTTGAAGTCAAAGTTGCATCTTGTGTAATAGGCACTACCTAAGTAGGTGCACTGCTCTGTTAGAACCTACTCACTTACTGCCTGTATCGGAGAAATTCTTGTTCGAGTTGAAAGTTGAAATCGTGAGATTGACCTATGATATGCATCCTTCCTATTATGGCATTAAGGCTGAAATCTTGTGATTTTAAGACGGTGTTCATATCTTCATTTGATATACTTTATATAAGCTGGCAGATTACATTATTTTATATCAGTATAGAGTATATTATGTCTTGATCGTAATCGTAAGGAAGGATGTCTAAAATGGGGTAAACAATATGAAGTTCGTGACACTGAAAACAAATTAATGAATGATTTACTAGAATCGATTATTATTTTCGTATATTGTCAGTGATTCTGATTACCTATACTCCATTTCAAATAGCAACGATAACTGTAGGTACCAAAAGCGTAATGACCTACCTAGAAAATTACCTACTCAGAAAATGTCTTGACAAGAAAATGACAACGTTCTAAAATGACGTGCATAGAAAAAGACCCAGTTCGCCATAATGGAAATTTTAAGGCTATTTTGAAATTACAGAAACAGAGATTTGAAACACTTCCTCTCAATTATTCTAAGAACAGCTTTAGTAACATCCAAGATATGTCGGATAGTATATCTTTCTGATAAATAAATTATATTTGCAAATCAGAATTGGCGAGAACATATAGGAATCGGTAAATCTTTACGTCCTTATTTGAAACGAAGTATAGTTGTATCGAAAAAAATGTTGTCATGATACTTTGACATAAAAGTTTTGAACCACAACCATCTAATTTTCTTTTTTGGTTTCAGTATGAGCTGTATTGCATGACAATCACTTAGTCATCTAATGAGAAGGTAATTAAAAAAAATCGGTGATGTAGGTACTGTACACAGCTAAGTCCAACCAAGATTAATATATTTCCAACGCATTTGAAGACATAACTAATTAAGCACTTAAACTATTTAACTTAATCAATGCTAGCTCATCTATCTTTAGTAACATAATCGTACTAATGCAGTCATTATCGCTTACATTTCTAACACGACCACTCATTGTCCGACTAACTAATGATTACTGTCAATTTACATGTCAGGAAGTTTAAGCGCCGTCAAATTATACATTCAGAGAAGGTGAATTTGAATGCAGACGATATCTTTTGTCAATGAGGCATCGCAGACGACCTTTGATGTACAGCATACAAGTAGATTCCGGGTCAACGTGTAAAATGGGGCTGGGCATTACTATTAAGAGGAAATAATTCGGAGCGCGCTCCATACAAACGTACTATGGTGATATTTTCAATACTAACCTATTAAAGTCAATGGAATTTTGCTGAAACAATCTTGAAAGAAATATCTATGCTTGTATGGAGTCAGATTTTCGTTAATATGTACAGTTTCAATGCTAGGATTAATTTATGATTTGTATGGAAATCTTTGAGGCACTGTAACTTTAAAACTATACATTTTAACGAAAATTTTACTCTATACAAGCATAGAAATTTGTTTTTAGATTGATTCTGAAAAATTTCATTGAGTTTAATTGGTTAGTTTTAAAAATATCATCATAGTACGTTTGTATGCAGCGCGCTCCGAATGATATCCTCTTAATGGACGACGGTGTCGGGTCTAATACAAAATTCTCGCAAAATATGTCCCAGACTAACTCACATAAACGAAAATTACGTTTTAATGTATAAACCAACTAAAAACATTGGCAGCTGTTCATTTTGCTTGCATCGTTTTTAGGGTTCCGTAGTCAACAAGGAACCCTTATAGTTTCGCCATGTCCGTCTGTCCGTCTGTCCGTCTGTCCGTCTGTCCGTCTGTCCGTCTGTCCGTCTGTCCGTCTGTCCGTCTGTCCGTCTGTCCGTCTGTCCGTCTGTCCGTCTGTCCGTCTGTCCGTCTGTCCGTCTGTCCGTCTGTCCGTCTGTCCGTCTGTCCGTCCGTCCGTCCGTCCGTCCGTCCGTCCGTCCGTCCGTCCGTCCGTCCGTCCGTCCGTCTGTCCGTCTGTCCGTCTGTCCGTTTGTCCGCGGCTTAGCTCAGAGACGCTTAGTACTAGAACGCTGTAATTTGGCATGAGTATACATATTAATCACGCCGACTAAGTGGTAAAATAAAGTCTTGAAATTTTTTAAATGGGGATGCAATTTTTTTCCGTCTATCCCATGGTGTGGGGTATCGTTGGATATGTCTTTAAAAATATTTTGGTGTGGGAAAACCAAAAAAAATTCACGGCAGTACTGTATATGATGAATTTAAAAGGAAAACAATCACCGCTAAGTAGGCTTTACAAGTTAACGAGTAATGGTCGACCAACATGTAAAATGTACTTTTTAGAGTTTATTAGCCGTTAAACCGTAGTATAAAACTAAAAGCCCCCTTCTAAGTCCATATATTGTGACGGGCATCTACTACGGAACCCTACCCTGCGCGTGGCCCGACACGCACTTGGTTGGTTTTATTATTAAAATTCTTACTGCAATGCGGCACGGCATTTTAGACGGCTACTAATAATATTAGATGATTTTGTTACTTTTTATAACTTTTAATCTTAATTAAAAATTATAAAAAGTAAAAAAAATTTTAAAAACAATTTTATTATTGCTAAAACGGTTTAATCGTTATTTTCCAGATATAAAACCATAATTTTTGCATTGACTTCTGTGACACATGAAATTGAATTAGCCAAAGCTTATTAACTTGTTCAATTTAGTGCCGAGTTATGATTGAAATCTTGTCACTCTGTCAAGAATTAATTACAAGTGTGTTGCCTGCAGCTAAAAGCTACATTTAATTAGTTAACTAGTCACAATAAATATTCAGATGACAGTCCCGAATCGTGTCGAAAGGCAAAGTGGGCCCCGGGACCCAAGAATTAATAAATAAAATGTATTGGACATTGTCACACATAGGTATACAGGGTGAAATTGTAGTTTAAAAGGATGCAAACTCAACCCAACAAACTGAACAACTTTTGCTATGGGACAAACCGATAGGAGCAAAAAAAAAATCTGCTGTTACATACGTACATTCCAACCGCAGTGCCTACGCGACTTCAATGAATGCAACAGTTGATTTTTTTTGCTCCGATCTGTTTGCTCCCATAGTAAAAGTTGTTCAGTTTGATGGGTAAACTCTTAGTTTAAAAGGATAATAATGAATATACAAATATCCATGACTCGGGTACAAACATTCATATCATACAAATATTGGGTCGTTACAAGATTCGAATCCGCTATCCTCGGATCATCAGGCAGGTTCGCTACCAATTTAGCTATCGGACAGTCAATTAGAGAATTAGAGAAAAACAGAAACTGAAATAGTAGACTTGGAATGCGCTGGGTGGACTTAGTAAAACTATGTCTTCTGGTTTTCTTTATCTCTTTTGCTATTCTAAACACTCGTCAAGAGGCCTCGAGACTTGACTGCTTATGGGCCTCTTTGAGTCTTAATCCGGCACCGTAAGATAGTTTATAAATTAGAGTCAATACATTAGATTGTACAAGCATAACGGTTGAGGTAAATATTAAACTCCCACAAGCTCGCCGGTGTTTCGGTTCATAAACAACCGGAATAATTTCCCACGACTCTCGGCGACCAAATGACAAAATTTAAACAGTTATTTAAGTGAGTGAGGAATGATAATGTCAATTTCAGTAAATGAAGTAAATTTGTCGGATACGTTTTGATGTGAAACCTATTGGCGCGCTTTGGCATTCATTCCGACTCGTATGCCGTGACGGACATGGCATGACGCTTTTATTATTAGTTGTTTCACATCTGCCGGGCGTCCCGCAACGGGCACTTTTTTTCACATACCACTTCTTTTCTATTCTAATCCTTAAATTGTGTCTTCATCGTGTTGTTGTCGATGATTTTGCCAGTCTCCAGTATAAATAGAAAATGTGCTGGACGTTGTTCGGTAGTAAATATTTGGTGATCTCCAGGATTGTTTATTACAAATTTTTAGTGTCGTGGCAAGCCGGAAAGCTGGCACCCGACATGCGACCACCCTGTAACAGACTTGGACCGCGACTTCCACATAATACTTACTAGATAAATAATATGATTAGATACAACTAATTTTAAAACGCTCATTGCAAATTATGTTGATTCCCTCCCTGAAAACTTTGTATCTAAATCACATATAAAACTTGTATATAAAACACAGTTGTCGTCTTAATGAAGAGTTTATCGCACTATCCGTGTTAATGGACAGTTTATCGCGCGATTAATCACAATTAATTTCAGATACCTTATAACAAAAAGAGGTAGGTATGTTTAACTTGTAATGGTGAGACCATTATGCCTTTGGCAATATAATTTTAAAGCGGTTACACAATTTTTATATTACGCTAAGTCATCTATATCCTACGTAAAGGAAGTAAAGATTAGGTCAGCAATTTGCATAGTAAAGTTCATAAATAATAGCCATTACACTTCAATTAGTTGTATCATGAGGGAGTAAAGTGAGTAGCTGGTCTAATTTGTTAAGCAAGAGGATTTAAGCTGGTCGCAGACTAAAGAACAAGCCACGCGCATGTAGGGCACATGCTACGCACATGTCACGCATCATTCAAAAGTATCGTCACCTTATTGAAGAGCTGCGTACTTTTCAGATTGTCAAGTCAACATTGTCTCTTCAATTGTAAGTTTCTCTTCATCAATATCGGTACGACGCGATGCTACACCGATGTTTTCCTTCACTTTGCCTAAATAATTCTTCTAAGTACATACAGGATCCTTCTAAATATTTTTAAGGGCATGATCAGACCGTCAAACTGAATAACTTTCTCTATGGGACCAATATCGAATCGCGAAAAAAAAATCAGCTGTCCCATACACTTGGCTCGAGTAGGTTAGCAGTTTTGTATAGAATAGCAGATATATTGTTTTGCGATGTCGATGTTGGTACCATAGAGAAAGTTGTTCAGTTTGACAGTCCGATCATCATCCCCTTAAAAAGTGTCAGCATATTAAGAAGAATCCTGTATATCCCCTCTATTTGTCACTATAGTAATCGGGGCTCAAGAAGGAGCGAGCGTTTAAGATTGGTTTAGTAAAGATGGACTTTAAATGTGGTTCATACAGAATAAAACCTTTTGGGGTGGGCAGAAACTTTTCCACAACCAGTTTTTAAGTGTGTAATTGTAAGCGAAGTAAATTTTTAGAGTGTTCATTTCGATATCTCATGCTTTACAGACGAGATCAATTTATTATTCCATAGGCGCCGTCATTATTCAAGCAACACGCAAAGCTCGAGCTTAGAGGTGCTAGTATAGATTGTTCTAAGAACAAAATCCCACAGATCAAACCATATTATCACTTATGCCTTAGTCATAAGAGTTGAAGCAGGAGCCTTATTATGTGTTATGGACGGCAATTATCAGAGCAACACGCCTCAGGTCCCCCTATTATATCTTAAGAATAATTGCTCTTTATTGCTAAAACGGTTTAATTGTATTGCGTCAATGTAACTAGAATTTTATAATTGATCAAGTAACATTTCGGCTCTCTTCAGTGTGTCAATATGTGAATACCTAGTTTACCGGTACAGCTTTTCTGGGTGAGTCAGGTCCGGATTAAGATCCACAGATTTTTAAGGTAATAAAGTCGTAGGTTCGGTTTTAAAGCCAGTTATCTGTCATGAGTTTACATTGAAATCATTTGGGCTCTAGCTCGCAGGAACGTAGTTTCCTATATTCTTCTATTGATACGTGTAACCCGGTAGTAATCAGTGAAAACAATAAATTAAGTTAGGTTAGTTATTTGTCTAAATACATTTATTTACTCCATAATGTTTACTTATATGAATAGAAGACTGATTCCCGGTTTATAAAAAATAAAAGTAGCCTGTTTCGAATAAAATTTGGTCGTAAAAATAATGAGATATTACTCATAACCACAGCCAGTTAAATAATATGGAAAACGATTTCCCGTAAACCACTAGAAACGAATTCACAGATGTAAGAGAACATTTTCTACACACCCATGTTTGTAAGGCGTTTATGAGCAATAAAACAATACGTTCCTCAATAAAAAGTGGTTGGCAACGTAGCTTTCTACGGTTATTTCTAAAGATCCCTAACATAGCTCTTATTTCTTCGAGTTATGTTTCAAAATAGAATACTTTACGATATATCGGAACGAACTTTATGCTTGAGCAATGCGGACGAAGCCTGCGGCAGGCAGTGGGTAACAACCCTAAACTATGTGGTCTACGTTCTACGACCATAGTTATTGTGCTACGGTCTTGCTTGTTACAAAACTAAATAACTTTATGTTGTAAGAACAAAATGGTTACGATTAATAGTACGTTTAGTTATCCAGTGGTGTAGCGTGGGTTTCTGCCGCCCGGGGCACATATCGATTTTGCCGCCCCTTAGCTTTAAAAAGCCGAGGTGGTCCAGTGGCGAGTAACCTTGCCTGCAGTGCAGGAGGCTATCCCAGTCCAAGCCGCTTCGTACCAATGTGAAGCAAACATCGTGACGAAACCTGCATGCTTCAATTTCGAGGCATGTATTCTACCCACTGTCCATTACGAGTAAGTGAGAGATATTGTACTCGCACCCCGTCACACTGGACAGAGTTTCAGTATTACTAGTGAAAGGTGGATGTTCTGTGGTTTCAGAATATCTGTGACACCTCCTTGGGGAATATAGTTATGAGCATATGCTTATTTTTATAAGAAGACTTACACATAAAATTACGGAGCGAGCGAATAAAGCTCGAAATTTTTTTGCACTTGCATTTCGGGTTGTGGTCAGATATCTATTGGTTTATCCGTGCAAACATTTTAACTTAGAACGAGAGAAGCGAGCTCGACTTTTCTCCTCAATACGAATCTGTTAGAGCTAGAGCGTTTTACGTACAAAACTTGTGCAAAGTAACCAAAGTAAAAGGAATAGATCGAGAGAAGCATGCAATTTTTAGCACCATGTCTTAGCTGTGGCCAGACCAATTTAGGATTATATGGTAGACACAGTAATTAAAACAGAAAGCGAGCTCGACTTTTCTCTGCTCTACGAAGTGGTTAGCTTCATCAATCTATATTTTCCCCTAATTTGCGACCCCTAATAAAGTGCCGCCCGGGGCATATTATGTCATACAACGGAGAAGAATTAGGGCTTCTCAAGGATTCTCAACTCAAGCGAAAATACCAGGAAAAACACAAGATATGGCTTCTGACGCAACAACACGGCATAACGCTGCTGTTGCTGTAAGTTCAATGTGGCATCCTATCATCGTCCAATGATGACGTTTCATGAGGGAAGATGTGACTTCAGCGCCACAACGGCTAAAAGCTGTCATAGCATACCTAAGCCTGATATAAAGAAAGAGAAGCTATGCGAGACACATCAAGTAAATTTTAATAAAATACCCTTACTCGGTTACTTCCTAATCCGCTAAGCATTATGCATGTTTCTTTATGACATAACATCATTGTTTTGGTACCTACCATTAAATCCTGAGGTGAGACGAATTGTTGTGTACTCCATAATTTTAACATAGCATTTTGAACCTTATCCAATGGCTTTAGACTATTAGACCGTGGGTTTATATTTGTCTATCACGAAAGCGGTAATGTTTTATGTCAACAAATTTAACAATGGAATGGCCCGTTAGTCATACAACACCTCGGTTTTGGTTTCTCTCGTCTGCGCCTGTACGAGGCGTGCCACAGTTGTTGCCATTGTCAATTTACATAAATCATAATTATTATACGATTGCGCGTCTTTACGAAATTCCTTACGTAAATGATTATACAAGAGGTGTTTAAAAATATGCCTCCAATAGTCGATTGATTGCGGCGATTAAAAATTGTGCCCTGCGATATTGTTAATTATTATACTACTGTATTATGCAAAAATATTTATTTTGTATCAAATTATAATAATCTGTGGCTCCCGGTAACTGTAGGTCACGCAAACATTATGGTAAGTCGTGACCTCTCACAATTTTACTGTTGTAATAAATAAGTAAGATATTCCGACTGGTTTTACCTATTACAAAGGCCGGCTATATAGTTTACGGTGAAAAACAACGAATTTCATACAAATAAAAGGTGTTACAAAAGTAAACATAAACATTTAAAACTTTTAAGGGGGTTGTTTAGACCATCAAACTGAACAACTTTCACTATGGGACCAACATGGATATCGTGAAAAAAAATTTGTTGTCCCATACATTTAGCTCGAGTAGATTTGATTGAACATTCGATTTTTTTTCGCGATTTCGATATTGGTCCCATAGTGAAAGTTGTTCAGTTTAATGGTCCTAACCACCCCCTAATTGTTATTTGTATTTTTGAAACACCTTGTATAAATAAAACCATTTAAAATGTGAAAAAAAACTGTTATTAAAACGTCTATTTATACGAAACCAGCGCCCGCGGCATGGCGCCTCGATAAACGCTTTATCGCGCAGCCATGCCACGGGCGCAGGCCTTTTTTTCATAAAATGGTAGCCGCAGACTATTCGTCGCCTGTGCAGGCCGTATGATATCTTTGCATAAAATGCATGTGCAAGGACATTGTAAGTTACCAGTAAAGAAAGTGAAAATCAATTTATGTGTTCCACGTAATATACAGTCAGTCGTCGGCATTTGTTTGAGTACGAAACGTGGCATGATTATTGCAAGAGATATGGTTATTTCGTGAGGTCTCGAGTCTCGACTCGAGATTATTTTACCTGTGTTTAATAGTTTTTGGTGCCTGTGATTTTCTGTTCGTCATAGCTCGTAGAAAATGTTTAATTTAGACCAAGACTTACTAATTAGTGTTAATCAAGTAATGCTCCATGTTTCTTTATATACCTATGTATGAAACTATAAATTAGCTCCCATTAAAATCAACGAAGCTAAGGTACCTGCATAAACTTATTTGCTTAAAAGTTACTGACATTGGTAGTTACCTACAGTCTTAAATATTACAAGCGTGAGCGTGCCTGTTAACCCGAGGGTCGTGGGATCGAGTTCTGATACTTTGATTGGGACTAGATAACCTGAAGAAATTTAATAAATATAAACTAGAGCTTAAAATCGTTTTATTCGCCATTATGTCTCAAGCATCACAAACTAATCGTTAATACGTAACACTTTATACGAACATGAAAGTGAAATTTGTGCTAATATGAAGATGTATGCAAAATCTGACCCCCTGAGAAATAAAGCTGAGTCTACCTCTTCGTGACTCGAATGCACCGTGTGCACTATGTTATACAATACTTTAACAGAATACTGATATGCAACTCGTGTTTTTAATAATAAAAGTTGTAGGGTGGGAAATTTGACGATTTTTTAGGAAGTTTTGTGCTATTTGTGGCTTTCAGGAAATCATTGCGACCTGCATGTTGTATCAATTACGAGTTGTGTTGTGTTCTGTCAAAAAAATTAAATAGGTATAATAGTCGTGATGTTACGCTTACATTATCATCAGCCTATCATCGTTCACTACTGAACATGGCCTCCCCCAAAGCGGGCCACAAAACTCTATCTCGGCCTTCCAGTCGCTTCCCGCTTCCTTTTTAAGGTCGTCGATCTAGCGAGCCGCAAGGGGTTCCTGAGCTAAGCCTGACAGTTAGTGGTCTCCACTCCAGAACTCTGACTCCCCTTCCTTACAATGTTGTTTATAAAATGAACGGTAACTAATTTAAAAAAACGTGTCAACATTTTGTTAAAAATAAATAAAATTATATCCTAAAACTGTGGAGTCAAGTCATAAAATTAATTGAATCCAGCAATTTTTCACACAAAGCTGTCATAACGCCTAAGATAAAATCTACGCTACTAAGTCATAAACTCATATTTATAATTCAATGGCGGTATACTTGTGAATAATTTAAACAAAAGACAGAAAGACGCCACTTTCTTCCAATTAAATACAAAATTCGAGACCGCTAGTGTCATGTAGATGTCTCTAAGCAAAGAATCGAGACTCGTGACTTTTGTTGCGTAATACTTCAATGGGCAATCAATGAAATAATTGTGAACTTAGCCGTTATTTTTTAGTATCACAAACAATAACTGTGTAAATAAGCTAACAACGCTGCTAAAATACTGTTAGATAATTTATTTAGGTAATAGTTAGCTTAATTAACAACATAAACAATAAATAAAAAAACCGGCCAAGTGCGTCTCGGGCCACGCGCAGGGTAGGGTTCCGTAGTTGCCCGTCACAATATACGGACTTAGAAGGGGGAAAAAAAATTACATCCCCACTTTTCCAGTAACGGAAGGTGCAAAAAAATATTTTTCAAGATTTATTTTACCACTTTGTTGGCGTGATAAATATGTATATCCATGTCAAATTACAGCTTTCTAGTACTAAGCGTCTCTGAGCTGGGCCGCGGACAGACGGACAGACGGACGGACATGGTGAAACTATAAGGGTTCCATGTTGACAACGGAACCCTAAAATCGGAAAATTCTTTCTATCTCAAGATTTTTATATCAGTGGTAGTCAATTCTGATCAAATCGGGACACAATATTTTATCAATAAGCATTATTACTATATTATTTTTGTTTTTTAATGTCTTATCTTTAAATACAAATGAAAAATAGATTAATTGATCATATTAATAAAATGTAGTTTTCTATTTTGTGTAGTTTGAACCTATCAAGATATAATTCCAAAAACGTTTATCCTGGGTACCTACTTATTCATAGTTACACAGGCACAGGTATTCTTGAAAGATTTATGTTTATGCCGATTCACTGCTCATTTTCTAGCACTTAATGTTCGCTTTTGTATGATCACAACCGAACACTAATTTACATCCATACAAACAACTTTTCCCACCCAGCACTTTTCATCAATCAACGCATCGGCGAACAATAATGATTGTCAATTCATCGAACAGTTATTCAATACACAACTTTACATAACACGCATGTAAATAAGAGCCTTTGGACAGGGGCCCATCTGTTGACAGTGTCATCACACTTGCGGTGAAAGTGGTGATCAGAGGAGCGGGGAATTTGCACAAATTGCCTTCTCCGGTCCGTCAGGAAATTAGCTTTGAGTGAAAAGACAAGTAGATTGTGAGGTAAAAATAGGTATATGGATGACCAAGAACTTAGGTTAAATATTTCCAGAGAACATATTTAATGTGGGTATATCTGTGGTCGCTCATACCTTCTTGAGGGTATGCCTGTGTGCTGCAGTAGTGGTGATAATAATGAAGATTATCATGTTATAAGTTTCGAATATACATTTATGTTAAATTAATAAGGTACCTACCTAATTAGTTTTGCGAATAAATATTTTATTTTCCGATTCTATTTTCGCCTTTTACATATTTGGAATTAGAAATACAAAGATGCAAGTACTTTTATTTCTCAGCTTTCACCCTGACATAAAAGATGTATCGGTAAATTTTCTCTACTGATTTTTGAAACGTAGGAACAATGTTGTTGTTACCTTTTTGTATAAAGTACATTCCTCTTTGTATGTCCTGTGTACAGTTTGGGCATCTCATGCATGATGGCATGTAATGATACGATATAGTAATTTATACATTTTGACAAGTATGATATAAAGTATGTTTGTTTGATTGATGGATATAATAATGAAAATACATAAAAAAATTGCTTTTTTTAGAATTTTCTATTTTTTTTTTTCTATCATGAAATTTTTTGCTATTAGTACACACGGCGACACATCAAGCTATACAAAACCAACATAAGCGGAACCACGCGTAAGTTGAATAACGTATAACATCGCGCGGTCAGCTTATATTGGTTTTGTATAGCTTGATGTTCGCCGTGTGTACTAATAGTAAACAATTTCATGATAGAAAAAAAAAAGATAATTCTAAAAAAAGCTAATTTTATATGTATTTTACTTATTATATCCATCAATCAAACGAACGTACCTACTTTCTTTACACCAAAAACATAAGTAGCAAAAATATTCTTAGAATACATTTTTTTTTAAGGATGTCCCACTAATTAGTACAGATAATGGAAGCAAAAGTAGCGCGGAAGGTCAACAAATTTCCACCTTTGCCATTGTACACAAAGCACAAAGCTTTATGGGAAGCGATAGCGTTTCGTCATCAGTAAGCATAACACATTCAATATCCCATGGATTATTAAAAAAACACTTTTCAATCAACTTCTTTTCGAAGAATTCACTTCGTGGGAAAACAGCGGTTGGATATAGCAACGAAAACTGTTGACAGGTTTAATCTTATGTCTATAGCAATAGAGTTCACAGTTGTTAACGTAAGAAACTAAGTAAATTTATGAACACGTGCGTTATTATGGTCTTAAGTGGTAAGTTAATGAGATTTTTATCTTGTGATAGCACTTTATACTTCGCTTTTCCTCTTTTCAAACATTTTACACAAGATGTGAATCTCGGCTTATTCATTTTGTATACAACGTGTTAATGAATAAACGCAAAACTAGAAAATAGTTTGTTTAGAATCGAGAGCAGAATCGAATCATCGAGGTAAAATGTTATCAAAATATTAAATAATTTGTTTGTATAATTTTAAATTTTTTGCACTCGATATCAACCCACCGTACAGGCATACTCACCCTATTTACTACGAAAACAAGATTCTTAAAATGTATCGACAAGCACGCTAGAGCTTTCATTAATTGCTGAAATAATATCAAATCATTTTTCCATGAAAATTTAAAATGCGAATAGCTTTCAATTTTAATTAATAAAATACTGCAATTGTTGTTTCAATGCAATTATTTCGTTATAAATCAGTTGGGGTATATGAGGTTTTGCGCCTATTTATTAATACGTTGTATAAGAAAATCTCTTCCCGTTGTTGGTTGATGTCATACGGGTGTCCCTTAAGTTACATAACTTTAATAATCATATTTTGAAAATCCATAACAGACATGACATAACGTTAATTCGTATAGCAATTAAAATATTGAAAATGGAAATATCTAACATTATTTGCCATAGTAATGAAAATCCCTAATTTAAAAACCCATAGTACATGAAAATCCATAACTCTAAAAAACTCGTTATTAGACCCCAGATCTAACTCAATCGGTTAGGTTAGCGAGGAGCGACGAGCATGTTAGGTATCTTGCGACCGAAAATATAAGTTATCTCAACCCCCTTGAAAGGAGGGTTCACTTTCACCTCGCATTTTATAGGTTGCAGAGCGAATCAAAGATATACATTCAATACATATAAATTTAATAGTGTTACAATTATGTGTATTCATTTAACGTTTTTTTAACGTTATTTATATTGATGTTAATCATATTAAAGATATGCTTTTTAAATGTATACATTTCAACATGATGGATTTTAATGATTATGTGTTTTGAGTGTTAAGGGTTCTCAATATAATTATGCATTTTCAATTATGGATTCTAATATAGACCCATGTCATACCGTAGTAAGTTTGATGCCAGTTTGAAGATCTGCAGCACATCCTTTTATATATCTACAACGTATTTTAATGTAAACCTAAACATTCAGAATCCATACAGTAAAAATATAAATAGGTAACTAACTAACGTGACTGCTATCTCGTTTCTAAATTTTTTCATTTATAATATGTCGGAATATCACATTAACTAGTGTAAGCCGGGTTTCTTATTGCTATTGCTGTAAAATGAGTTCCCTCTTTACTTAATCCTACATGCGTATAGTTAATTGGCACGGTCTCTCATTGAATAACCTTTAACGTTAGTTCTCCATATTGAATGTTCGCACAACAGATCGGTGCGATAGGTGTATGAATGAAGATATACTTACTAATACCGTTTTAATTAAATATTTTTGCCTACTAATTTATTTAAGAGCTCGAACTTCATCCATAACCGCAAAGCGAAAGGTCTTAATTTCGTTTATTGCGTAGAAAATTCCATTACAACCTTTTGAACGCCTTATCTTGTTCAATCTATTTTCGTAATATAATACTATAATAACATACCGCTGACCGTCTGTCAGAATAATGAAGCGAAAGCCCATCGTACCCTTCCTCCATACCTACTTGATAAACAATCTTACAATTAAGATTCACTAATACAATTAATGTCTGTTCAATTAATTCCTACGAGACCTGTGACACGTAGTTTCATTAATTATACTCATACATATACATACATACATACATACGTGTATGCATACTCTATTGGTAGTTATATGAATGAATGAATGAATGAATGAATGAATGAATGAAAGGAATGAAATTTACTTTTATTTGCATCAAAACACAGAATACGGCATAGAAAAAAGAAACAAAAAAAACGGTAATGATACAAATAAGGCGGTCTTATAGCTAAAAAGCGATTTCTTCCAGACAACCTTATATGAGCACTGAACTAGAGTTATTTTACAGGGTGTAACAAAACACCCTAATAATATGTAAAGGGGTGGTAGAGACCATCAAACTGAACAACTTTCACAATGGAGCCATCATAGAGAAAACATTAAAAAATCTGCTGTTTCATACAAAACTGCAGTACTGACTTGACTCAAATGTATAGCAGAGTGATTTTTTTTATTTTTATGGTTTATACGACCACTTTAAATATTACTAGACTGTTATGTTACACCTTGTAAAGGGGTGGATATATTATTTGTGATTCTGGGTTTAGAAGCTACAATAAGATTATAATTATGGAAGTTATAATAACCAATATTACCGAACTATTATAACTAAATGACATAGTAATCGGTCACCCAAAGAACAATGGAGAGGGCTATGCTCGGAGTTTCCTTGCGAGATCGAATCAGAAATGAAGAGATCCGCAGAAGAACCAGAGTAGCTGACATAGCCCAAAGAATTGCTTTACTAAAGTGGCAGTGGGTGTGGTACATTTCTCGCAGAACCGATAGCCGATGGGGCCTTATTTAATATAGAATTAAACATCCTTCGATCATGACAGTTGTAACACTGCCAAAATATCGGAAACTCAAATTTACCAAAACGCGGTAAGAACCCGCTAAAATGTTTAATTCTAAACCAAGTTTAATCCAAATTATTATTAATTATAATTATTACATATTAAATATTATTAGCGAATTATTATATATTATTAGCTATAAAAACGCTTAGTAAATGCAACATTTAATTTAAATAAATCAACAATTTATTCGAAAAATGACGGTCTCGTTTATGTCTTTTCTATGAAGCTGAACACAGCTGTCTCTTCGAAACGAACTATTAAGTAACTATCTATAGAAGTAGGTGATTATGCTTTTTCTTTGTTTAAATTTTCACATATATTACATAAACTCACGACCGTGTTTACTTTTTGGGTGGTCAGAAACTTTGCTACAAGTACTGAGTAATAATTCTTTAAAGTAATCGAAGCAACAATAACATTAAGCATTTTTAATGCTAATTATAACTGTAATGAAATGTAAATTATCTCTGGGAAACTCCGGCCGCCGGACTCCGTAAGCCTATAGCTATAATTTTGATTAAATAAAATCAGAGATTACTGGGTGGCACTGAACGAGGGGACTGTACTTTCCCGAAAATATCGCAGACATTAATGACGTGTAATTGTTTTATAGATATTAATATTGGTTATAGGCCATTGACGTAGAATACTATGGACGCCGGGTCTAGTACAAAATACTCAAATAAAGTGCCCGAGACTAAAATACACAAACCTAAGTACGTACAAT
The DNA here is from genome assembly GCA_963924505.1 of Agonopterix alstromeriana. Taxonomy (NCBI): domain Eukaryota; kingdom Metazoa; phylum Arthropoda; class Insecta; order Lepidoptera; family Depressariidae; genus Agonopterix; species Agonopterix alstromeriana. Next base: position 10,698,599 of record OZ004668.1, on the reverse strand, counting down.
AATATAAACCAACTAAAAACATTGAAAATGCTGAAATTGAGCGCGCCACGCGCCTACGCGTGGGCGTTGTCGGCCGATCAAACGAAGACTGTTGCGTAATTCGTTCTCTTTTTTGCGTTTTCGTTCTCTTTTTATTCGAACACTTTTGGGCGCGGACCTTCCGTCCAGCAGTGGTAAGTCAGTATTAGGCATACTATTTAACTATCAAAATAAATCATTTTTGTTCATGCTTTCAATTCTAGTGAGCAACGCGCGTGCTTCCGCCGTCCGCCCGCTGGCGACGCCAGCGAAATAACGTTAGGGTTGAACGTTGTAACTATTTAAGTCAAACTTTGATAAGCTACAACTTTAATATATTATTAATTAAAAATTTTAACATAGTTCCGTCGAGCCGAATTTTCCTCCGATTTTGCCTTTTAAGTCGTTCAGTGCCACCCAGTATAAATTATGTCCTAATTCACAATTTAATTGCAACATTCCTCATGTTGTTAAAAGCTATCTTAAATCTCTGAAGGCTACTGAAACATAGATATGTATCTTAAATGTATATTGTTTCTAAAGTAAACCTTTTTTGAGAAAACTAATGCAGTACAGAATCATTATACGGACTTCAATCCTGCCTAACTTTGTTGTTCTTTTTTACTACAAGTAATGCGATGGCGATATAACTACGAATATTGAGTTTTTAGCCCAGTAAAGATACGCGTGACTGATAATCTTTAAAATCAATCGGGTATTTTGAAGTATATAAGTGTACGCGCTAAACACAGCTATGTACTCTATCATCCTGTGATGGAAAGGGAAAACGATACGATTAAAGGTCGGGTCAGATTCAGTGACTAACAAGCAGTCTTAAGATTTTTGCGTCAAAGGTGAGTATAAAAAGTACACATAGTACATACAAATACTTAAATACTTACGATCACAATCGGAGTGGTTTCCAATAACTACCGACTGTGTTTAATTTAGAAAATAATGAATGAAACTTCATCATTAACATGGGCATCTTAATTAAAAAAAAAAACGTTGTTCATCTGACATGGGTTTGTGTCACAATCTCATGGTTTGCGACATTTGTTAGACCTAGATACGATCGTAATAAGCATTGTTATTATCTCTAATAAAACGGATTACAATGTTTCTTACCTCGTTATTGAGTACATGCGATGAGAAGTGGGAACATGACTGTATAATTTAAGCAGATAATGAATGTAAAGCGAAAATGAAGCTAAAGAGATTAATGTTTCAGTGGAGTTTAAAGGAAAGTGCATATTAGGGCGGACCGCATCGCAGACTAACGTTGCGTACTTCGCATACTAAAGCGAGCCGGGTTGCAACGCATGGACGGACTTTTAGTTTGACGTCATACTGGCAGACGTAAAAAGTTCCGCACACTACGACGGGACATATCCATACGGAGCGGGCCGCCCGCTCCAGCCCGGTGTAGTATGCGATAAATAAATTAATTTCGGCGGATTTTTGCGCTGCGGCCCGCCCTGGCCCCGGTGTAGCCCTAATATGAGCTTACCATTAAAAATCTATTAGGGAAGCTCCAGATTCCAGATTTCGAAATATTCTGGTTTACTCTAATAATACTACTATTATATCTACCACTAAGTTGACAAACAGCTCTAACTTAACATAAGAATTTATTGGCAACACTAACACCCATTGTCTCTATGTTACGGCCTAATTAACAGCCGATTGACCGATAAAACAACCTCTGCATTCAATGAAACAATGTGTGCATTTATCATCTATGTACATCATTTTTTACAAAGCTTATTATAATAAACAATGATGCTTCTCTCGTAAATATACACCTTGAGTTGTACGAGCCATTCTTTAATGATACTGTTATTCATACTATAGAGTTTACACTGCGTTATTACGTTAGATAATTAAACCTAGGCATCTAGATAGAATGTCTATAATACCTTTAAAGTACAGTGTGGACGTATGCGAATATTACACAAACCATTAGCCTATTATAGGCACGATCTTAAGCAGAGATCTAATAGACGTTTTTCGGGCGTACCTAAGTTTTGTTCGAAAATCAGACTCGGATTTTGACATACAACATTTCGAACTTGACTTCTGAACCTAGGTCTTAGAGTAAACATAATCATGCTTAGCTCGGTTCGACGGTTGACTTTGGCTTTACCAGACCGTAATAAAATGTTAGTCAGCCTATTTCGGGACCAACAATTTAACGTTTCTTTCGTAGCACGATATCACAGAATAGATAGTAGGTACTAACAGTTATCCCAAGAAGTAAAATCTGCGATTTAATAATAAGTCGATTTTTTCTTAATTTCATTACAAAAAATCCAGTCGTATTATGCTTGAATTCTTCGTAAAGCTCGTTGCGGTCGATCGGTTCAATAATTTTCATTTTATGCAATGCTGTATGCACTTACACTTTCTCTGATCAAACTGACTTCGTTGTGTTCCTTATTATTTATTTTAGATATTCCTTATAATTCGGCAATTGGTAGGCTAATTGTGAGATAATAATACCTAATAAAACGTTATAGTGTATGTAAGGTCTAGTTTCGTCCCGCAGCGCTAAACGAAGTTGCCGCTTTCTGCCTCCGTCGAAGAGAAAAATGGTATACACACCTTGGACAGTAAATAAGAAAGCCTCAGATGACATGTTTGTTGACCTTTCTTACTTTCCTGAGAGAGGTACTCTTTGTGCAACTGGGAGTGTTGATAAGAACACAAAAATTTGAATGCTTATTAAGTGCATTTTCGTGTCTTATGAAATCTTTGTAGGTTAATGTGTTTATGAGATGAATTAGAAACATATCCTAACATAAAAGATAACATTCAAACAATAATATGTTGTCAATTTCGTGTGAAATCACCAGTTTAGTATATTGTATTGTTTTCACTTCTAAATGATGTCATTGCCACTCAAAATGCGCTGTGAAAACCAAACATTGCTTATTAACATGTTAAAGTCGCATCACTTATTGTTCTACAAGATGGCACAATAATTATATGCTGTCTGATGTGTTTGTTCAAATCTTAACGTTACATGTAGGAGTGGGAGGCAAACATCTTTATTAAGAGGTACTTCGTAATTTTTTATCGTAAGAAGTGTATGCGTAAATATGGATTCTATACAGAGTTTTTCTTAATAAGCTGTAATTTTTTTTAAAAGGATGATCAGACCATCAAACTGAACAACTTTCTTAATGGCACCAACATCGGAAACGCGAAAAAAAACAACTGTTCCATACAAAGCTGCAAACCTAGATGAGCTATATATGCGTGCTTGCATAGCTACGTGAGCTGTGCAACTATTTAATTAAATCATTGAAACTATATAGGTATGGTAAACTATAAGTTAGTGACACGTTGCAATATCTTATCAATTAATTGTAATATCTCTTTTATAAATTAATAAATAAATACAATACGACCGTATTCGGGTTTTCATAATATTGTGCTCATAAGATTCTATCGAAATGCTTCATCAACTCGAGGATACAACAGCTTGCATCCATTGAACTATTATTAACATAGTACCTCAATACTTGCATCTTATATGAGAATAAACATAACCCTCCTGACGCAGTCGGGTAAAAAGATAAAGAATTAAATAAACTCCTAAGAAAGAGTTTAGCACAATAACTATAAAAATTAAAAGTATTAACAGCAAATAAACGTTATGGCTAAAACCGATAAGTTAACGACCAACGGTTAATTGGTCGGTGTGGCAGAGACCTCAGTATAATAGACATAGCGTGCATTGTCTTTCACTTCCTGTGCAAGTCCGCCACACCACACGCTACGTTCATAAATATAATACTCTAAGAGCTGGTGAACGATTAGTTTCTTTTATCAGTTTCAAACAATTAGTATCATTTTCGTTCACGTGATGATAATGAAGTCCTTCTCGATGATTTGTTATTTTGAGTAGGTACCCTGTACATCTGCATGAGTTTATTTATTCATATTTTACAAAGTTTCTTTATCATTTTCTTTATCTAGGAATCAGTCATCGGCTTAGACCAGTTGGTCCACGGGAAAGTTATTGGTTCCTGGCATGAGTTTGAATGTAGTTCGAAAATCCAGAATTAGAAGGTCCTGTGCTTAAATTATACTTGTTTATCTTATCTTAACTATTATAAAACTGTAACAGAAGTGTGTCTGTACATTGAAGATATTTACAAAAAAAGATAACTATATAGTTTTTAGGTGTCCCTGATTTCAAATCATACTTTTTTCGAATTTTTATGTCTGTTTGTTTGTGTGTTTGTTTGTGCGAGCATCACGCGATAACTACTGAACCGATTCTATTGAAACTTTTTTTTTTGATAGCTTATGATCTGACTTAAAATCTGGTATACAATATGGTAAAAAACTTCAATTACGTCTTATTTAGTTTTGAACATGTATTATTCCAATATCATTATGCAGGAGTCAACCGATAAAATAGGTGAACATCTCTTCACCTATGAGTAGGCTAGATAGAGTAACTAGTTCGTAGTAACAGAGTAGGCCTTAAAATAATACGAGACATTACTCATGTCTTGTCAATGCTTACAAATCTGTATTGACGACCTGAAAACGATGAATGCGCTCGGTTGGGTCGATCTGAATGTCCCGCCTATGTCGCGTACGAATTAAGTAATGATTGCGAAATGTAAGGTAATCTTAATGACATTAGTATTGTTTTAGGTGCCGTCTTTTGACAAGAGGGAATTTAACAATTCGACCTACTAAAAAGGTTACTCTAAATCACAGCGAGTTTTTGCCTTCGTCTCGTCTGTGGGATAAGAAAATAGCCTGTGTCCTTTTTCAGACAAACTTTATGCCAAATTTCTTTACCTATCGTTTCGAAAGTTTCAGACTTGAGGAGGCAAAAAAGAGTAAATTTTTTTAAATAATTGTTACTATTACCGGAATTGGTGGCGATATAAAACAAAACACTTGCACATACTGTAGCATGCTGGCTCAGCATAGGACTGTGGAGACGAGCTGGTAAGCAAATTGTGTCAGAGTGTATGGTTGTCTGGAAGAAATCGCTTTTACTGATAAGACTGCAATTTGTACGGTACTCCAGTTGGCAACAGACTAATGTCATGAAGAGGCATAATTCCGAATCGAATGATTAACGTGCTTCACGAAGCACGGAAAACTGAAAAGAATCGCTCAAAAAATGCACTTGGACATTGCTTAATTTCGAAGATTGCGAATATGGCACTACACACCATAAGCACCTTAAGGTATTGAGTAAATTCATTATGAGAATGTTTTTCATTGTTGACACTGTTCACATCGACATGTGCCTCATTAATTAGAAATCGATACTTGACATCCCACATTAGTGAAATTGTCTTCAAAACATACTTGCGTAACTAAATAAGTCACTGATACAGGTAACCTTTAAGATAAAATCCGGCTTAGACAAAGGCTAAGTGCTGAAGAACGATGGTGTCGCCTCAGGGCGGAGTCAAGTGCGAAGTGAATATTAAATACAGAACGCAATTAAGGTTGCTAAATCTAGCATGACTCTTGGCGCATTTATACTTTAAACTCATGATGCAAGTCTACAGAAAGTTATTGTTAATGTTTTTACTTAGTTTAGTTTTTAATTTGTCACCTATTTTATAGTTATTGAATATGATATAACCGTAGCATAAGAATTTATATTTTACTAAGAAGAATTTTGTAGAGTTTCTGGCCGCATATTCTTTATAGCGACAACACGTTCCAATGCTTCAAAAAAGGTCTGACATTTAGTAAGTGAGCTTCAAATTCCTATATTGAATAAAATTATGGAATTATAATTGACCTTGTTTAAACATTAAGGTGACAATGACTAACGTCTCACTCCGCGTAGCTAGTCTAAATTTACGAAAGCCTTGGCCTTTTCTGGCAAACTATAATGGTATATTCTAGACCCTGCGCCCGCGGCTTGGTACCTCGATAAACGTTCTATCACGCCTGCTAACTCGTTCGTTTGCGCGCAAAAAGAAAGGGAACTAAAGGGCGATAGCGCTTTATCGCGCGGGTCTCTAAAGGTCATAATGACCGTTATCGGCCACAGTGACTATTTACTCACAGCTAAGAGCGGCGTTTGAGTTCTCTCAGGTCGCCGAATTTTCCGATTGAAAGGCCCACATTTTTTTTTTTACTTTTTACGTCTGAACTTATTAATTAAAGTGTTATTTTTAACTGTAACTATATCACACCCCCCCCCCCCCCCCCCCCCCCCTCACACTGGACAGAGTTTCGGTACTACTGGTGAAACGTGGATGTTCTGAGGTTTCATAATATCTCTGACTACCCCCTCGGGGAATATAGTCGTGAGCATATGCTTATGCTTATGCTTAACTATATCAGCGTTGATGATCTCTCTCTCTCTCTCTCTCTGATGTTAACTAAATGTCTTAATCAACATCACAACCCCTTAGACTGTGTCCATTTTATTATCACCAGTCATAATACCCACTGAGAAAAGCCTTATCTTAATAATTAGGTCCAGAGAGAAATTGTGTCCACTACAAAATGCAATAATGTAGCGTCAGTGCCATTTTACGTAATCAAAGTTCAGAAGCGTTGCAGTTTTGCAAACCAATAATTTGCACTCTAAATAAGGCATTCGAAGCTTTTAAAGACACTTTATATCAGAAGTTGCTCGATAATAAGTCTGATATTTGCTTCAATAAGGAAATGCTGATTCATAGCAATGATGATGCTAACACAGTGTGCTCATTCCTCCTTCTGCTATATTTTTGCAATTTAATATTGAATGTAAGTGTTGGCCTCTGGCAATATGCTACTATTATAAGAGCAACTTGCATTCTTTGATAATATTGTTTTTGTTGATGGTACTTTATTTTATGTATGTGTGAGCTTGTAACGCTTTTTTGTGAACATCAAAAATCTTTACTCCTCCGCCCTAATGTTTGTTTATTTAATAATGTTTTTAAATATGTTTTGGTCATTTTAATCTTTCGTTAACAGAAATATTAAATCGAAAATATTATTGTACACAAAAAGCATAACGTTATTAAATTAATTAAAAAATACGAATATACTATTAGATAGGTAATAGCGCCGCTCGATACAAATACTTACATAAAAGAAAGCCCCCAACGAAATTGATTTCGAATAATGTAAGAAAAAAATAATAATTACTAATTATACTGTACGTAGCAAGAGTAGTTCTCTGTTACACTATTTCGTTACTTATTTTATTTCATAAGATCTAGTGTCACAATCCATTAAGTGCGAACAAAACATAATTAAGCTCAAAATCTTTCTTAACCGTTCTAAAATTGTACACAAAAAGCGGTAAGTTTTAATTGTAACAAGTAATGCGCGTCTCATGATACTTAATCAAATTACTTTCGTTGCACAATCGGAAACAATGTGTAAAAGTTAAAACGAGAAACTATTAACAAGATAGTAATATTTAATCAGTAAGAGATCGTGAGAAAAAGGTTATTAAGATAGTTATAGCTTTCACTGTCCCACGACAAAAATCAAGCAACTTAAATGTCTTTTTAGTATCAAAGTTGAATCGAGTAGAATTTTGCTTATCGAGTAAATCTAGATGGAGATGACAACCACGACTTTGTGACAAAGCAAACGCTTTTGATTATCTTTTATTATAAATTGTAGTTTACATAATATACCACAATACACATTGACTTATGGCTGCGATTCTTTCATCCGAAAGAAAGGTGAATAGAAGTAAAATGTTGAATCCTACACTCAAAGCTAAAAATGATTACTCAAAAATAGTTTATTCAAGTATATTTTAGTAACGCGTGGTTTCTAGCTCGCTGCGCGTGGTCTATTTGTTATTCCTGAAAACCTGACAGTTATATCTTAGGACAAAACATTCTCATCGTTTCTCAGATCATAGGTATATCTTAAGGTCCTGGTTCGAATCCGCGCGGACGACATGCCATCTACCAATGAGTTTTTCAAACTTATTCTGTACCAAGTAATTACCGGCTGCTTTTAAACCGTGAAGGAAAACATAGGCATCTTAAGGAAACCTGCATACGCTGAAGAAGAAATTTGGGCACGCCTTGTGGACAGGTACAATGCCCACACACCCTCCTTGAGGGTACGCCTGTACCTTGCAGTGGGACGTATACAAGGTGCATGGAAAAGTATCATTAACCTTTAAACCACATACTCTACCCATCAAACTGAACAACTTTTACTATGGGAGCAAACCTGTCAGAACAAAAAAAATATCAACTGTCCCATACTAAACTGCAATACCTGCTCGAAAGTTGTTCAGAATGATGGGTAGAGTATGTGGTTTAAAGGTTAATAATACTTTTCCTTACACCCTGTATAGGCTGTAATGATGATGAAGATGCTTCTCATAGCTTGCACGACATTTAGCCTACTTATTTAGAGTGCATTTCTTGATCAGCGAGTACCTTCAATACAACACGACTATACATTGATCACTATAGCCATAGTAAGTTCAATACTCGTATGGGTTACAAATTATTCTATAATGAATGAGTGTTGCCGGCGGCTTCGTTTCAAATGAAAGGGCCGTGCCATGATGTGCGTGATCGATATTCCACGTTCGAAATGTTGTTATTTATGACATGTAATATCAACCTTTGATCTATTGATATGTATGTAGTGCATACACTATTTAATGTTATTTATTTATGTGGTGTAATATTATCGCAAATTTTGGTTACGAAATTGATGCATGCGTTGGTAATCTGATTATTGACAGCATTCATATTGTCAGTTTTGTCTGGGATTTTCTGGTATTTACTGGTATTTTTAGTTGTTCTCGGCTTATAATAAAGTTCATGCCCTTTCTTTCCGTGGGTGTTTTACGAATAACGAGGCGATTAAGGGCTTCTTTTGCAATTTGTGCGCTAAAGCCCTTTCACCACCTGACACATTATTCCATCCTGAAACTCTAAATATGGTAAAAAGTAAACCTTACTTTACTTCAATTGCACGCTTTAAAAGGTAGTTGGTAGTCACAGTAAAGTTTCTTTAATAATGTGATCGTGAGGTTACTGTATGTTTGTATCTATGGAGATTATCTACTCTACTGTTAGGCGGTTTACAACTTAGTCTCTATCGATTATTACATTCCTATCGGAGGTACTTTTAGCATTTGTTCCATTGTGTTTCCTAAAATTGTTTCAACAATAGTAAATCGCGTTTGAAAACAGTATTTTATTTCAGTAGAATCTTAAAGGTATGAGTTGTTTAAATTGCCACTATATAGGAAGACATTCGAGATGGAAGGTGGCGTGCACCGATAAGTATTTAGGTTGTAGCATATTTAAGTATGATTGCTGTCACTGTTACCAGAATAATCAGTGTAAGAGACGGAGCAATCACTTTTTAGTGCAAGCCACTCCGAATGGAATTAGTAGTAGCATATGTCTTTATATATCGCCTTTATTCAGTGGAGGATGATAGGCTAATGATGATAATACCGCATGTCAGTACTGGAAAAATCGCCTTATGTGATACCAATGGACCTCATGTCTAAGTTAAAAAAACAAAGCCGTATTAATCAAATCATAAACTGATAACTGCTAACATAATCACTTATAATTTAATATAAATAAATATACAAATTAAATGCCTTATTACAGGCTGTGGCAGCTGACAACTAACTAATGTTGCTTACTACAAACTAAAATAAACTTTATCAAGTAACATTTAAGGATGAAATTTAACGAAATGACTTATGCGAAATATCTTGCACTCCTATCAATCAGGCTAGCACGCATAGTTATTTCTGTACAATTAAACCATTACATGTTCCAAATTTAATCTGTTTCTCGTTAGTTATGCGCAATTTTAATCTGTGGTAGCGGGACAGCCCAATTTTTTCTACGATGTTAACCAATCAACGATTATACAGGTGCATGTCGCTGATAGCCATTGTTGTCCGGTTTTAGATATTTTTTGGGTTACAAAACGGAAATCAAGAACGGTATAAAATGATACAATTTAAAAACAAACTAATATTAAATTAATGTAGAACTTGCAATCTTTTGTCATTGATGTTTGCAAGACTCTGTTCCATGAGTCGTTTGAAAGAAATTCAAATTTTAAAAGCTATAGCGTAGTGCTGAAGATGTATCATAAAACATAGCGTAGCAATATAATAGCCTTATAAACGCTATTATCAGATATTCAACTTTTCTGTTACATAACCAGCGAGGTGCTATGACCAATAAGTGTATTTTTAAAACGATTATGAACACTTCGCTTACATTAGTTTCGTAACCTTACAGATTTAATATCATGTCATTATAATTATGTTAATAGACGATTTTTCGTGATTTATAGAAGCTTTATTAGACTGAAAACATTTCGAAATTAATTATTACTATTGATGATATAGATTGTAAAAACTAAGATAATTATCCCATCAAAAACATTTCATGTCAAAAATGTATTATTTAAAGTTATGAGATTTCAATGTAAGCTAAGTCTTGAGTAAGTTTTTATCTCGGTCTAATAAAGTTACCTATAAGGCTTGGCCGATATCCTCATCCCATGTAAAGCCAATGCCTATAAGTCAGTATTACATTTTGGTCTTTATTTTGTCATTTAGATTGACTCTAAATGGGATGACGATGTCGGCCAAGCCTTATAGCCTTATAGCTCTCGAAGGAAATTTGACATTTAAACGCGCCGTAGTATCAACGTATTAGTTAGCTGTGTTAAATTGACTTATAGTATTCTACGTCAATGTGTGTTTATGAAGCTTTTTATGTTTCATTTGCGAACTACTGAAGCGCTGTTATTTTCAATAAATTGATACAAAAATAGTAAACTCATGATTATCCAACTGAAGAATGTGTTTCAAATGAGAGAACCGCTCAGAATTGCAGAACAGTTGCAAATAACACAAACAGACACAAATATGTAAACAAACACTTTCAAACGACAACATTTGAATACAACACTTTCGTCTATTCGTAATCTTTAAAACAGTTCCACGGCTGACAGACAGAAATACAAAATTTGGAATAATTCGACAGAGAATGTAGGGTAGGGTATAATAAGAAAGGATTTTTCGAAAATCAAACCCTGGGTGCAAAGGAGATGTTGAAGTTTTCCACGCGGACGAAGTCACGAAAGTTCTAGATAAAATTGTGCATACGGTTTTGAAGTCTAGAAATATTGCCAATTTGAATTTCAAACTAAAGTTCAGAGAAATCGTTGTAAAGTGCATTCAGTGTTCAAAGTGTTTGCCATCGTTAGATGCGCAATAGGATAGGACCGTGGAGCGCTCGCGCAACCGGAAACTTATAGTATTACCTATAGTACTATTTTTGACTACAATCGTTAATCGTAGAGTTTCTCGCCGCATCTTCTCTACAACGCAACGGAACACCTTCCGACGTAGTTTTAGAGCCAAAAAATTGCGTCGGAAAGCTATCTATGTGATATTATTTGATTTTGAATTTGAGTTTGAGTTTGATTCAGTGATGCACATATTTGCTCATAGTTTATTTAATTTAAAATAATTAGGTTTAAATAAGTATGTTTAAAATATGTTTTGTTGTGTATAAATATATTGTGTTCCTGCAACAGGTAGGAATGTCTAAGAATAATAAATACCGTTTTCCGTTGTAGGGTTATTAATATTGACCTATGAGCTATTTGAGCTCAGAGGACAAAAACACGAATGAGTGCATCTGTGTTTAGCGGGAGCATTTATACACTTCAATGGTTTCACTACATAGGTAATACCAAAACACGATTCGTACAATATTAATAACTGAATAACGTTTAAGGCGTATCCGCCCAGGGACACGACTCTCCATACTAATCGATGTGATCGAGCGCGTGTTTCCGGTCGGAATTTAGCCGTTTTCTTTAAAAATTACTTTTATGACTTTTCAAAAAATAAGAAAACCAAATCATTCTATGTTGTATTTTCTTCCGATCAAAAAACAAAATCACTTCTCACGTCCTGCTATACCTTCTGCATAAAAAGTGCCATTGATAATGTATAAAATGGTTACAAAGTTACCCAATTTTACGGTAAAATCAGGCGGGAAGAGCCTAACTTAACCTAACCTAACATAACCTCACAAGGGCATAAATAATTCTTCATTAATGATTTTTATACAAATCGCCATTGATTTTAGAATTTGTGTGAAAAACGAAAGAAAAGAAAACTTAAACACTAAAATTTTAAGAACCATTTGTTAAAAACAATATAATCAAGTTCTATTTCTGTATACAGTTTTCAAGTATCGCGTTTATTTGTTAATTCGTCGTAGGGTGAATGATGATGATGATGACTTATTACAAACATAAATTTTCCCGCAACTTTACTATACTCTCGGCAGTAATCTCATCACGAACCCCCGATGAATGTAAAACAGTTCTTCCGAGTTCATGAATGTAGATATACATACACGAGCAGATCGCATCATCACGCATCGACATTACGTCACCAGGCAGGGGGAAAGTGCATCGATAATTTATGGATTTACATCATAATCACATACGTGGGTTACTTAGTTTTTTTAGTGCGAATGTTATTACTAAAATACGTAATAACAAAATAATTACATTGTCCATAAAACAGTTATAATTAAATGATAATGATGCGTTTTCATTTAAAAAATAATAGTTTAGTGACACTGGATTGTGACACTTTTTTAAAAAAATTTGCTGTCAGATCGAGCTTTTTTTTTGGGAATTTTGTTAATACTAAGATTTTTATGGTTAAAATGTGAAAGACCAAACAAACCATAGACAGCCAACCTTATTACCTTCAAACTGACCGGTATTTTGTCAAATTCACTACCGCCATCTGCTGATTTATATTATTTTTACTGCTCTTAGAAAACCCTTCATTAATTGAATCAGTTTTAGCACGCTTTAACAATTAAAGTCTTTAGTCAATCCTATACAATTATTGAAACCTACCTTTTTATTTTTACTTAAGCATAATGCCACATTTGAAAGAAAAAATGTTTGCTGTTTGCTGTTTTTTGGTGAAAACTACAGTTCTACTATCTAATCTATGTCAAAAACAACTAGGTCTATCGTATTTTATTACATATGGTATATGGTTGAATTTGTCTTAGTAAAGTAAATTGTGAAGGTCAATGAACCTATATTACTTATATCGGACAAGTAAATAAATGCCGGTAATTGAAAGTGAATTAATTTTGCACACTTCATTATTTTATTATTAACGCCGTCCATGTACACGAAAAATATAAATAAAACAGGACATTGAGACAGAAATTTCAAGTGACAGAAAACGTTTTTTTCGTAATTAATTTAACATATTTTGGGGAACCCCCTTAATCATTTTTATCCAAACCGAAATTGATGCATTTCTAAAGATATAGGATTTTCACTTTCAATCATTCTTTCCGGCTCTATCACATAATTAATGTCGGAAGTAAATACTTAACATAACAGTAAAAACATCATCTCATCTGCATCACAATTCACCAACAATAATCAATTATCTTGTAATATACTAATCACAAAAAGTCACCAGTACTCACAGGGCGCATTGTGTCGGCAGTCCGGATCACAGCACTATCCCACAACTATCGATATGTCGATAAAACTAGTCGATAAGCCACGGTAAACGCGAGCGCTTGCGCGGGTGTTCCGATGAGCACTGAGCATGCGTGAGAGACTCGCGCCCTGCCATCGCCCGCCCAAAACAAACGTGATTGTGTAAAAATGACATCCGATGTATTGTTTACAAAACTAAGTTTGCATCTTAAAGTGTAAGTTTTCGCCGATATGTCGTGTGATTGTTTATACAACATTGGAGTTAAACGTGGGACATTATTGGGGATGTTTTTCTTTTGCGTGACTGTTTGATTTCGACGGCCCGATGCGATTGATATTGGGCAAAATATTAGTCGGTAAGCAATTTTTAAGCGGCGCCCGCGACTCCGTACGCGCAGACCATAGACTTTAAATACTCATAACTTTTGATTGAGTAAATTTGCAACAACGATTGCAATGAGTCAAAGCCAAAATGTGAAATCCAAACTAGGGCCTATGCTTCTTTGAAAACCCTATCCAAAATGGTTCCGTTCTTTTCAAGTGACGTTCAAGTGATGCGTGCGAAAACAAAAAGATAAACAGACATAAGTTCTAAAAATAATCTTAATGTATTCCATTACGTTATTACGTATTCTAAATACGTGCTTATAATAAGACATGTTTTATGGAAGATACATTGATCCTGGTGCACCATACAAAGTATTTCTGACAGCGTCGAAGTACTGTTTCGTTTGGTTAGATTCGAGATAGACAGAGATATATGCGGAGCTAACTGGCAACCTAAAATCTAACCCAAAGAAGAAGAAACAATGTAACATGTAATGGATTCAATAGCCGCACACTTGAAAACTTACATGATTCCTACAGAGTCCTGCTTTTAATAGCGTTTGTTTTGGATGCTAAGTTTTCCTGGGTCTATGTGTTTATAGGCCTGTCTATACGCTATATGATTTCATCATGTAAAAATAATTAATCGTTTATAAATAGAATGAGTTGAGTGAGTAGTGAAATACATTTATTTCAAAGAGCACACTTCTTTTTTAAATGCAAGTCAGATTTAGCTATCAAACGTTATTAAAATTCTGTCATCTCGAGTGTCAGTGACAGAATTCGTAAATTGTCGAACGTTTACGTTGTAGATGACGTTTTCACTTATCACGTATTTGAGAATAACACGTTGGAATATGTACAGTTATCACTTCGTGTCTCGTAAAATACACAAGCAAATAAAATGATTAGAAGATTGACAATTGTAATTGGAGAACATTTAGAGGCAACCACTTGAAAAAAATCCACCCACCCGCCCACCTTTAATGTCAACATATCGTATGCATCGATTTGAGCAGCTCTTTCATGTTGTCTGTAAATGGAGCTAAAGCCTAATAGTTAGGACAAAATGTGAGAAAAAGGCCTCCGTTATGAATCTAGAAGCAAATCATATTACTTTTTGGTAAGTGTTTTCTAATCAAATTAAAGAACGAAAAATTTGTCTCGGGCGCTTGAACCCACACACTTCCAAACCGGGGAAGTGCGTTATCCAATTTCGCTACCGAGCCCACTACCCAGAGAACGAAATTTTCATTCTTAATTTGATTCGAAATTTCAACATGGCTGTAACATGTTTATAATCAATAATAGTTGAAAGTGTTTTCTAGCTAATTTGACCCCGCTGAATCCGAAAATGCCGGTTACCAGTTCCTAAATCCTGACCGGAAGTGAGATATTCAAGATGGCGACCAGAAATCGGAAATCGACACATTTTCCGCCTCCTACAACCTACAAATATGATTTAAACATCAAATTGTGTAGTTCAAAACTACACGACACACACCGCTCATTACAGTGAATCGTGGTTGGAAAGTTAACGGCAGTTTACAAAAATAGGTGGTCTTATTGGTAAAAAGCTGAATTAGACAAAACAATTATTTTAAAATCTAGTACTGCATGTTGAACCTAATTACACTGACACCTACTTTATTTAACTACTTCCCTACATACTCTGTTCATAATTCACACTAACATTAACTCCATTATGCACGCCTATGTAACAGAGTGCAGTTTCCCGTGTAACCACTGATGTGCCACAGAATCTCGGTCTTATCCCGAAAAGGCGTATCTCATTTTTAGCAATTTTACAGAAAAGTTTTAGTGAAAAGTTTCAAGGGCCTTTTGGTTACGTTTCAGAGTAAAGGTCAAAATTGAGATACTCATACATAGACTTTTTTGTATTTGTATGTCAATGTACTCATATTCTCATTTCAATGATATTATTGTATTAGTCTAAGATTTAATCGAATTGAAACATATACTGGGTCATCCTTAAAATGCTGACACATTTTAGGGGGATTATCAGACCATCAAACTGAACCACTTTCTCTATGGGACCAAAATCTTAATCGCGAAAAAAAATCTGCTGTCCCATACTTTTGGCTCAAATAGGTTTGCAGTTTTGTGTGAAACAGCAAATTTTTTTTTTCGCGATTTCGATGTTGGTGCCATAGAGAAACTTGTTCAGATTCTCTGATTATCCCCTAAAAAAGTGTCAGCTTATAAAAAAGGAACCTATATTTTACTCAAAAATAAAATTCAACAAACTACCTGAATGTGTTTGGAGATTGTGTGTCGGAGATCAAAATAAAATTATTTTTCTTTGTTCCAAATGACATAGGTACGTTTTTTTGTGATGTGGTGACGCAATTGCCGACATATCGGTACAGCCACTCGTAATTTATTTAACTAAATCTTGCTAATTTTGAGTTACGTCTTTCTTGATGCGAGATGCAAACTTGTTAACAACTGTGACTAAATAATCATGAGCAAAACTAATGACAAACTTTATGAGTTTCCGTAATTTGGCACAATTTGTTTCTTTTGAATTATTTCATAAAACATTGGTTTATGAAATAATAGGTGTAATAGAATACAATATGTAGGTCCGCTAGTAGATTTTGACTACAATGAATGCTTTATACAAACAGTCAGTAAAGCGACAAAACGGGAAAACCGTCAAGCACATTCACTAGACAGAGGCACATCTCTATTTTTCTCGTTTTGTCGTGGGTGGCATGCTAGGACTACTGGTACACAGGATAGGATAGAAATTAGGATATGATATTTCTGCATATCTTTCAACTTATTGGTTTTTTTATTCGCTCCGAAATGGATTCTACTGTATGCATGTACCTACTATATGTAAATTACAGCGTGATCATAATATAGGATCAAAATGAGTATACTCGTAGTCTGTATAATAATAATTATTAGTAATAAAATACCCTACTAGGTATTTGTGTATAAGCTGGGTTGGTGATTGTCTATACAAAAGACATCAACGCGCGCCCTTCAATGTTGCAGATAGATATATTAGATATATTAGAGATATTTGGAACCAAATGAAACAGATTATTTTAAAAAAATTGACGTTTTTAACCTCATTTCGTACACTTTAACTAATATGATGTTTTTATTAAGTTTTAACTTATTATAGTTTTAAGAGTGTAAAATATCAAGACAGTTCAATAACTGAACGGCAATAAGAGCTCACAGTAGGTCTCGTTTAATAAAATTATAATACATTTTAAATTAATTAAAATCCATATTTAAAGTTACTTAACGCATTTATTGTTTATTATTATCTAATAGAAACATATATCATAGTGTGGGTCAAAGCACGACGACCGGTCCGAACTCCGAAGTCTGCGCTCGCGTCGGTCGCACCGCCCGATGCGATCTATGGACTTTCTTTTCCGTAACCTTATACTACGTTTACACGGCATAGACTTAGCGGTAGCGGAATACCGGGGACATTTTATTTTAGGCTCTATAACTATTAAAATGTGTGTTGAAATTGTTATTTTTATATATTGTTATAAAAAGGTCCTATAATAGGTCACACAGAAAAAAATATTTATTATTTATTTATTTGTTATTATTAAACAATTATTTATTTTAGCAATTTGTTTTCTAAAAGCGCTAGTTGTTATAAATCATTCTGATAGTCTAACTAACTTTAACAAAAATGTACTAATTTCTATTTCTAATAATAATAAAACTGTAACAGAAGTGTGTCTATACTTTGAAGATATTTAAAAAAAAAGATTACGATATGGTTGATGTCCCTGACTCCAAATAACCCGTTTTTAGAATTTTGTTCGGTCTGTTTGTCTCTGTGTGTTTGTTTGTGCGAGCATCACGCAAAAACTCCTGAACCGATTTTGATGAAACTTTTTTGTTTGATAGCTTAATTTGTACGGACGAAGTCGCGGGCTAACTCTAGTTTCTAATAAAGTCTACTAATATACAGGGTGTAAGGAAAAGTATTATTAACCTTTAAACCACATACTCTACCCATCAAACTGAACAACTTTTACGGTTTTTTATGGAATTTTTATTTCATTCTATAAATTTGACTAGAGTAGGTTTGCAGTTTTGTATGCAGATTTTTTTTCGCGATTTCGATGTTGGTGCAATAGAGAAAGTTGTTCAGTTTGTTGGTCTGATCATCCCCTTAAAAAAGTGTCAACATATATAGAAGGATTCATAGACGAAAAAATTTTTGCTTATGCTAGTAGACAAAATGTCAGTGTAACTGCGTATGAGATAGCGATAGTCATAAAATCGTATACAATTTATATGAAGTGATATTTTGGAGTCAGGTGGCCGTAGAACACCAATAAGGTAGCGACGTCCTTTTTTAACCAGAGCGAATTTGCTATGTGCATCTCTTATTAGGATAAAACACGTTCCGACCTCTATTACTTCTCCTTCTATACAGGGGGAAATTGATAACACTAGCATCCTTTTTAATAAGTCTACCCATTAAACTGAACAACATTTTCTATGGGAGTAAACCGATCGAAGTTAAAAATTTATCAGCTGTTCCATATTAGGCTGCAATACAATGCCTACTCAACTCAAATGAATGCAACAGCTGATTATTTTATTACCTCCGATATGTTTGCTCCCATAGTAAAAGTTGTAGTAGTAGACTCTTAGTTTAAAAGGATGCTAATGATATCAATTTCACCCTGTATTGGCGTTGACAGGTATATTTAACAATTTGCAAACATTAATAGTCGGAGAAATCTACGGATTTATGTATGGAGTAGGTTGCATTAATTACACTTTTGGTGAAAATTTGGAATATAGTAGATACATACCTGAAAAATATAAATTCTCAATAATCCCCTATTTTTTATGTTTTCTTATTGAATAATTAAGACATTTACAAAACATTAAATTTAGGTATGAACAAAAAATGGAAAACTGGTGATTTTGTACAGGATGGCTTCGTTCAATACGTTTTACTTATAACAATAATAATCCACGGTTTATTTCGTTAATTTGGGTAGATATTTAATATTTTGTAAGTCTTCAAAAATTATAACCTCAAAACTAAATTATTTACTGTTTGTTTTTACACATTAAATTTGCCTTTTGATAATTAACTGTCTCTATTGCTGGTATGCTGGTCAAAATATTTTTAGAAATAAGCTTGCCATTTGTACTTTAATATCGATTTTAAGGTATTTCTCAGGTTCCTGAGCCTATATAACCACGAAATCTCGACAAAAGTGTTAGAAACTAACAGAAATATTATTTCAAACACAATTTACTAAAGTGTCTTTAATGCAATCTCAAACCTTATTTTTCCTAGACTATAAGGCCTATATCGTAATACTGTGCTACGGCCGCTGAATGTCATTGAGATAAGCTCACAAGCTACAATAACGCGTGATGGGCGATACAATACCATAAATTGACTATTGATTAATTGATGTCAAAGTGCTCCTATAGCATTCTTTACAATCTTACGCCAGGGTTCATTATTGGTAGTCAATACTTAAGATATTATCATATATGAATCGTTCTTCAGATAGTTTGCAAAGGTCATGCAACTTGACAGTTAGGTTAACTAGGGTCATATTAGAGCTATTAAAAATGTTGAGATGAATACAATACTAAGCTTACCAAACGCATTTTATAATAATTGGTTGCAAAAAAAAACCAAAAGCGTAGTCAGTTAAAAAACAGAATAATCATATTTTCTTGCAATCACAAATTATTTACAATATCAAAGAATTATTTTACTAGAACATGATTTAAAGAAAACTTTGAGAAAATTTTGAGAAAACTTATATCTTCGGGTGGACCAGGTAAACAGTGGTGATTCGATTCTGGAACTCGCCGGTCGCTACAGCTGCCGCGACACGCTCGCTGCGCTCGCTCGGCTCGTGCGCTATGGTCTCAAGAAACCTAACATGCTCGTCGCTTTGCTTCTCTCTAACCTTTCTGACTGAGTCGGATCTCTATTAAGGTAACACGATTCTAAACCCGACCCCAATTGATGCAAATTTAAAATTATTTTAAACCTTCTTTTTTAATGTCAGTCAGTCGTTTTAATATTACTAATGATTTTGTAAATAAATGTTGATTTTACAATTTTTTAATTCATTAATACAGTTTAATACTATCATCCTTTAATGCTATGCCATGCCCTCAGATGTGAGATATTTTCATGTATAGTTTTCATTATTACGCCATAATATTTTAATTGTTGTACCAATTAACGTTAGTGTCATGTCGGTTATGGATTTTTTAAATAGGATTTATAATGTTACTATGTCAATAAAATAATCGTCTCACCTATCGAATGAGTTAAAAAAAACATTAATTGGTATCATTCAAAAATTCGAAAAATTTTCTTACCTTATACGGGTATGCCTGCCAGATGTACCATTTCGTGTCTTAATTGATTTTCATCCTATCAGAGGTAGCCATTTAACAAATTTTGTGCCCGTATTTACCAGTCGAACCATTAAAAAAAATATTAAAGCTACTCAATTGTTATGAACACCGATTTAATAACTTTTCTGTACATTTAAAAGGAACTGACCATTTTGGATATTTGTTCCATTAATTTCTTGGATTGTTACATGTTACACATTCTAAAATGCACAACTGGTATATTTATAAATAAGCTAGCTTCTTAAATTCATAAAATTGCAACTAAAATAAAGAAAATAAAGAAAATAAATCAACGTTCTATTAATTTTGTTATATTTATTTCAACATCCATCGGGAACCCCAATACCGGGACCGACCGGTACTTATTCATTCATTCGTTCAAAACTATAAAGCAGCATTCGTTAATGGCCGTAATTTTTCGCCTCAGCCGCACCTTTTGACCATAATGTCAGTTTTTATCCGCTTCGTCATTTCGTCACCAAAGGCTTTCTACTTACAAAACATTAACATACACGCATTTCTGTTTGCACTACGAATTTCACCATGCACTGCCCACGCGTCACTTTTTAGGCTTTGAATGAATTGTGATTTGTTTGAGGTTTTAATTGCTTGAAGTGATAATCACGATATTTTGAGAGCCTAGACTATAGAACCTAAACACTGAGAAGATACTCTATACATGAGGCGATTTTGGTGGTTATTGGACCACGAAAAGAAGAAACTATGAGTTCGAGTTTCCAGTATAGAGTCAATTGCTTCACATACACGTATATCACCTTTTAATATTGAAGGATTCGGAAGGCCTCAAAATAAAACTGAAAACGTTAAGTTACCATTGGCCAATAACAGGGCCATTTACATATAACAGAAGCTACTCAAATTGACATGAAAATAAGGATCGGATTCGATACGTTAACATTTCTATTATTACTTAATTCTTGCTTCCACTACTTAAATAGTGAGGTTTGGAGTGTTATTTTTGTTTAATTTCATTCATCCTGATAGCCCAGTCATTTTACGGTTTGACCCGGGACTAATTAAAGAATTTCCTTTTTTCAGTATTTCATATAAGAGATAATTTGAACCTAGAAATTAAACCAAAATAGAAAAAAAATCACGTCAGCAACAGCCCCAAATAAACAATTTAGCATTTATCTCGTTCTAAAAAACCCAACACCAAATTATTTTTTCAAATTGTATAGCTTTACACATACTTCAAACACGGAATAAATATTTTTTTCTGCTTAGAAGATTTGAAAAATTTATTCGTATTTTCTAATGAACAACCATTTTTTTTTTATTTCTGGCTATTTTATTGCACGAAAGTCATTTATATAGTTGAATCTAATTAAAATGAGTGCATTGGCATTAAATAATAATAAGTTAAAAGCCTTCTGGCAGATACAATTTTGATCTTGTAACGTGGCACCGTGCCAGAAGGGAAATGCTACCGCTAGGCTGGTCCCTATATAAGTAGACTAAGCTCCTAACAAAACTTCGTAAAATGAGTGGGCTAAATGTATAATTCATAAATTCCACAGAATTATGATTTATGACATACACTTCTTCGTTTCTAGAATGAGTGAAATTAAAAAAATAGCACTCCGTACCGGTAATATTTTGGTTTGTAACTTAAATTTAATTTGTGATCTTGAAACGACATAAGTACCTAAGTAATGTTTAGCTACGCCACCTGAATGGTTTCGATATGGCTTGATAATTCAACATGCTCTTGAGTTAAACCACAAACATACAATTTTTTATTTCAATCAGCCAACAAAATTGAGTCATTACATATTGCGAAAATATAAAAATTATCTATGGCTACTATAAAGTATCCGAGCTAAAGAAAATGTGTGTCAATCACCGGCATAACACTGTCTTTGGGACATAAAAAGAACATAGGTCGTTATGAAGTGGAACGGAAATTAAGTCAGGAGGGATATTGGACAATATGTAACGAACATCAAGCACCAAACGTCTTAGACGAGTGTTATGTATTTCATACATAGATATTATACTTTAAAAGCGTGGGTGAGCGTTGCGGAGAGGTATGGACATTCAATTAAGAGGGTTCTGGTTCGAATCCTATAGGCCTGTGCTCTGCAGTGGAACGTACATAGGCTGATGATGATGATCATGTAGGTAAATGTAGGTCCAAAGTGCTAATTTAAATTCGTTATTCAGACAATGAAACTTAACAACTTCGGGACCAGCACAGAAATGGCGAAAAAAACAACGCAAAACTAGAAAGTAGTTTGTTTGGAATCGAGAGCTGAATCGAATTATCATGTTTTCAACATAGGTAATTTTTTTCAAAATATTAAATAATTTGTTTGTTAAATTTTAAATTTACTGAACCCGATCTCAACCCACCGCTCGGGCACTCTTACCCTACTTAATACCAAAACAAGGTTCTTAAAATGTATCCATGAGCACGCTAGCGCTTTCATTCATTGCTGAAATGATAACAAATCATTTTTGTCTCAAAACTTAAAATGCGAATAACTTTAAATTTTAACTATCAAAATAATTAAATTTTTGTTTCAATCTAATTATTCTGTTATAAATCAGTTGGGGTGTATGAGGTTTTGCGCTTATTCATTAACACGTTGTATATATATATGTGTGCCTCGTGTGGAATTCGAAACCACGACCATCAGATCTGCAGGCACGTTCAGTACCAACTGAGCTATCGATTACGATGCGACAAATATCGCTATCACCAAAATAATTTATTCAAAATAGGAGCTTGAAGCTCACTTATTATCTACAAGTGTCAGTATTTGTTAAGCAAGTACCTAACCGACTCATGTTTTTACTTATATTTCCTCTACCCTAAGGTTGTATGGAAGAAATCGATAAGACTGCCTTATTTGTACCATAACTAGTTTTCCTGTTTATGTTCTGTAATTATTTTTTATAATGGGTTTGGTGTAGGCTCTTTTTGAATAGATAATCATAATTCTTTAGTCAGTCAAGATAGCAGAATACCTAAAGAAGCTCTTTTTGAGTAAACGTATTACATATTATCTAAGCTTCAACAAAAACAAGTTAACATTAATACTAAGCAGCATCATAAAATGAACCTGTAACTGCGGATATGGCAGCCAAGCCATAACTTACGTGCATTTTCTTTTTACAAAAGCCTCGCTCATCACGTAATTTTCATTCTTATTTCCAAGATAAAAGGGTCGTGTCAAGGGACTTAAAGTGCGGTTCGAGCCGATTTGATCGTTACCGCTGGGACAGGTCGGGCGACTCCGGCGCATCCCGGTGCAGCTTCATTGCGCAAGCGAAGCCAGTGTCGGTGCCGGTGGGCCATCGGAATGCAATGCCTTATGCAATCTGCGCGAGATGCTATCAAACAAAACGGTTTATGGAATAATTATGTTTTCTTTTTTTGGGTTATTGATGCTTACATCGCAGGAACCAATACATATTTTTAAACTCTGGGCACAGGTCCGGCACTCTATAGACCGTTTTTGAATTTCGTAATTCACCCCTCGGTGGGGATCGGCCGTCAAGCGTACCTGAGCTGTGGAGTAGCACA
This sequence comes from Agonopterix alstromeriana, assembly GCA_963924505.1. Classification (NCBI taxonomy): domain Eukaryota; kingdom Metazoa; phylum Arthropoda; class Insecta; order Lepidoptera; family Depressariidae; genus Agonopterix; species Agonopterix alstromeriana. Next base: position 10,674,760 of record OZ004668.1, on the reverse strand, counting down.
GGCCTGGTACGGTAGAAAGCCGCGCTTTGCATTTAACTTCATCTACATTTCGATTCTTTCTATTGTTTCTTCAGTTATTAAAAGAATTGAGGTATAAGCGTCAATTTTAGTGTGATTATAGAACAAACTCTACTGTATAACAACAAATAATAAAACGCTTTAGGTCCCGAAGAAAACAACACTTTGTTGTAGGTTAATATGTTGTGTAATAGTGTGATACGGAACCCTCGGTGCGCGAGTAGCCCGACTCACAATTGACCGGTTTTATTTATTGTTATTAAATCAATGAGGTACAGTTTCTAATTTACGTAAAGATATACAGGGAGGATACCCAATTTCATGCGCATTTTTTTCCCGCCCTGTGTACATATTTCTCTTGTACTGCTAAGCGGTTTGCCTTTGTACAATCGATAATTTATTATCAAATCTATTAAAGCGGTAGGTATACCTTGAATATAATGATTGATGCCCTTTTTTATTGATGTATTTAATAAGAAGATGATTGATGTCCTTTATTGAATTCTAAGTTACTTAATAAAAGTGAAACACACTACCTCAGTTTAGTTTTCATTGCAGTAAGAGCAAGACGTAACGAAATGTGGAATTTTAATTTTTGGTTTTACATGTTCAATGCTTTTGTAAATGGTATTTGTCATGTTCATCTAACTTTCGAAGAAAGAGACTATAAATTTGAAGCCAGCAAATGTGTTGTTAAATTGGCTAAACACATGAAAATCCACAACGTAAAACATATTGTGCTAATGAATGTAAATAATGTGATAGGAGAAGCACTTCATTCTGATGTATCGGGACTAAGTTTTGTTTCTCGAACGTCTTCGTGGTACAATGATGGTTTACAATATGATGCCTACATTATAAGGAGTCACAGTTTTGAAGATTTGAATGAAATTATGAACGTCGTTAAAAGAGACCTTTTTTGGAGTACACGTGCGAAGTATGTTATAATAGTAGAACAATTGAATGAAACATTGCCACTGGTAAGGATATTGCTACTGAGAAATAATATGTTCAATGTAACTATAATTGGGAGAGTTTATAACAACGACTACGAGATTTATACATTCAATCCGGAACTTGATTCTTGTAACAGACCACACGCATTAGAATATTTTTCAAATTGTAATGAATACAATGAAGAAATAAATATATTCAGAGTACCAAATCCATCTAAGATAAGAGGTTGTCATGTGAAGCTAATTAGTCAACAATTTGAGCCATACATGTCCTTTGATAACACAAACCTTATTGGGATTGAACAGTTTATCTTAAATACTTTAGAAGAGTACGAAGGCATAACTTTTGAAATTAAGAGGTATTCAGATGAACATTCATATGGAAAATATGTAAACTTTACGTACTCGGGTATGCTCCATCATGTGCAGACTCACGAGTTGGACGGGGCGGTTGGAGCATTTTACTTGCACCACAATCGAATTCGCATTTTAGATACAGCATATCCTTATTTTGTAGACAACGTTGTTGTAGTTATAGCACGGGCAGAATACTTGAGTATTTGGAAGGCAGTTCCTGTGCTGCTTTCCTTTTACATTATTCTAATCATTACCTTTTATGTTATTTTTTCTCTGTTAGTCACAAAGATGGAAATATTTCCAAAAGGTGACAGAGATATAAGTCGTAATCTTCTTATCGTCTTCGGCTATTTTGTCAACAATGCTAATGTTAGCAAAATTAAAACCGGTATTCCACAAAGGATTATTGTGGTGGATATGTTGTTGTACGTGTTATGTATGACTTCCATCTTGCAAGCCTGCCTGCTTAGTGAAAAGACAAATCCCATAAGAGAATACCAAGTTACGAAATATGAAGAAGTCTTAAAAAGTTATAAAAGAATAACACCAGATAATGTTCCGAATGATGGTATTACACCGGTTTGCAAATCTGTTATAGAATGTGTAAAATTGATAAAACAATATAAGAATGCACGGCTGTTTACTGTAGCGTCTGATGTTATTTATCAACTTATACGTTGGGAGTTGGTCGACCAAGAATATAACATGGAGGTGTACAAATTAAAAGAAACTGTTGGAATTTTATTACACACTATCTACTTTCACCGTGGGTCAACAGTTTTACCATTTTTTAACAAGCAACTGAAACGTATTCTGAACGCTGGGATGCTCAAAAAAACTTTAAAGAATTATCAATTTCAAAAAACAAGAGAGCGACGAGGTCACGCCTCCTGGAATGCTCTCCGATTAAAAGATTTGGTAGATGGATTTTATATACTAGCCGTAGGAGCATGCTTATCTACAGCAACATTTATTTGCGAGATTCTCTACAATGTTATTATGAGATCTAGAAACAAACAGGGCTACTGAATAACTTTACTTTTATCGATCAAACTTAGATTAATTACGTGTAACTGTTCTAGACGATTTTTAAGTGATAATATATTTTCCCAATCATCATCTCCATCGCATCGAATAAGAGAATAATAAAAAAAAATTGCAAGATACATAATTCAATACTATATTAGCATTCTAGTTTCTAACATATTTTTTACTGTTTGTAGTTATAGTTATAGGTGCTTAAGTAGATGTCGTTAAATTATTAAAGAACTTAACAGGTTTAGATAGTGCTTAGGTACTTGAATATGTCAACGTCACTGAAGTGTAAATGAGCTGGTAAATTAAATCATTGATACAGTAACACAATAAATACTTTAATCCTTTATTTTAGATTACAAAACCACAACATCTTGAACCAAGTTATTATAAAATTTTGGATCTAAATGTAAGTATTCTAGTTTACCGTAAACCTTTAAACAAAGCCTTATTCACGCTTTGCCAATGCCCATGCCTAAGGCGATCCTACCCAAGAGTTCAAGGGGTTCACAACACTTGTGTCCCTGGCTCTAGGGGTTGAAGCATTTCGTAACGTAATCAATACTATTATCTCTAATCCAATGTTTCGGGATCAGTAAAGTTATCCATATCCATGCGCGCTGCATACAAACGAAGTCTGGTGATATTTTCAATACTAACCAATTACAGTCAATGAAAATTTTCAGAAACAATCTAGAAACTAATCTCAATGCTTGTATGAAGTCAGATTTTCGTTAAAATGTACAGTTTTAGTGCTAGGATTAATTTAAGATTTGTATCGAAATCTTTGAGCACTGTAACTTTAAAACTATACATTTTAACGAAAATCGGACTTCATACAAGCATAGAGATTAGTTTCTAGATTGTTTCTGAAAAATTTCATTGACTTTAATTGGTTAGTATTGAAAATATCACTAGACTTCGTTTGCATGGAGCGCGCTCCGGATCATATTCCCTTAAGATGAAGAGGAAAAAAACAGTAAGTACAGTTAGTTCAAAGGTTTAATTTTACATCTACTCTCTACACCCTTTCTAGACATCAGCTAAATTGTGCCTAACAAACATCTCGGTCTAATCTTATACACAAAAACTAGGACAAGAATAATTAAGATAATTCACCAACTGTTTACGAAATTAACAGTAATTTGTGGTTTCCCTTAGCAAATTCTGGCACCCACATTACTGCGACGCCATAATAGAATATAATTTATATTACACCATTTTATGCCATCAAACGATTAACATGACTAATAACTTTACAATATTACACACCGAACACAAAAGTCCTCTATAATTACAATTTTAAACCGTACCATTTTTTACATATACAATGTGTTAATGAGTAAGCGCAAAACCTCATACACCACAACTGATTTATAACAAAACAATTAGGTTGAAACAATAATTTCAATATGTGGATAGTTAAAATTTAAAGTTATTCACATTTTAAGTTTTCAGGCAAAAATGATTTGTTATCATTTCAGCAATGAACGAAAGCGCTAACGTGCTCGTGGATACATTTTAAGAATCTTGTTTTAGTAGTAAGTAGGGTGAGTGTGCCCGTGCGGTGGGTAGACATCGAGTTCAGTAAATTTTAAATTTACAAACCAATTTTTTAATATTTTGAAAAAAAAATCCTATGTTGAAAACATGATAATTCGATTCTGCTCTCGATTCTAAACAAACTACTTTCTAGTTTTGCGTTAATTCATTAACACGTTGTAGAACTAATCTCAACATGAAATGATATATAGGGTCTTTCTTAATATGCTGACGGTTTTTTCTGTAGGATGAAAGGGTATGGAAATCGCGACCAAAATAAATTTCGAATGTTGTTCAGTTTGATAGTCAGATCATCCCCTGAAAAAACCATCGGCATATTAGGAAAGGCAATAAATAAATCTTAAATTATAATAAATTAAATATGTATATGGAGTGCGATTTTTGAAACTCATTCGTTGAACTCAGCAGTAGAAAATGTCAAAATTGCTATGGAGATATGTATGTTTCCACTGCCGATTTGATTTTCAAAAATCGCACTGTTGAAGTATGATTTTTGAAAGTCAAAACAGCAGTAGAAAGATGCATATCTCCATAGTACTATTGACATTTTCAACTGCTGAGTTCAAAGTATACGTTTTAAAAATCGCACTCCAGAACGAAAACTAATCAACAAATCAATCAAACAGGCATACATAATTGGTAATTAATCGCATTTTATTGGCACTATACACGTGTTATTTACACTATACCTTGACAGCTTTAATAAAACATTTATCAAAGCTTGACCCTAATAAACTTTTACAGTTTTGTTCCCTTTTTACTAGGACTATTACCAATTGTTAATAATTCCTTACTCTTAATTTTACTCAACTCTGTCTTTGAAAAGCCTAGATAACGATTATTTCGATAACTTCGGTATCATATATAGAAGTATTCCGATAGGTAATACAATTATACATGTTAAAATTCTTGGATCAGTGACGTCGAATCGAAACACCCTGTTTGGTCACCCTAACCAGGGCACATAATAGATATCCTACCTGTATCGGCCGCCGCGAGTTTGTTTGTAGCTGTTTTTCTGATAAGATATCTATTCGGTGACCAGGGTGACCTCTATTGGAAAGTATAATAAGAATAAGCACAGTCATGATCTCATAAGATGCAAGATCATTATCACAATCTTGCCACGAACTCATTCTATTGAACTTCGTGGTAGATTACAACTCTCCCCTCACCCTCATTAAATAGTTTTCCCCTCACTTATAGGACATTCGTCGCGTCATGGGATGTGTGATGAATATTGACGGCCAATTTCGTGTACTATAGCAGGTAAGTAGGTACCTACCTAAACATTTTTTGGTTTTGCAACAACGCATATAATGCGTCTTAGTGATTTCCGTCGAATGCGTCAAAATAATTAAGTTTTTGTATAAAATTTTACAGTTCCAACAAACAACAAAACTAACAAACAAAAACTAAACAGCAAAAAGCAAACAAACAACAAAACTTTGTTGTTTATTTGTTTTTTGCTGTAGGTACGTTGTTTGTACTTAAAATAAAATCGCTGCTAACATCCTCGCTCCAAATCGCTAAAATGTTTAAGCTGCTGTAGCTTTTTGTAGCTGTAGGATGTCTACTCGATGACGATAGTTCCACTGCGCCTACTGAGCAGCGTTCAAAGGCCGGACGTACAGCAGTTGCGCGCCGTCGCTGCGCGCGTACCGGCCGCGCTGTGAGGCCCTGTGGTACTGCCGGCCTCACAGCGAGGCCCACGTCGCGTGGTGGCGCTGAACTCGGTTACTACGGCAGTCACACTGCGCCTACTGAGCAGCGTTCAAAGGACGTACAGCAGTTGCGCGAGGTTGCTGCACGCGTACCGGCCGGGCTAAGGGGTGCCGTAGCCGGGCCAGCTCCACAGCGAGACCCTCGTCGCGAGGTGGCAATGAACTCGGTGACGACAGTACCACTGCGCCTACTGAGCAGCGTTCAAAGGCGGGACGTACAGAAGCTGCGCGAGGTTGCTGCGCGCGTACCGGCCGCGCTGTGGGGCGCCGTGGCCCGGCCGGCCCCACAGCGAGGCCCACGTCGCGTGGTGCAGCTTCACACTCTCCGCCGAATCCAGACGCTTTTCCTGTTTTGTTAATAAGTATAGTGTTAGCAAAATTTAACGGAGGACTTGTTTGGACATCCAAACTCAAGCGCTCGCGCGTAAGCCCCCTCTAACGCATAATAAAACGTGAGCGTTTATGTTTCTTACCTTGTGTTTTTTCTATTGTCGTATTAGTCGTGTACCTACTTGAACACAGGAGAAAATCAGAACCACTAATCAATAAGAATAGAATATTTAAGAGCACATTCTACAAGCAACGGTTATGGATTATGGCCCTTTTAATACAAGTCTCAACCTCATATAAGACAGGTAGCTTATGCCCTGCAGTGGGACGTAGAACGTAGATAAGCTGATGATGATGGTGAGAACTTCTTGACAGTTGATATTAATGATTTTGAATGTACAGCATAAGCATATGCTCACGACTATATTCCCCGAGGGGATAGTCAGAGATACTCTGAAAACTCAGAACATCCACGTTTCAGTAGTAGTACCGAAACTCTGTCCAGTGTGGCGCGGAGTGAGACCGTCGCCACTTGTAATGGACAGTGGGTACAATAGATGCCTCGAAATTGAAAGATGCAGGTTTTCTTCGCGATGTTTTCCTTCGCCGAAAAGCCAGTGGTGTTACAAATCGTACATACATTCCGAAAAACATTTTAATTTCATAGTGTAGGATACCAAAAAACTATATCTATAATATACAAGCACACATGTTTATTGATCTTAGTTAATACTCTCATTAATCAACCATTTTGTCATAATGTTGCTGTGACCCCAAAAGGTCTGCAAAAATTTATAAAATAAATAAATCACTGATTAAGAAATTAGTCAACTTTTCTCACCTCTTTACGCTCACATTTGACTTGCATTTGGTGTTTCAAATCTCTTAAGTAATCCACGTCAAGTATTTCACGCCACCTGTTATAAATAAGAATACTTTTATGAATAAATTGCCGAGGAAAAAAAAAATTACAAGAACACAAGGCCGTGTATGGATTATTCCTTTTCACATTCCTTGATTTTATTTGTACGCAGAATGCCAAACATTCATAAAATTGTACCATTGACCAAACCGAGATGAAAAACTATAAGTACCTAGTAGGTACCTTACCTAGTACTAGTCTCATTAGAAAGGTCAGCAAGATCGAATACAATACGAAAAAACACACGCTTGTCCAAATATAATGCTGCTAAGTCCATCTAGCAATGTCATAGATGTTGGTGGCAAGTTATTAATTAGAAAAAGTTAATGAAAATAGTAAATCTTCACAATGCCGCATGCCGAATGAGTATGAAATCCGATAGAAAGCCGTGACGCAATACAATGCTATTCGATCGATGACGGTCAACATGCCTGGTTCTATGATTTACTCGGTGCCGGTGTAGGGTTGCTATTGAAATGTTCTTTTATTTATAAATTAATGGCCTTTTGCTTGTAACTAGCGCCGCATCTCGGCCAATGTAGTTTGTGGGACTATCTGTCCCAATCTCAAGGTTTGTTTCGTGAGGAAAAACACCACAGACTTTCGTAGCAAGCTTTAACGCTAACCTCTCGAAAACCACGCGAATGCCACAACCGCTCGTGGTCTAACTTGCAACGTGACTCTCGCCACTTATCGTTAGGTAATCTTGTTCTTTGACGGAAATCTAGTGTCATACTTGATCTTTGATTTAAAACCTTGAATTGCTATGGAGCTTGGTTTTGCTTTTGGCCTGGGCTTAAATCCCTGTTTAAAGAAGGTAGCAGGACCAAATCGATAGCTTTCTGAAGAAGACGGGTACGCATTGAGAGAACGTAGGGAGACATTTGCTCAACAGTGGACCTACAACAATTGGTATAAATTATAATAATGTAGTCAAAGAAGATCGAAGGAATAGTGTTCGCACACATTTTGGTTAACTTAATAAAATTTTGTCTTAATAATTTTGAATACAGCTGTGCATCCGATTTAATAAGTAATGCCAAGGGATAAAGATTTAGATTGCCTGTCTACCAGAACATACAGGGAAACGACAAGATCAACGAATAGTTGGAAAATCCTAATTTATAATAACATAGAATAAATGATAGTTATATTTAAACTGAATTAGGTGTAGATAATGTGCGACCATAATATGTATAATCTATTTTAGTTTGGATTGGGTACATTTATTAGAAACTTAACCTTCATAATTGATTAGTAGTCAACAACTAAGTATACATTTTTACTTTTATTACAAACAGTCGACAACCCTGCTCAAAACGGATGAGAGTACGAATGTGGGTGTCGACAACCGCGCAGGCTCACGTGCCAACTAGTACCGAGATCATCTTACGTGTTCATCAATCACCATTGTGTGACTTCTTATTATTCTTTTTAACGGTAGGTATATTATTTAGGAAGCAAATATTTTCAGAGGTAGATACTAGATTTCGCTCGCGACTTCGTCGACTGGATTGATGCGTCCTATCTAATCCTAAAAAAGTAAACATTGGATAAAATGCTATGGAACTGTGAAAATGAAAATAACATTAAAATTGATATAATCATCATATCTTCTCTTTAGAAATTATTCATATGAGTAATCATATAATTGAGAATAATTTTAAAAGATACGATAAAAACAGAAATTGATGAAACGAATAGGTATAGGAGACCCGAGGTAATCCCCTGAAATAGCTGGTAGGTACTGGTTACGAAAACACGAAAATAATATCGTATTTCGTATCATAAACCCTTTGACTAATTATTATAAGGACTAGCCTTGCGGTAGCATTTCCCCTCTGCCACGGTATAAGCACAATTGATCTTGTGCATATACATTCAATTTTACACCTTATCACTAAACGAGACAGCCTATAATTGCGAAATAATAACTTCGAACTTAGAATGTTTGGGGTTCACACGAGACTACTTTTCATGATTTTTAACATTCAAAATTAGAATCTAAAGTATGGGGAATAAAATCCAAAGTTGCGGATTTTATGTTACCTCGCCCCCCGCAAAAAGTGGCAGAAATGTTTGCATAAACCAAATAGAACCTTTATGAAGGAACAACAGATAAGCGTTATTTGATAATGGAATTTATTTCGGAGACATTACTTGCTACTGAAATAGTTGTGAAATAATGTTATTATAGGCATCGAGAAAATGAACATTATTTTACCACCATTGATAAATAGCATGATTTTAATTATAAATATCAACATTAGCCTACGCACTGCAATAAATAGATGAGAATCCATTAATTCTGAAATACATTCAATATGTTAACAGATAGAGATCTTTAAACTCATACATTTAGGTGAAGTAATGACCATCTCTGTCGATTTATTAGGACATCTATGAACATTAATAGAAAATTCAATCTTGATTATGATGGATTGAGGTTTTAAATAAAACAACATAGTTCGCCACCCGTAGATACATTCAGCAAGATGAATGACATAATAATAAAAATATGGCATGCAAACAACTAATTAATATAAATTTCACAAACGTTTTAATTTGGCTTTCGTTGAACTTTAGTCTTAAATAATTCATCGGTAGTTAATTAAACGTTTGTGTAAGTTAATGATTTACTTAACAGGTTTAGTTAGGATTATGAAACAATTATCTGCAATTCCACACGATCTTTGCCAGTTTTATCTCATTTCGACATCTGTAAAAATTTCGCATGACTAGACATTGGTATATTGTTCTATTATACTGCGTAGGCAAGGCCTCCGGTAAATTAATTATGGCTGTCTCTGTACGAATAAGTCAACCATTATACCGAATGTCACATCATGTTTTATAAGTTTTCAGAACAAAGGGTCAGGTGCCGCGACCTCTTTTAATCAAAAGGCTATTATTGAACCTTGGACATTCTTGCAATTTTTGCAATACTTCGACTGCTCATCAAATACATTATATAAAAGACTTATGAAACTACAATAGAAGCCAAGCTTGGTGGGCGTGTCGGGTCGTATTAGGTTCTCTTTGACAATGTTTAATCTTCTTTTGTCATTTCGTTAACCTTTAGATTTTATCAGACACTTTCTCGGATTAAAGTAAGATGTCCATACAGAATCTAAATGATAAATAACTATTATACGCAGTTTCGAACAGAAAATATTGCCCAACATTGTCGTTTTTTGTTTCTAGTTTTAACAAGGCTGCACTAGAAAGGTTAACCGAGACTTGTTAGATTCATTGTTTAACAATCTTTTACGTCAGACGCATTTTAATGACTGGTGCATGACCATCATTATTTATGTCAGCGATAAGAATGTTGTGTTCTAACAAACGAAAATCAACAGCGAATACCTAGACATCATCGTCAATAAGGTTTATAGTGAAATACTTACTGGCACGACTGTTCTGGAGGTCGCGTTACATCACTGGAGGGTAGAGTTCGAGCTCCAATCCGCCTTCTCCTCGCTAACAGAGGTACAAGCTCCACTCCTCCTGTTATTCGAAGAATCGTCGCTTCTGGCGTCGATTTTTTCTCTAAATTTATATCCTCCGTTAAAATACTATTATCTAAATTGTCTTCAGGAACTGTCCTTTTTACTCTTTCGCCATTCGAAAGTCTTTTAACGAATTTACTTTTTTTAGGACTCCTTTTAGGTTTCCCGTTTTCTTTGACTTCCTTCTTTTCGTCCGTATTTTTCGTCGTGTATTCTGCACTACCGTTAGGACTATTTGTGTGCTTAATATCGGGTAGTTTAACATTTGAAGGTTTTATGTTTTCTTTATCGACTTTCGTATCATCATCTCTCTTTACTTTTGGTAAAGTAAGTGAAGATCTCTTGTAGCGCTTCTGTTCCCCTTGTATTTTGTGAAAAATTTCGTTATCTGTCCAACCCTGAAACAGAAAGATCACAAGAATTTAATTCTAAAAAGTGATTTTCAAGCTATAAAGATAAATAATCAAGTTGTCATTTTATCTTAATAAATCTAAACCTACTACAATTTTTACTTTATTAGGATGGAAACTATGCTTATTGATGTATTTCTGTTTATTTTCTCTCTTCCAAACTATCGGTTTCTTAAAAGCCTGATCATATTCTCCACAGAACATTATAAGAGGGGTTAGAAGTGCAAAGTAGGCGTGGGACGTGTCGCCGCAGGTTATGCAATGATTTGCATAACACCATAAGGCGCGCGGCGTGGTGCGAGCGAGAGGGCATGAGTAATTGTAGCAGCGTGAGCGGGAAGACAAGTGGCAACAGCCGTCTCCGAAGCAAAAGCGCTACTTTGCATTTCTAACCCCTCTTATAATGTTCTGTGATATTCTCTATGGCATATCTCACAATAACAATGCATCTTTTTGACAGGTTCGATGATGTTTGTTTGTGTTAAATGTTTTTATAGCAACTATTGGATTTAACTAAACTAAACTCACCATAGACTTAGAGAAATTCAATCCAACATCACGGGGGTTCCTCCACGTGGTGCCTCCCGGGCCAGGCTTGCCCCACGGCCCTTCCAAGGCTTGCTGCAATCATAAACAGTTATACAACGTGTTAATGAATTAACGCAAAACTAGAAAGTAGTTTGTTTAGAATCAAGAGCAGAATCGAATTATCATGTTTTCAACATAGGTAATTTTTTTCAAAATATTAAATAATTTGTTTGAATAATTTAAAATTTACTGAGATCGATCTCAACCCACCGCACAGGCACACTCACCCTACTTACTACCAAAACAAGATTCTTAAAGTGTATCCATGAGCATGCTAGTGCTTTCATTCATTGCTGAAATGATAACAAATCATTTTTGCTTGAAAACTTAAAATGCAAATAACTTAAAATTTGAAGTATCTAAATAATGAAATTTTTGTTTCAATCTAATTATTTTGTTGTAAATCTGTTGGGGTGTATGAGGTTTTGCGCTTATTCATTAACACATTGTATAAACACTGATACGGAGTAGAAAATCGAAGGTCGAGACTTTACCATTTCGCGCTCGCACTGCAGGTCCCGTTTCATTTCGTCCTTCATCGCTTTATTCCGCTTGACTACCATATCGTCTGTAACAGGAAATAATGGGAAAGGGTCACGCAAGTCAATATGCAACCTTCAGCATCGCTAATAAATAATTTATGTTAATCCCCCTATTTTTTTCTTCTGTGGGCTCTTTCACGGAATCGTATTACTATTTGTTTTCAGGCTCATGTTGGCCCAGACCGAATAAATATGTACTGCGTTTAACTTATGTAGTGATACAAACTTGGTAAATCTATTCATACATATGGTCACGCATGTCTCCAAAAGGGATCATTTAAAACAATAGATCGCCACATGCTGCGACCTTGACTTATATTGTTTTGAAATAAAAGGACCAAGTCTGTTCATGGACGTATTTGGTACCAGATCTGTTTTATTTTGCAGATTAATATTCTTACTGTCACGCACATGCCTGTGCATTTGAAGTACATGGCTTCTGCGATATGTCGTTACCAGTAATAATAATAGGCAGATATTGAACAAAAGCTAACAATGTATTTCAAACGAACACGCACGGCTCGCCACGTGCATGACAATTGGGAAGATGGCCTTCGGACCAAAGATGTGCTACTTGGCTAATTCGATCTGACGACGAGGGTTAAATGATTAGAACTAAAAAACGGGAATTTACTTTTTTTCCTCGGGGCAGAAAAAATAAATCATTTAAAATTTGGTCTTCAACCGCGACGTCCTGTGGCGCGTAAGAACACTTTACGGGGGGATAATATTGAGTTTGTTATGATGTTATTTAATTATGCAAAGTAAAACACAGAACAGGACCTGTCCCGGCAAGACTTCAGAATATTATGTCAAAAATAGGTAGGTATGGGAAATACAGAACGGTTGGCAAACCTCAGGGTTGGCATGATTAAAACAAGTTGTTTTAAAACACGTGTTTAAAACAGTGTTTAAAACAGTTTGAATTAAAACCGTGTTTTTTATTAAGTGTTTAAAAACACAGATTAAAACAAGTTTTAAACAATGTATAAAACATTAAGAAAAAAACAAGGTTTAAAACTACTTTTCATTGCGAATGAATGGAAATAAATTAATATTTAGGACTCTAAATAGCTTGACATAAAACCAGTTGAGTCTATCTCTATGCTAGTGTACTGCTATATTATTTTTTTGTACTTTTGAAATAGGAATTATAAGGAAAATTTTATTTAGCATTGTAATTAAATAAAACGTATAATTTTTAACCAACTACTAGTGCTAGTGGGGTAGTCCCCGCTAGTGACTAGCGAGCGGGCACTACCCTGATTTACCTTAATAATAAGGGTAATACCCACTAGCATAAAATAATATGAATATTGGGGTTTCCCCTATTAAAAATGAAGATTAGTTAGAATTGTTAGAATGTAAAGCGTTCAGTATTGATTACAGATACGTAACATAAAATAAATGTTTATCCACTGACAGATTTTTGTACATATTGAATTTATTATGGCGAATTTGAAAATACCTAGTCTAGAAATCAAATATTATAGGTCTAATTTATTTGAAATTAATGGCCTAAACACAAAAGAAAAAAAAACATAAAAAACAAAAAAAACACTTGTTTAAAACATTTTGAACTGTTTGTTTTATAAAATTTAAAAAAAACTGTTTTTTTTCCAACCCTGGCAAACCTAATGCAAATAAATCGTTTAAAAGTCTTTTCACAGCTAACCTAGTATCTCCTTATAATGCTTCTGCTGATCGGGCGTCCTTCGGTACCGTATGTCGTTGTCGACAGACTTGCGCAGTGTCTCCGCATAGCAGAGCTGAGGGTCTTCGCGCAGGCGCAGTGGGGTGCAGCGCCTGCGACGCCGCGGCGACGGCCACCGGTGGCAAGCTTCGTATTGAGACATACCCTGGGGAAAGCGTTGCAGTGAACACGAATATTTTGTGCTTATGGATGTTGGTTATAATTAAGCATATCTACATCGTTGTAGCGATCCTTGGAGGAGGCCTATGTCCAGCGGTGAACATCCATCGGCTGAGATGATGATGATGATATCGTTATAATATAATATAATATTAGTTTAGAGTAGATTCTTTACTTCGCCGATTGGGATGAGATGTGAGAGAGTGTGCGTGGCAATGTTCAAGATGTATTTAGTGAACACATGATGAGAAAATGGCTTGTGTGTCAACAATATATTTAAAACTAGGTCTAGAATCTAGACAGTCTACTTAGTAGGTATAGTGTAGACTCTAGACTATACCTACTAAGTATACCTATGTCAAGTTTTATCTAACCAGCGTATGTTTAAAACTTTCCTATTGAATTAAAATATACAGAGACTATAAAAACCTAAATATTGTTAACAGAGACCATCCTGAAAACTTATATTATTATGTAAGTAGGAACTAAAGATATTTCTAGCTACAACAGAACGTTTAAAAAGATTGAAGACCAAAGTTAAAGAGGTAATGGTCCATGAGAATATGGTAATTAAAGGTGATGGACCCCCGATCCCCATCCAGGCCGACTCGTACCAATGAGTTTTTCGGAATTTATGTACGAATTGTAACACCACTGGCTTTTCGGTGAAGGAAAACATCGTGAGGAAACCTGCATGCTTCAATTTCGAGGCATGTATTGAACACACTGTCTATTATAAGTGGCGACGGGCTAACCCCCCGTCACACTGGACAGAGTTTCGGTACTACTGGTGAAACGTGGATGCTTGAGGTTTCAGAACATCTCTGACTACCCCCTCGGGGAATATCGTCGTGAGCATATACATATACAAAGGTGAAGGAGTTGGCATCTAGGTATCTTTTAAAAATCTGCTCTCAGAAAAAAACTACTGTAGTACAGAAATACACTTCAATTAAATTGTGTTAACTGTTTAGATGTATAAAGATTAGATTAAGGTGTAGATAACGTAACCAACACAATGGTAGAGTATCAATAAAATAAACGTTTTTCCTAAATAAAAACGCACATTGTCAAAACACAGTGCAAACATCAAAACGCTCTTTTATAGTCTGTCCACATAAAGATGCAGCGATAAGATCAACCAAAGAATGATGAGACAAGTTGTAAAAACTGAAGATCTTAAAGAATGGGCACAAGAATAATAAAGCATACAAAATATATGTAGACAAATTTCGTATCCGCCATAAGAAGGTAGGTCGATTCGCACGTTTTTTCGTCACTCATCTTCGTTGCATCATTGATGCGGTACCGCCTTAACAGACATGTATTAAAAATGACCCTTTTCCTTATATAGATTTATTGCTTTCGCTTACCTCTTTATGTATGTTATTAAGTGTAAACAGTTGATTGATTAAGTAGATTATGTGTAGGTACAGCGGCTGACTTTATAGGCTTGTTATTATATAAAAATGCTGCCGAAATATCCTTGAAGAAATACTTCTGAGGTCAGAGGTCAGATACGATTGTAACTAACTATGGGGAAATTGCAACTAATCGCGTATTCTGTATCTTTTATATCACAAAAATATTTATTTGCCCACGAAACTTGTTTCGTTTTCGGGATTAAACTTATCCTATGTTCTCGCCATTGCCATAATGTGTATTATCATACATCATGACGACGAGCCTTAAAGCAAGACAAAATAAATTCACTTCCACATTTTAATAATTAGGTAGGTAATAAAAAATTTCTAGAAGTCTTGTAACAGCCCCGAAAGAAAAACGATCTCTTAGAAAACCATTAAATAGGTTTTTATTTCCTTTTTCTTAAAATAAAACCTTTTATACAGGGTTCTTCTTAACATGCTGACACTTTTTTAAGGGGATGACCAGACCATCAAACTGAACAACTTTCTCTAAGGGACCAACATCGGAATCGCGAAAAAAAAATCGGCTGTTTAATACAATACTGCAAACCTACTCGAGCCAAATGTATGGGACAGAAGATTTTTTTTTTCGCGATTTCGATGTTGGTCCAATAGAGAAAGTTGTTCAGTTTGATGGTCTGATCATCCCCTTAAAAAGTGTCAGCATATTAAGAAGGACCCTGTATAATGTTTTCGACCACTCCACTTTCATATCAACACTAGAGAACAAAATAATTAATAATGCTAGGAATGCCTGTCAATCAAAACAAGACAGAAGCAATACCATTTCAAACTATTATTGATTATTAAAGGTCAACATTATACTTCGCATATAGGATTACATCGACTTGAGAATTACGAAGCTTCATTAAATTTTAGTCACAGTTATTATGTATTCAAATATTCCGGTAATTTCAACATTAAAATTGACCGTAGTCCTCAAATGAAGCGTATAAAATGCGTAGTTTTATAGCATCACAAATGAGTCTTATGTAATGGAGATATTAAACATTTTTCGTTGACACCCATCCACCTACGTACAATGTCATTAAATAGTAAAACAATTTACAACACTCTTTTAAACTGACAATAGGTAAAATCAAAATACAGGATGATGTAACAGTAAGTTGACGTTTAATTAGTATCTACTCATTAGTAATTAAAACGAATTCATAGAAGCTTATTCCAAAAAGACAAAGGTCGTATGAATAATGTTTTAGCAAGTCATTAGGTACTTGTTTTCTTTTTATTTATAATTATTGGCGTTTTGCTTGTGTTTAGTACAGAGTTTCGGTGCTACCCCCCTCGGGGAATATAGTCGTGAGCATATGCTTTATGCTGCAGTACTGCATTTCTGCCACGAGTGAGTTTTGAGAGTATCGTAATCTCAAGGATTGTTTTATGAACAAAAACACATTTGTGTTACAAAATGGTGGAGCGTGTAAGCCGGAGAGACTTTCAACCACAACCTGTGTTAACAACGGGTGAAAATTTTAAGAATTAAAAAAAACTTTATTGTTGTTAGGTATCAGATCTTGCTCGAAAGCCGATGCGACTAATGTGACTGTTGTCATCCAAATAGGTAGTCTTATTTTTCGTTTTTCAAAGTTAATTGCGAAATGTTGTTTTGTAATCTACTCTGTACAGAAATGTTTTCAAGTTTTGCGTTCATTTGTGAACACCATGGTGTGCACGGTGTTCACAAATGAACCCATATAAATGTAATTTATGGATCTCATGTATAGACCTGTAATTTTGCCTATAAACGTAAGCACGATACACGAATAAATAAATATCGTGGATATTGTCACACATACCTATTTAAAGTACCAGATTCTAGCCCGAACTTGTAAAAATATTTACAGGGTGAAATTGGAATACTTTTAAAATAAAGATAACGATTTATAACAATGAGAAAACCTGCATGCTTCAATTTCGACGCATGTATTGTACCCACTGTCCATTATAAGTGGCGACGGGCTCACCCCCCATCACACTGGACAGAGTTTCGGTACTACTGGTGAAACGTGGATATTCTGAGGTTTCAGAATATCTCTGACAACCCCCTTGGGAAATATAGTCAATGGCATATGCTTATGCATGCTTATGCTTTAAACTAAAGACTCTATCCATCCAACTGGACAACTATTACCATGGGAACAAACCTACGTCTACGTACGATCTACATTTAAAAAATCTACTGTTCCATACTAAACTGCAATGCCTACTCGACTCTATGAATGAGTTAATATATAATATAAACAGGTTTGCTCCAGTTTGGTAAAAGTTGTTCAGTTTGATAGATAGAGTCTTTGTTTAAAAGGATGCTAATTAGTTCAATTTCACCCAGTATATAGCCCACTAAATGTGTGCTTTTTGTAGCACGCCGTCGGTCGCCGTCGATCTTATCAACCCTTACGAATTCGTATGGATTTGCCCCCCAGAATTCCGTTCGGAATTACGGAGGCATCAAATCCTGTACAAAATCCTAATTCTGATACGGAATTCCGTATGTCTATGGCAGGCGTATAATCTATAACGTTACGCCTCTTTCCCAGTTGGCTAGGTAGATAGGCGTGTTATCTACTACGATCCTTACATACCTCTTTCACCTCAGTCACATCCATATAATAATATCTTTAACTTGTAATATATATAAATAAAACAAAGTCGGGTTAACCATTTATAATTCAAGAACGGCTGGACCGATTTTTATTATCTTTAATTTGTTGGATTTATCTCCGCCCTGAATAGCAGAATAACTATTTAAAAAAAAGAACCGATTTACTGATTCTGAGGCGGTACGAAGTTTTGGTCAGCTAGTAATTATAATATAATGTACGAACCTTGAGCTCATCTTCAGGGAAGATTCCCGTATTACGAAGGTTGGTGAAGCGAACGCCGCTCTGATTAGGCGCCCCACCACCAGCTCGGCCCCATGGTTCATACGACGCTAGCTGCCCACGAGCCTGCCAAATTATTGTACACAAACACTGCACATTTTTTCATTATTGTACCTAAGTTGGTACATTGCATTCATCATCATCATCATCTTATTTAAGAGCTAAGCTCTTGTCGGTGGACAATCGCCAATCCCTTTGACTATTTATATGTGGACTGGTTACGCGTGTAGTTCTACTAACAAACATTTCTGCCACTTTTTGCGGGGGGGCGAGGTAACATGAAAACCGCAACTTTGGATTTTATTCCCCATTACTTTAGATTCTAATTTTGAATGTTAAAAATCATGAAGAGTAGTGTCGTGTGAACCCCAAACGTTCTAAGTTCGAAGTTATTATTTCGCAATTATATGCTGTCTCGTTTAGTGGTAAGGTATAAAATTGAAGGTAAATGCACAAGATCAATTGTGCTTATACCGTGGCAGAGGGGAAATGCTACCGCACGGCTAGTCCTTATAATAATTAGTCAAAGGCCAATCCTGTCACCATTCCGCTGGTGTCACATTTTATTGTGATATACTGAGTAGAACGTAACGAGGGGCTTTCCTAGGGTGTATTCAGATAATGAAACTAAACAACTTTCCCTAAGGAACATGGATCGAAAAAAAAAGTTTGGAACTCCCTTAAAAATAGATCGGCTGATCCGCAGTTTTGAATGGGAGGTCCAAACATTTTTTCTTTTTTTGACCCATGTTCCTTAGAGAAAGTTATTTATGTCTGAGTACACCCTTAGAAAGAAAGCCCCTCGTTACGTTCCACCCAGTGTACCAGTATATTTTTTTAACTGACAAATCCAGTATAGCTCAGGGAGCTGCTACTGCTTAATACTACTGACTATGGAGGGACCACTCCAGTGGCCAACCGAACACCTGCCCAAGGGCACCCCTAAGGGGTACGGACTTCGACAATGGACGTTGCTGGGACTACACGGCGGATTGGCTAGTGGGGATCGGTGAGATTTGTATTGTGTGTTATTGTTTGCGTGTAGGATTGATTTGATTACAAGTTCAGCTTTGATGCTTTACTAAATATATAAGTGCAGGGTGGAAACTTAAATGCGTAACCAACTTAAGGGGTTTTTCAGACCATCAAACTGAACAACTTACACTACGGGACCAACGGGACCATAAGAAACTTGAACCTTTAGTCACCTCGAAAGACACATTATATAACTATTATATACACGATATTAGAAAAAATGGGGTTGTCCATTGTAAGCTGGAGCCACAGGGCGAATGATGTCACCCTAAAATACATTTAATATGACCATGATTCATGAAATTATATTATACCAACGATTTGGTAGACTCGCTTTGTAAAGCCTACGCCAATCGATTTTCTGTCACGTTAACGTACCCGACCTTCCAAGTCATTTTCTATTTTCACTACGGCCTTTTCTAACTTGACAGCTTATTTTGTCTTGGTAGTAAAAGCCTATACAGGGTGTGAAAATAAATGAGAACAATTTTCATTATAGAACCAAAGTAGCAATCGCAAAAAAAATCTGCCGTGCGTAGCTTAGAAAATGTCAAAAGCAAATTTTTTTCTTCCCCATTTCAAAATAGGCCAAATTAAAAGTTGTTCAGTTTGATACCTTATCTAAAGTAGGTAACGCATTTAAGTTTACACGCGTGTCCCAAATGTTTTCTTCTTTCACCGTTTCCTCTACTTAGGGTAGAGAGAAAAAAATTTAAGGTTGTATGGAAAAATCTCTTCTTACCGATAAGACCGCCTTATTTTGTACCTCTTGTATCTTTTCACTGTATTTTACTGCTATTTTTTGGTGTAAAATAAGGTAAGTATATTGATTAATTGTTTGTTTCTTTTTTTAGAGTATCTACATAGTTAGAACAGTCAATTTGCTTCCATTTTACGTTTTAGTAAGAGGCAAAGCAAGTAGACAGACAGAGGACGGAGTTTCGGTACTACTGGTGAAACGTGGATGTTCTGAGGTTTCAGAATATCTCTGACTACCCCCTCGGGGAATATAGTCGTGAGCATATGCATGCAAAGCAAGTAAGAAGAAGTAAGGAAGTCTAAGGTTTCTCTTGCAGTGTTTTTTGGGGGCGAAAAAATAATCCATCTGACCAATGACACGTCATTCTGAAACCGTATAATACTGATTGTGCACTTTGCTACAAAGACAAGCTTAAAAAAGTTGTTGGTAGATATAGGTAGCAACGTTTCGGATTGCCACGAAAGGGAATATGGAGATACTCGTATGTTATTAAGAAACATTATATGACTAAGTCAGTAACGTACGTCTTCTCTCGTTTTAGAAAATTACCCATAGGCAAGTACAGTATGTATGTATTGGCAGCTTTCTCTGGCGCGTTAAGAAAATACACAATTGGCTGTTTATGCTATTGACAAGAACACAGCTTTCTCAAATTACGTAATTATTATAAAGAAAGAATTAAAATGTGAATACCTTATTGGAAATAAATGGGCTTAGAATGAAAGGGCAGGTGTGTAGGTAAACTCACTCATCCAATTTGAATATGAATTAGGTAGAACCTAAGAGGAAGGATCTCCATAGAGTCCGCATAAATTTACGATTAAGTTGGTCTCTTTTGTCTTATGACGTACCTTTAATAGTAGAAGGAGATGGAACTATAGATATTTGTTTATGCGGCTGTCCACTTTTTTTTGAGCTAGTGTGTGTGAAAAGTGACCGTAAACATAAGGCCATATGTCCCTTGGTGCCTTTTTTCCATACTACTTGACACCACACACTCAAACCTAAACATTAAAAAAAGTGGACACTTTACAATTGGTATGGCTCACTCTAGTCTTAAAGAGAGATCCTTCCTCTTAGGGTAGAACATATTCAAAAGATAGACCACATTCAACATTGGATCAGGAGTGCGTTGATGTGGGCTAATTTGACTGGTTCGTGGAAACCTACAGTAAGGAGATACTAGTCGCTACTGTTACTCTCGGCGCTCTCTGGCGAGCCGCTCGCCTCGAGCGCGCATATTTTCGGCTCAGACTACAGTGAGGAGTTACCAATTACTGCTACCGCATCTTGTGCCACGGCCGCTGTTCGCGACGCTCTCTGGCGAGCCGCTCGTTTCGAGCACGCGTATGCTCGGCTCAGTCTACGGTAAAGAGTTATCAGTCGCTGCTGCTGCATGCTGTCCCGCACTCGCTGTTCGCTCTCGCCTCGAGCGCGAGTTATGGATGCTGATCCAGCATCCGACATCCAGTTCAAGTAAAGTAGATCACTACGGAACTGCTGATACACAAGACGCACTTTTCACCTTTGCCTCTTAATCTGGGCCAGTGTCCGATGCTTAGTTAACATTTAAGTAGTTTCTAATTAGTATATAAGCTATTGTAATCGATTATAAGATCTCTTAATCTTGGCGGACGATCTCCAATCCACAATAAACCTATACTCCCGTAAGTCTGCGTATCATTTCTTAATTCGCGCGTCTGTTCGGCTCTACAGTCTACATTGAGGAGTTACCAGTCGCTGCTGCTGCATCTTGTCCCGCGCTCGCTGCTCGCGGCGCTCTCTGGCGAGCCGCTCACCTTCTGCACGCGTTTGCTCGGCCAGTTTTCTCTCTCGTGTTCGCCGCCGCGCTGACCCCGACGAGGGAGCACTTAGCCTCCTACATAATGTATCTTTTATTATAGATGACATACTTATGAAAGCTTATGGTTGCCGATAACGATATGAATGATATAAATATACTATTATGTTATAGTACTCTGTGCTATTATTAACACCTAAACACAAAGAAATATTCGTAAACTTTTATTATAATTTTTCTTTTGCCTACTGTTATGAACTTTTATTTGATTCAAGTCTATTGAACGTGATAGTTACCTATATCTTTTTATATTTACCAACATAACAAATTTCTACTCAGTAGTTATAAGATACCCTGTAACACTGTTGCATGCAAATCACGGCAATCCATAGTTACTAAAACAAGATTCATAACACAAACTTATTAATGAAATTACACCTACGCCCAACGCAAGCAAAACTTTTCCTTTTAACTACGAAACTGATATCTTACCTACGAAGCCGTCTCGAGTGCAAAGCAAACATTTAGCCTAAAGTTTCACTTATCTCAACAAATTCATATCACTCCGATAGACGAAATTAACCAGCAAATTCTTATAATTAAGAAGGGAAGTAGAATGTTGTGAACCATGTTGATGGTTGTACCGGGGCGGCTATTCGTGTGGCACTGCGAACTTCTGAAACGGTTTACCGCTGAAACCGGCCTGGTTTGCACGCTCCTTGCTACGTTTGCGTTGTTTCACGACACGAGACTGAATAAGAAATGTTATTTGTATTGTTTTTGGGTCTGGCTGTTGTACTACCTAGAGCTACTGATCACCTTCTCAGACTTTGCAGAGTCACAACAAATGACGGCAATAATTATAATTTAGAATAATCTCTTGCTTTGGATTTGGATTGGATTCTATTCTATTCTAATTTTTAAATTGTGGCTCCATCGTAGTGTTGATGATTTTGCGGTAATACGACATTGTATGGTAATGATATGGCGATCTCAAGGCCTCGTTTTTACACAAAACACACATCCGAAACCGTCATAAAATGTCGGAGCCACATGGCCACTTAACTATCGAGACGAACGAAAGACGTCTAGTCGTGAGCCCTCTATCCACACGACTCCTTGAACTGGATTGCTATTCTTTAATCATAACAAGTATATGTCGGTGAAAATTTAAATACTGAATTGTTAATAGAAAAAATTTTCGAATTTTAATTACACACACTTTATTAATGAATGAATATAAGTATCTTCATATTTATCATAAATGATTGAAGTCGAAGCAATCAAAACCATCTGTAAAATTAATCTTTAAAATTGTATATCGTATAGATATCATATTTATTAGGTAATAAATACAACCCATATCTAAAAGAAATAGGTATAAGCTTTTAAAACTCTTAGCATAGCTCAATAACATACTAATTATTTGTAGAAATTTTACCTTTCTAGGTGGAAAATAATGTAGAACGGAAACTTTTTATTACAGTGTAAGTAGAGCGCGCTCGTTTAAAATGGAACTTTGTATCAGGATCGTATGGAATAATTGAAAGCACTGCATTTTACAGAAATTAGGTACCTAATTATAAAGCTAATTTAAACTGAAGACACTTACCTACTTGAAGCTATTCAATTGTTTTAGTTATAATCATGTTTCACAAATTATGTTGAAGCCTGAAAAACGATTAAGTATCAAAAACCCACAAAAACCTATCAATATTTTAAAACCGGAATTTTTTAAGTCAGCAAATTTGATCATTGTTTAATATATCTAGTTACAATCTTAGTTATGGTTACCTGGTTCCCTAAAGTTTAATTTTCTATTAAAAATGTACTGAAGACTTAATACTGACTTCAATAGCATCGCATCACTGTAACTGAATAATTCAATATATTACTGCGTATGACTCGGGCCGCTACTCGGCACGCTCTGAATTCCGACATCGCCAAATGTATAACATTTTTGCAAATCATTATTATCATATATTTGATATAGGTATACCTTTTTAGTGTCCAAAGAGTAGGAGCTATCAAATAAAGAATGAAGGCCGGTTGTTTGTTTGTCGTTGGTTTTGAATAGTTTCTGAGTAGGGCGAAGTTAATAGCTTTATTGAAAACTTAGGGGCATTAACCTGCAGTTGAATAGCGTAGTCATTTGCACCCTAGTTTCAAACTTTAAAATACAGAAGTATGTATTTATTTGAAGGAACCGCAAGAGGCAAAGACGACGAGCAGGTTCGTCCGTGGATGGGTGACCACTTTAGGGTATTTCATTTTTAGCGTCACTAACGAACGGCCAGCGGCTTAACCGTTGAACTTTGATTGATAAACATTAGGTATGTTTGTAAATTCAAATCAACTGTAGTTCAGTTCAGTTAAAAACGATAGTTTCAAGAAAGGTGGTCATTTAGTCCCACCCAGTATGTACCGTGTTTAGTACCAGGATGCTAACTGCGAACCTTAACCCTTTCGAGTTAAATGTCAATCTGAAAGTTCAAAGATCAGGTTCAATTACGTACTTCGCTATCATTTGTATAAAGGACGAATAGTAGTTAATCGATATAGGAGCCCATCAAATATAGTCGGAATGCCTATAAATTGCGAATTTCCATAAGGCGATGTCACGTTGCGGTCCAAGATGTACTTATAGAGTGAATTCTTTCTTTACTTTTGCATGTAGGAGTAGTTTACTGTCGGTACTTGAGTAGCAAACTTTTACTTCGGTCGTGATGCCGGAGTAACTTCTTTAGGCACTTTTTGCACATCGGATTCAAATTGCTGGCTCTACTTCAGTATAATCAAAGTTGTGATTGAAAAAAAACGGGCCAAATGCTAGTCGGATTTGCGCATCGAGGATTCTGTACCAACCACCACATATACCACAAAAAATCGAGATCCTTATCACGACTATGTATTCTGTGAACCACAATTTTAACTTGCTATCTGTTACGATTCTGTACAGACAGATATAGCCCTTTACAGTTAGAACACACGGAGACGATGGAACGGATAGCGTAGGCTTATAGGGCCCCGTTGGCAAGCTTTGGGTACGGAATCCTATAACGAAGTATAGATGCTTTGTTTACACAAAACACTAACTTTAGAGATGATAGAGAAATGAGTTTTTAGGAATTTATGTAAGTACGATTTGTAACTTCATTGGCTTTTCGCTGAAGGGAAACTTCAATTTCGAGGAGTACTTATGCAGGATGTTAGGGTAAACACTTACATTACTTTAAGGGGTGATTGTACCCTCGATACTGAACAACTTTTCCTAAGAAACCTACCTACAGGAAATTTAGGAGCAATGATAGTCCGTACAAGCACGTATCCAGAGTATGGGTTCGGGATGACATTCATTTTCGGGGGGAGGAGGGGATTTCATTGCATTGAAAAACGATGAAAAAATGTGTAGCTGTAATTAATGTTCCATACCAATATTCGGATTTGGGGAATAAATCCACGAGTACCTACTGTCTCTCCGCTAACACCCAGCATGATAACCGATAATATCCGATACCGATAATAACCGATACAAGATGAAGCATTTGAACAGCCAACATACAAAAACAGATAAAGATAATTGAAAATGTACATAATACTAAAGTTTTTTACTTTGTCCAGCCCAGTCAGTAAGGGCACATATATTTCTCTTGACATTTTTCATTTCCTCGTCCTGGCGGTGCCGGGCGCGGGTATCGATTGCCGCAGACACGCCGTCCGTCTGTTGTATTGCATTCGTCGTTGTAGCTACTTATAGTTTTGGAACTCATGATATGTCCAGTTCGTGCAGTGACTAATAGTTTGGATTCACAGTTGCACCTGTCAATATTATCAAAGATTAATTATACATATTATCCTCCTTATTATGCTGGCGGCTTTTTAAGGAGATGATCAGACCATAAAAAAAAATCTGCTGTTCCATACAAAATTACGATCCTACTCTCGACCAAGCACGTAATTCAGACCATTGGGGACGACGACGACATTCATTTCATATTAATTGAAAAGCAATAAAAATGTATCGCCGTGTGTCTACGGCGATTCTATACAAATGTATGGGGCTGCAAATTTTTTTATTCGAGATTTAGTTACATAGATCAGCATATTAAAAAGGATCCTATACGAAATAAAAAAGACTTTCCAATAGTCCTAACATAAAACATTTTATTTCGATGTTTGCTCCATATTAATACACTGACAGAAAAATGTTACGTATGCGTAGCCCGTCGCAGCTTATACGTAGCCCTTCGCAGCTTATACGTAGCCCGTCGCAGCTTATAAGTAGCCCGTCGCAGCTTATACGTAGCCCGTCGCAGCTTACGTACCACGTAGCTAACGACGCGATACTGATTACGAGTGTTGCATCAGTATTTAAGTTGTGTCGTACTTAATAAAGAAGCTTCATTGTAAAGTACAAGAAAACTTAAATACTGATGCCACACTCGTAATCAGTATCGCGTCGTAAGCTACTTGGTACATAAGCTGCGACGGGCTACGTATACGTAGCATTTTTTTCTCAGTGTATTTGTTCAGTTTGATGGTCTAATTTTAAACCACCATTAAATATTTACTAGGCTCTTTTGTTACACCCTTCATATCTGGCCAGTTTAGGAACTGACACATTTCGCGTGATGACTTCTAAATGTTCATAACGCCTTGCTTGGTGATAGAAGACTTGTAAGGAATTATATAGGTCATGCATGTACGATAGAGCACTATTGTTGATCTTCCGCTTACGGTACAAGTGTCTTTTTTCATGTAAATATAAATATTACTTAGCATAAAATATGCTCACGATTATATTCCCCGAGGGGGTAGTCAGAGATATTCTGAAACCTCAGAACATCCATGTTTCACCAGTAGTACCAAAACTCTGTCCAGTGTGACGGGGGGGTGAGCCCGTCACCACTTATAATAGAAAGTGGGTACAATACATGCCTCGAAATTGAAGCATGCAGGTTTCCTCACGATTTTTTCCTTCACCGAAAAGCCAATGGTGTTACAAATCGTACATAAGTTCCGAAAAACTCATTGGTACGAGTCGGCCTGGACGGGGATCGAACCATCGCCTCCGTCACGGCAGGCAAGGTTACTCGCCAGTCGACCACCACGGCAATATTACTTTCGGTGCTTTATATTCAGTCTGCACAGAAAGTTGTTGACGTGGTCTAGGTCAACAGCTTACTGGATTCACCTAAAGCAGTTTATCCTTGTGTACAGGTGGGTCGAACAATCTAGATGCGACTTAATTTTGTTTGGGAATAATAATGTCACAGTATAAGAAAGAGTATCTAGTAGACATTCAACAGAATGTAGTAGACATAAAGTACGGACTACTCCTGCCCCCCATCAATTTTAACTTGATAGGAAGTGTGGCGAAATATGTAGGCAATGGCGTATTCCAGTCTCTCATTCACTCAATATCGCACATGCTTACGTCTTGTAAATTTATCCCATTTGTATGAAATGCAGTAGCGTAGCGAGGAGGGAGGCAGGGGGGGCCAATGCCCCGGGCGGCACTTTACTAAGGGCGGCAAATTCGGGAAAAATATAGATTGATTGAGCTTATAACCAATTCGTACAGCCGAGAAGCTCGCTTTAAGTTTCTGTTTTTGCATGGATGAACCAAAAGATGTCTGACCACAACCCGAATCGATGTGCAAAAAAATTCGAGCTCGCTTCGCTCGCTCCGTTATTTTTTGTGTAGGTAAGATATGGGGGCGGCAAAATCGGTCTGTACCCCGGGGCGGCAGAAACCCACCCTACGCCACGCCACTGATTAAATGAGAGCGATGGTATTTGAATATATAATAATAGTACCTACACATTATATATCCATATGGCGAAGGGTTCATTTGTGCTAATGTAGCCCCTACTGTTCATATTGTAGATCTGATTTATGCAGCTTTAATTTTGAAGGGTCCGTGCCCAAAGAGTGCCAATGGAACACTATTATTAGGCCCCTAGGTCCCTGCATCCGGATGCCATGCATCCCTTACACCCCCATGTAAAGACGGCCACACACGGTCATGTATGTTTTACTGATTTCAGATTTGACACAAAAGGAAAATAATTATTTCGATGTTATCCGAAAAAATATGGTAAAACGTGTACGAGAAACTGTGGGAGTAGGATTTTAGAAAGGTCACCCTAGTCGTAGTAGCATTTTTGACCGAATTTTGAATTTTTAAATTTCTGTTTTAGTGCGAATAAGTTTTTTAGATAGGACGTTTCAGCGTTGGGATAGCTTGTTGAATATACAAGGTGTTACAAAAGTAAAAATAAAACATTTAAAACTTTTAATGGGGTTTTTTAAACCATCAAACCACCAAAAATCCGCTGTCCCATACATTTAGCTCGAGTAGATTGGAACATCTTTTTTTTTTCGCGATTTCGATATTGGTCCAATAGTGAAAGTTCTTCAGTTTGATAGTCTAAACCACCCCCTTAAATGTTTTTTATAGCACAGTGTGACCTAAACCCGCACTTTACGCACGCTTTTCCGGGACCTAAGTTGTCTATTTCTGCACGGTGCGTAAATGAATCGACTACCTTCACATATGTAAAAAAAATGAAACAAAACCCTTTGAAATGTCGTTTGAAGCTTGGAAATGCACAGGAAACAAATGACAAGAAGGGGATAGGTTAGCGATTCTCCTGCAAGAACCTTCCTGTTGTAGAAAAAGTGACAGCGACGAAATCAAAGAAAAACGCTGACTTAGTTCGTTTCGCGAAAATTGTAACTTTCGAGCAGCAATGGACTGTTCGAGCAGTGAATTTAGCGACGATGAGAACACCGAAATTGTTCCGGACGCGATCAAAGAAATGGCGAAAACGGTGACACTGAATTTGTTGCCCACAAAATAAAAAAATTTCAGTTTTTTTTCATTTTCATTTTCGGTATCAAAAAATCATTTCAATGTTTCTTTTAAAATTGCAATCTAAACCCTCGGGGGGGGGGGCTGCCCCCCCCCCGACCCCCCCTGCTCCCCCCCCCCCTGCCATCCGTCCGGGGCGGGTTTAGGTCACTTGTGCTATAAAATAGTATACGATACGAGTGACCTAAGTTGCCCATTATTGCACGGCGTGAAGTTAGCGCCCGAGCGCAGCGAGGGTGTTAAACGCCGTGCAATAATAGGCAAGTTTGGTCGCGAGTATATAATGTACTATTTTTTTTTTTTATCACATACTTATTAAAAATAGTACTTAGATAAATAAAACCATATTGTGTAACTAATGTTTATATTAAAAATTATTCATTATTTTGCATTTTACAGAGTAGTAATATTTACAATCAGTATGAACTACGTACATGTACATACAAATATAAATAAAATTCATTGACTCCCATTGTTTAACATTTAATGTACAAAAACCATACAACTTCGCCGTCGTTTATTGGCTGACATAATGACCAATTACTGACCAAATATTTACCATAATTTTGTCCAATTATTACTCAAACAATTTCGTTACTTATGACACTTCAGAATAAGATCTATTTTAATATTTAACTAGTTAAGTATTTATTGGTCGTTGTTACATTTATGTTGATTTAACTTTCACAGCTGCATGGGTTATGACGTCATAATATATCTTCAGTCATTATGTCGGCCCTACACTAACTGTTACCTTAATAATGACTAATATTTTGTTAAATAACAAGAACCTAGAGAAAGAGTTTAAAAATACTGCGCTCTTGGTGCATATTATTTAGGTACATTCTTACCTTCAATCATACTAATTGATTTACAATATTCCATTGTATTATTTACAATAAACCTAATTAATATAATGAACTAATAGCAAAGTTTAGTAAGTTTCTATCGGCTTTTATGATTTTGCCTAAATATTGTGCGGCTTCGTACGAAACATAAGATTTAATACTATATAAAAACATATACACCTCTAGGTATGTATCGTGTACGCTAAAGAAATTGAGGTAATTGGTTCTGTTTGAAGATAAGACGCGGGTAACTTATCCAATGACTCTCGAGTAAGGTTGCCATCTCAGCGACATTCCCGCTTCTATAACGTCACATCTAATCTACGTAGAATATTGACCTTTATGCCATACGAGTCATAGTTTACAATTCTGTGGCACAGAAACATCGCTGAAAGGGTCAACTTCTTTTGGTATTATTTACATAGCATAAATTACAGGATAGCCGAACACGAACTTAGTGAAATCAACAACAATTTTGTGATGAATTTATGTGTTAAAACACAGGTACTTTCACACTAGATATTTTAAAGCAGTGACACACCTTCGAGGAACGGCTAATTTAATACCGTTACATCTGAAAGCGGAGTTCCTTTGGCTTAAGGACCACTGAAATTAGTTACAGTGGCGCTTTGACCTTCTGGGTCCGATGTCTGTAAACCCTTAGTGTGTAAATGGGCCCTAAACCATGTTAACATTATAAGAAAGATTGCACGACGCTAAAACAGAGTAAATAAGTAACCTAAAAAGTATTATATAGGTTTTTAAGAATCTATGTACAAAATATTTTGATTATAAGAACTTAATTTGAAATATTGTATCTAGATAAACAACAGTTGAGCTTTTATTGTACAAAAATGTATATGTACAGCGGTATTTGGTAACGAGTCGTCACATACATACGCGCTCACTCTATAACAATACTTGGTGTTTTTTTCAAACAATGGGGAACATTTTGATGGTAAATTGTCGTTATGGACGGAGTTGTCGCCATGCAAAACTGTTCCTGTTTCCATGGAACGCAGTAACTTTCCCCAGTCATTCAAAAACAACGACCTGTATATCCAATCGTCTCAGATAGTTTAATGGTGTTAATAAGTACTTTCATAGAAAACTATCTTAAAATAAATCAGGTCACAAAAGTGAGGGAAACATACTCGTAAAACAAGTATAAATATAAGTATATAAATTACGTAGCAGATACATATTTAATCAATAGATATTGCGTAGATATTTGATACTTCGCATCAGCGATGTTAACAATCAGTCAGACTGATAATATTGTTTAACATGTGTACATACTTTTACATTTAAATTGAATATAACTCGTTATTATGCATAATTTATTTACCAGGGCACATGGTTTACTTGACGTATAATATCTACTATAATATCTCGCCGTGTGTCGGCACCACACAGCCCACTCACAATAAAATGTCCACACATCACGATAAGTCTTCGGCCGCCGCCGTCGGACCGAGCTCCTACTAGCACAAACACTCAAAAGTCAAATAAAAACGTTTCACGTCTCTACGAATATAATAAAAAAAAAAGCTATCCAAAATTCCGTCTATTCCGAGCCTTTAAAATTAAAGGCGACAAAAATAAAAACATTTTCAAAGTACTCCTGGGAAAAAAATATAAAAGAATGCTATAGTATAAATCCAAAAACTACTTTGAAAATTCGATTACCCTACAAGTGGGGGGAGATGGTTCGGGACTCGCATAGTGTGGGGACTATACGCGGGACTCTTGTCGGTCGAGTGCACCGTTAGAACTAGGGATGCCTTTCGTAGGGCGGGTGGTGCTATTTGATCCTATTGAGGACGAGGTCGGTTGTGACAACGAGGCCCTTTTGGTAGGGGGAATCTGCGAGTTCTGCGGCGAGGCGCGCAGCCTCTGCCCCGTGCTTGCGCGCCAGGAACCTCGTCTGCTCGAGTCCGCGCGACTTGTGCACCAGCTCGAATGCCTTCTCAACGTCACCGGCCTCTTGGAATCTCCTCATTATCATCGGGTTCAGTTCTGGGTACTGGAATAGAAGGGGGTTGGTTAGTTTTCTGTCATTTGTCTCAAGAAATTCGCTGACCTGAAAGAGGAGATTTTCTGTAGTCGCTAAGCTGGGCAGACGGTTTGACGATAAATTGCCGCTGCCCTTCTCATAAACGTTTTAGACCCATATTACATACACACAATAGTTACTTCAATAAGGATATCCTCTTTAACTAGAGCAAATTTCCTATATGCATCTCTAATTGAGTGAAGAGGGCAAAACACGTGGGTCTACGGGTGGACTATTCTACGCCGGAATCGCACGCCTAACATCATTAAAGATGAATAAAAATAATAATGAATGCTTCTTACTTTTTCGCATGCAAAAAGCACAGGTGCAGTAGCAAGGCCGAGCTTAAGATCGGCAGCGGTCGGCTTGCCCATGGCCTGGGCCGAGGACACGAAGTCCAGCAGATCGTCGACCAGCTGGAAGGAGAGGCCAAGGTTCCGGCCGTATTGGAAGGCGAGTTCGCTCGTACTCTCGTCAGCGCCGCTCAGCAGCGCCACCTGGTGGTCGAGGCGTTTCATTAGTCCAGACTTTGATAAGCATCTTTGAATTAAGGAAGTTATATGTTTTCCCCTTATTTACATACAAGGTCCTTCTTTATATGCAGTCACTTTTTTAGGGAATGATCCTACCATCAAACTGAACAACTTTCTCTATGGCACCAACATCTAAATCGCGAAAACAAAATCAGCTATTCATTACAAAACTGCAAATCTACTCGAGCCGAGTGGTTCTTTTTTCGCGATTTCGATGTTGATCCCATAGTGAATGATGTTCAGTTAGACGGTCTGATCATCTCCTTCAAAAGTGTCTTATTCAAAGTTGGTTAAAACATTATTGATTATAAGCATGTTACAGCCATTTTGTGCTATTTCAAATCAAATTAAAGATTGATAAATTCTGTCTCGAACGTGACTTAGACGGTCGCTTAAAACCGAATAGGTTGAAGAATTTCGATTTCGGACGTAGTAGGCTCGATAGCTTAATTTGACGAAAGCCAATCCCCGGATTGGAAGTTTGCTTTTTCTTTAATTTGATTTGGTTAAAACAAATACAGACCGCTTTGACAGCATTGGCGATGAGCGAGGCCGTCTTCCTGTATGTCTTGGTGAGGTAGTGAGCGAACCGCTCGTTCTCCGTCTCTTTGCTGCCCAGCTGCATGAACTCGCCCTGCACTAGGTCTGTCACCACCTGCAATATACATCGCGCTACGAGTTAGAGAGAGATGGATTGACATTTATTTGTTACTGTTTATAATGTGAAGAGGGGATTAAAGTTTATTTCGTAGACTGAATATTATCTAGACAAGGTGAGCTTGTATACTGGAAAGGGTTGGAAATATGACAAAAATGTATGAAGAATCATGCCTTTGTTTGACATGTTTTTGCAAGCAATTTCAACTAAGTCACACGCAGAAAGGGACAACAACATAGGCTTGCTCGCTCACTCTGTGTAAGTAGCGTATAACCCTGTCTCATTTTTGCGAATATTAGTATTTTGATGTCAGTTCTATGTTCTTCTTTCTATTGTACTTGTTAAGAAGAATCAACTGCTTTTACGGTTTGCAGGGGGGATTTATGTTTTGGCGGTGAAACCTTATGCAGAGACAGGCCAGGGGGACAGCTAAGTAACCTAGGGATTCAAGTTCCAAGGGCTACAGTCTTTAGCTTAGGGCGTTGTTCATAGCGTGGAAGCTAGGGGTTATTAGAATCGGAGAAAGGAAGTTACATATAGGCTCAAAGAAGCTTTAGCCCTACGCCAAACCTGTCCTACAAATATTGTAAACTTTGTCGGAATTTTGGCAAATGTTGTGCATAGCATACTTCATGGTATGCATAATCTGTTAAATCTGTATTGTTGGCAAGGGAAAATAAAATGTACAGGTTAATAGCATACCAGTAATATTTAAAGGTATGGTTAAGACCATCAAACTGAACAACTTTCACTATGGAGGCAACATCGAAAAAAAATCAAAATTGCAGTACTCTACTCAAATTAACGTATGTATGGGACAGCTGAACTTTATCATTTTTTTCTATGGTAGTTTCGTACTGAAAGTTATGCAGTTTGATTGTCTAAATCACCTGTTAAAATATTACTAGCATGAGGTTGACGAAGAAACCAGCAGTAGGATAAAACTTTTCTCGATTTTTCCGATAGCGTGCTGGCTACGCATGCACATATTATGTATTTCCGAACTAAATACGTAGTAGAATCGATTGATTAGTTCAATTAATTGATGAATTTATTCACCTTCCTACATATGCATGTAATCTACATGTTCTACGCATCGGAGCTGAGTTTTAGGTACAATAATTACAGGATGTAAGGATTATTAGCTACAGAAGAATATGTACGAACAGTAATCGATGTTTTGACCTCAATACCAAGAAACATGCAGACACGCGATTCTAAAAGGATTCTGCTCTATCATGGTTTTACTACGATTCATAATGTTGTATTTCAAAACTTGCTTGAAGTTGATTCAAGGTTATATTTATTGGTCTGTCTACTTTCATCATCGAGTCTTTGGCATTTCACGGAATGTTTAGTTTAACACATTCGCAGCTAAGCTCAAAACATAAAAAGCAAGTGTGCTAACACTGCGGTATGCGATATAATCCGGACTCGCCCCGTAGGTCGTGCGTCCGGTTACTATGGACCCGCGAGGTAGGTCGTAATTTTTAGGAAATGTACTGATTAATATTCCTTGTAAAGTTTATCGTCAACTGAGTAATATAACGTGCAAACGCGACGTAAAGGTTAAGGATTACGTTATTATTATAGTTTCAAAATTCACGTAATCCAAAATAAACTGGTGACCTCCTGTGGTACTAATATAGCGCATTGGCGTCAACCATTTCATAATATAACGTGAGTAAACACCCACCGATAAAAGCAATTGAAGATGCTTGACAGAATTTAAATAGTTATTTTATAAAGGAACATAGAACAACTTGCTTCTAAAAGAAACTACTGCTTTACGAATTTGAGACGATGAATTATAATTTTTTTGCAAAATACGGCCCAAATTAGGAACCTCAACGTTTATAAAACCAATTAGTTATTAGCCAAAACAACAAATATCACTTAATCCTACAAATCATTAACTTATTACTAAGGGCCTGTTTCACTATCTCTGGATAAGTTCTTGATAGCTTATCTGACAGATCTTTTGACATATTTTGTATGAAAGATTCAAGTGACTAACGATCTGTCAGATAAGCTATTAGGAACTTATTCAGAAACGGTAAAACAAATTAACTTATTTTAGATTGATATTTAGGAACTAAGTACTGGCATGATTAGGCTTTTTGTTATTGTTAAGCAGAAAGACTGATATTAAGAGAAGCTAATTCCGAAAGCTCCCGGCGCGCTCCAAACAAACGAAGTTCCGTCCTATTTTCAATATTAACCAATTTAAGTCAATGAAATGTTTTCTACAAGATCTAGAAACCAATGTATGAGTCGGTTCGTTGTCAACCTTGTCCGTTCTGTTAAAATATAGTTTTAATGCTAGGATTAATTTAAGATATGTATGGAAAACATTGAGCCACGATCACTTTACAACTACATATTTTAACGGAAATCTGACAAGGTACCTACACAGATATTGGTTTCAAGATTGTTATTAAAAACATTTTTTTTTACTTTAATATCTTTATGTTCAAAGTAGGACGGGACTTCTATTTTATGGAGCGCCGTACGAATTATATCCTCTTAAACCCGCGTCAGCGAATGATGACACTTTTGAAACTGACTAAGGTCTAAGATTAACTGAAAACTTAATGCTTCATTGTAAACTGTTGATGTATGACAACAACTTGTTTGTTGCCTTTGTTTTAAAATCATCTCCAGATTAAACCTAAATGTCACAGCAAGAGGTACGAAAATTGCTTATCAGTATTTAAACGTCATAAAATTCCTCATTCGTTGACTGTAGTTTAACATCGGAATATTACTGTTTTGCATTTTCATTTAGCCTAAGTCTATACTACATTTTTGTAACTATATTTTCGTAAGTTCTTAAGTGACAAAGATCCAACAGTTTGAGCTTGAGACTAAAGCTCACAATATAACCATACAAAATACCTACAGTAACATATATACCTTGGTATTTCATTTTGATCTCTATTGTCATTAAAAAGAGTTTCCCCTGAGTTTCCTCCAAACAAATCAAAGATTTTTACTTTTACAAATCTTTAAATAATCGTAACTTTGAAACTATACATTTTAACGGAAATAAAAAAAACACAGATACAAATATCAGTGTCTAGATAGAGTTTAAAAAATGTCATTGACTTTATATCATTGGTTAATATTCAAAATAGGATCAAACTTCGTTCATTTGTATGCAGTACGCCCGGGCGCACTCACGGGCAACAAAATGATAAGTGTGAAAGAAAGAGCAAAAAGAACAGACCTGGCTAAGCACAAGTGTGACGTCATCGCTGCGCAGACGAGCTATCATCATCGACGCCACGGCGAGGATGAAGTCGCCGGCCATCGCCACCTGGAACCAACACAATTATGTTTATTAGACTTTATGTTACGGGAATAAAGTTTAAAAGGGTACAAGTCTACAGATCTTGAGATATAGCATTAATGATATTGAATGTCTCCATACATAACATAACTAAGTTCCACATAAAATTTAATAAGTGAATTCGTATACAAATCAAAATAATGTATTACCTTTGTAATATTATACTTAGTTAATAATGAAGTTAACTTTATCATTGGCAATTAATCAGCGTATTGTAAATAAAATGAAATTAGTTAGCTTCAACTTAAAAAACCTTGAAACAAAACATCAAAATTGCAAAAAGTTATAATATCTCAAGTTGCATCTAGACTAGAATTTGTAATGGCCTCAATATTATTACATTTTAAATATTTTGACCCCAATGATGATTGCCTTTAATATTGTATTAAACATAGAGATCTTCCAATTCAGTGTAAGATCGTGAGCATGAATTTAGTTCAATGTCGAAGCATATATATAACGTAATTCAGTACATAACAAGTACCTTGAGGCGCTACTTATCTACGATATTCTCTAACTCAAATCTCCTAATTTTCCTTTGCTACAACAACAAACCATCTTTCATTTTTTTGATTCCTGGCCGTAACTCCTAAACCGACTGGAGTTATGCAGGCAGACCTGGTCCATCAAAGAGATGCTCTACACCCTATGAATTCTGAATCAGTATGGCAACTGATGATTACCAAAATTCCTCTTATCTCTTATACTATAACAGAAACAATGAAAATTCAAGGTAATATTTGAAAAATTCTGCAGAGTCCCAAAAACAAATTGCTAATTTCATTTTTCAATACAGTTTTCAAAATTAAAATATGATAAATTTACGTTTATTAAAAATACTTTATTGTCTTTATAGTTCTTTTATAACTTCTTCAAAAAATACGCTATCACATTATAAAAGTTATTATTACAATAAATTATGTCGTTACAGACCATTGACAGACGAAATTTAAGAGTTTAAAGTGAGGTTAACGGTAATAGATGACGCCTTAAATGTACTCATTGATGCTCAATGAATATACTAAGCGTAAAGTTATACACTAAAACTAGGTTATTTCCCTTTTGAACAATTACGAATATTGAGTAACGTTTTATACCTTTTAATGTACCTTAGTACATGCAGGGTGGAAAATGTATGGATTTAGATATAATAAACCAAATTACAATACTAGCGTGTACTTAAGTCACCTCTGCTGCATACTAAAACATGAGCTTAAGAGTCCGTGAACTCATGGAATTCGTTAATTAGTACGGGCCTTAAAAACGTCTCTGAATCAGCTGTAAATCAACCTGATAGACGGATACAGTAGAGCCATAAAATGGTCCTGTTTCTTTTCTTAACCTTCACAAATACACTTCAGCTCTATTCAGGTGTGCATCATGCCAAAACCGACTCATCACTTACGCCTCTCAGACACCTAAATAAAAATTCACAAAAATAATCGTAACATGTGAACAGGTGGCCATTTCTCCGGCATCAGGAATGTCGAGAAAGTCGTGATGCGAGCGGGCGCATAGTAATGGCGTGGACGTTTCGCTGAGCTGCGCGAGCGCTGGCTCACCGCTCATTAGCAGTCACTGGACACTTGTTAGCCTACATCCAGTGGCCGGGTTTGGCGCGCCTACGTACACTTGATACTGTGCTTGATACGAAACACTAGTCACTTGGAACTTGTCACTTCTGTTGCCTAAGTGTAGGTGTTAGTATACTAAGTTGGGCGAAAACTATTTTCAACTCCTTGCCTTTACACCTATTCGTATCATAATGGAAAGACGTAAGATCCTTCTGGTTTTTTGTTTCAACTTTTATTGAGCACAATACTTAGTATTGTAAACGCTATTGAGATTATATCTCGAATGGAATTTATCAACAGATTATAGTTCATAAAATCAATTCAAAATCGATGCACCTGCGTCCAATCGAAAGTCATCACGACTTTGTTCTCGTTATCTTGATATAAAAATGAAAGCTTTATACAATTTATTAAAATTAAAAACCATTACTAACTAATGTGATTAGATCTCTTGATTGTTAAAGCGAATAGTATTATCATGTATAATTCACTTCTAAACGAGAATTTAAGACCATTAACAACCGGTTGTACCGAATATTTGTTTCGTAAAAAGGTTAAAAAGATATTCATTATCCAATTACGTTCAACGTTCACGAAAAATTGGTTCAAGTGACCGTATTGCAGTTTGGTTGTGTTTATCCGCTCTTAGGTAACTTATTGGTAACATATTTTAAATACGTCGAACTTTGGCCTCCATATTCAAATTCCCCCTTTGTGATTAAGCGTGAGTTAATGAATCTGTCATTTGAAATAAAAAATTAAAATCGTAAGTTCGTAAGATAAATTATAGAGCTGTCATTTCTCTATTTTACCAATCTAACATATCAATGAATGACTTACACATGATTTTAAAGCTAACTCGCCGCGAATCATTAATTAACTAAGCATTACGTATACAATGTTTAGTCATTGATGCCGATGAACTCTGACAGAAATTAAATATGTTTAAATTCGTGAAAGTGACAGAATGACGTGATGCATATTTCCATAAGATTGTATTATATCATAGGCGTGCGCGTCCGGTTGTAGTGCCATATAATTCGGAGCCCAAATAGAAGACGTTTCAAATCCTTGGTCAAACAAAACATATGCTGGCATTGACGGCGCATTAGGGCGCTTACACATCGCTAGTGTGACTTTGCAACGCATAAACAACGTTGTCAACGTTCTCTTGATATCACTGCAGCAGCGTGGCGACGACGTCTCGAATCGCAAATATCTGCTACGTGTCATCCGCCATTCAAGCTAATAGCATTTTCATGCGTTGCTACGTCGCAAGTATGTACCTAAGTAAGTTACAGAATCCCACTACAGGGCAAAGGCTTCCTGCAACGTATAAGGGTGAGAGGAAGTGGGCCATACTCCACCACGCGGGCACAGTGCGGATTGGTCGAGGCAAGTTAGTGGTCAACTTGATGTTAGAGAATTTTCATACCCTCTGACAAGGCATAACGAATAGTTATCGTCACCAGACGGAACTATCCCGGACCAACAGCTTAACGTGTGCAGTATAATGTGAAAGATTATTTATAGACGCACCCAATGTACCAATGCAATAATCAACCAGATATCCACTCGTTGCGATTTAACGCATTAAATGTGGCCAAGAAGGCGGTGCATTCTAACGCCCAGAATCAGAGTCGTGTTTTAAGAGTTCGAACTCTCACATGTCAAAATCCATACATTGTTGGACCTCCTTAGACTCAACTCACGCTCAAACGACGTCTCTAAATCTCAAAGACCCCCCGAAACTTCGCGTCTTGTTATTTGTGGGTCGCTATGCGCGAGTCCAATCTAAACTGGACACTACTTAAAAGACGTGACAATTATAATTTACAATTACAATTCAGGGTACATTGCTGGTTACTAATGACACTAAACATGGAGTAGGTAATGTGTCTTTAAATTTCAGCAATGTACCCTGATTTGTCATTGTTAATTTCGGTACTCTACTCATCCGAGTTCATATAATTTTGCTCGTCCGAGCATATAGCTTTAGCGTGAATACCTAGCATTAACGAAGCAAAGACTCACTGCCCTTCAAGCACGCATGGTTTTACAAAGCACAATTTGTACAACAAACGATCTTCAGTAGTTCACCATACTGCACCCATGCCATGACACAATGAACTATCACGTCTAATGTAGTGTTTAAAAACTTACTCAACAACGTCCTCGGCTTAATTACCGAATGCTAACTGTATTTGCACAGGTTAATTGTGCAAAAGTACGGATTGCAAGGATCGGGTTTGCAATGATGCTTTGATAAATATTGATGTGTCAATCTTTAACAAAAACAAGTAGTAGTTTACCTATAGTGTGTTACAGAAAGGTGTGGCCATATTTAAAGTTGGTTCTATATTGAAATAAAAGTTGTTCAATTTATGGACTGAAGCACTCCTTTTCAGATTGGTAGTCTTTTTGTCACTAAACGGTACCGGTGACAGTTTAAAAGTCCTATTCATAATTACTTCCCATCCCTCCGAACAAAACTCAGTAAAAAAACTGAGCTAGTATGTTCCAAGTTTAATCTTTCATCATAATTTTGATTGGGTAACATGAACTGTTAGATAGTTCTACACTTCTTCTCGTCTCATCGGTCCTCTTACGTATAGCAACACCAAATTCTTTCAGTTAATCATCATGAAAATTATAAACAATGAAAAATCACAATATACAATCTGTGGACCAGCTATTGAAATCGCGACACATTAAATATCGAAAATCGTCTAAAAAAATAATCTTTAGACTGCTACAACATTCGATTCTGATCTTTTTAAACCAATCAATTCAATAATTACAAAGTACAATTATAATTAAGTAATGCTAACACAACTAGACTATAATAAAGTGATTCGATGGTACAGAGATGGCTAAAACAACGGGATCTAGCACGGGAGCGCGTGTCTGCTCGGTTGGCTGGGCACACCGCATTAGCACACTTTCTGCTAACTATAAAGGCTAAAAACTTATCCGTTACGCGCATTCCTGCTGTTATACACACGAAGATAACAGTCGTTTGAAAATATAAGGAAAGATGGGATTTAAACTTGGGAAATAAAACTGAAATTCAGATACGGGAAAATTATTCAATCAGGGTGTGTTAATTTTCGCAAAGTTGAGCCCTCAGGCATAGATAACTAATACCCTATTCTTATGCCTCAGGATAAGATGCTCACGTTTTGTTGATCAATTCTGGCCTCAGAGTGTAACAAAATAACGTAGTTATTATTAGTCCTGGGATTCAAGTGGATAGATAACCTACTTTGTTCGGAGTTTTTTGCATATGGAAAATGTGTTATGTTCTATTTATAAATAAATTAATTGAATTCTTTAATAAAGACTTTAGGGATTACACGGATAGGATAAAATGTAAATTATTATATAATTTAATTGAACGAATTCAGTTTTTTTTTAATTATTTTAAGTTTTTTGACAAAGACTGTCTTAATAAAAATAATTTAAAGATTTAGGGTCTGTTTCACCACTTTTAGATAAGTTCTTGTTAGCTTATCCGACAGCTCATTTGACATATTCTTTATAAAAATATGTCAAATGAGCTGTCGGATATGCTATAACAAGAACTTATTCGGAAGTGGCCCTTAATGTTTTGAATTTAGGAATAAAAATCTTGTTAATTTTTTTAATTCAATATCCG
Organism: Agonopterix alstromeriana; assembly: GCA_963924505.1. Classification (NCBI taxonomy): domain Eukaryota; kingdom Metazoa; phylum Arthropoda; class Insecta; order Lepidoptera; family Depressariidae; genus Agonopterix; species Agonopterix alstromeriana. The sequence continues at coordinate 10,633,450 of OZ004668.1, read as the reverse complement.
TTGTATCCTACGAATAAAGAATAATTATTTTTAGTTAAATGGTTGTTTCACGTTTATCAATTAGTAATCCTGTTTAATTAAAGTGTCAATCAATATGGATATTATACAAAATAACAGCCATGATAAGAGTGAAAGTCTTTCACGTGTCGAAAGTCGTAGCATTGCGACTCACATGAATTATTTACCAGAAAAATCTCTACGATTTCACAAGTTAATTCTGAATGCGTTGCATAGTTTCTATTTGTGTAATTCATTACACATAAAACATTGTAATGCAATGCACCACATGAACAACTGTATTTTTTCAGCGCAGACAACTGTTTAAAATACTAATTCACCATCTCCATCGTTTCAGTCACTGTTGGACATAGGCCCCTATGTTCCAAGAACACAACGAAAAATTGTATACATCTTGCATGGATGCGGTACCCGAAAATACTTTTTTGTTGTTTATAAATTAATGGAATCTTGCTTGTGAGAGATATGATAAAGCCGCGTGGCAAGCTGAAACACGAACCGCGTGAACACCAAGCGAGCGACAGAACAGCTCACGACAAAATTTGCAACGTACCTAGCTATCGAGTATTATTAAATGAGCTAAATTTTTTTTTCCTTTTCATTTAAATATAATAATTACAGTTAATAAAAACACTGAAACATTGTTTATTTCTGAAAAACATAGTATTGTTTTATGTATACCAGTCTATTTTCAGAACTTCCTAGCTTAAGAACCTGTGTGAATGGTTCGATATGAACACCACCTCACTATTGAGGGCTGCAGTATCCAGGGTCCGAAATAGTCCGAATAGCCCTAATGATAGCCAACCTCCGGATATGGCTCCACAAGAAGTATATTTTAATGTCATTTGTTTTTAAGCTCATTTCAGAAGTAAAATAATTGTTTCAAGGCCTTCCAAAGTTATTCACCTCACCCCTGATAAATAAACCTTCGATTTTATTACGTAGTTTCTACGTAAGCAATAACATTTTAATGCTTTTTGAGTTCAACTACTGTTCTCATTTCATAAGAATTAAGTTTTTGTCATTTGCTTAAGGAAATGTCGGTGTTGCTATTTACATAAGTTTCTCTTTCAAAACTGAAACTCCAATTGTGAATTTGTGACTACACTATAAAAGCTTTATCAAAATAACAGACATTGTTAAATGTATTTGATTTCAGATTATATATGTGAAAGAGTACCTCTTTCTTTTACGATGACAGAGTCATCTAAAATACTACAAACCATCATACGAGTATAAAGGGAAACAAAATGGGAATTTACAAAAACAAATGCAAAATAAAGTGACTAACGCAATAATTAATTATAAAATTATCTAAAGGATGAACAGTCAACAATCTACAACAAGTTTTGTCATAAGAAATTGTAGTCAAAAATCCACAACACGTTTTAGGTTTCGTCAATAATGTCATCAACCGTCGTATAGATATACAGGGTCCAACTTAATATGCTGACAGTTTTTTAAGAGGATGTTCAGACCATCAAACTGAACAACTTTCTCTATGGGACCAACCTAGAAATCGCGAAAAAAAATGCATCTCTTCCATACATTTGGCTCGAGTAGGTTTGCACTTTTGTATGGGACAGCAGATTTTTTTTTCGTGATTTCGGTGTTGGTGCCATAGAGAAAGTTGTTCAGTTTGACGGTCTGATCGTCTACTTAAAAAAGTGTCAGCATATTAAGAAGGACCCTATATCTATCACATGCACTTAACGGGATGGCCCAAGCATAACAAGACGGTTGAATAGGTTGACAGTTTGTAGGCGTTGCGCTCGTTAATCTAATCTAATTTATCTTAAATGCTATCTTATTTCCAATTAATACAAAGCTACGTTAAATTAAGTAAACCTAACATACGGTGTTTTAGTTTTTTCTTCAAAGCCTTCTTAAATTAAATTTTGTGCTCGTCTAAGAAGATCGGATTTTTGCTACATAATTTGACTTGGCTATCCCTGAAGAGTTGTTTGTCATTGACATTGGAAGGCGTTTGCTTAGCAGTGAAACACTGAAGAGGCTATATAAAATGCCTATAAGGAGTTATGTCTAAATTCGAATCATTTTTTAGAATGCGTAAATTCCAAAATACCATACTGATTTTAGCAGGGCGGTACCAGTTAGCAATTGTATCCCGGGTGGTAACTCTACGTGGCATTCCCCGCTCCCTCCCTTGGCTTAGTGTAACCGGCGCTTTATTGTTGGACCTTATATTCCATCTAGTTTGAAACTAAGGCCATTACCACACCAGAACTAGAACCAGCGGTCGAATAAATTGCGACATTTACAAGAGTGGCATAAGAACTAGAATGGCTTGTTTGTGGCATTAGTGATGTTTCGCAAAATGGCCGTGACAGTGGAAGTGGAAGGTGAATGTGATGTATGATGTCTTACGGCCTTGACTCCCCCGAATCCCTGGTCTCTGGTGAAGTATGGAACTTGTTAAGAACAATGTATAGTTCAGGATTACATTTTAGAACATGGATTGATTTAACTAAGGTCATCAAAAATTTTAAGAAATAAATACAATGATATTTATGAGACGTTGATAGACCGTTTCAATGTCAAAATAGGATGTGAAGAAATTTGCAAGCTGCTTTGATACTGGATCAATTAAAATGAGACAAAGGTATAGGTGGATTTAAATTGGTGAAATGGATCAGTGTCAACGAATTGATCACAGGCAACGGGGACAATAACATTGATATTCCATCTCGGGATGAATACCTTGAATACGTCACTACATGATATATACCATTTATTAGAGACAAGTCGTGAACTGAAGAACTTTGACCTTGATTTAGTGTACTCAAAAATCTCTTGACACAGTTTTTCCGATTAGAGCCTACTCACAAAATTGATAAACAAACATGGTTAAATATAATACGTTTGTCCTTTTAATCAATAGTAAATAGCTAGATTTGTTGCCAAATAGACCATCACATTTCTTACGGATACCTTAAGTAAGTTACTAACAGCACAGCATAACTATTATATGCTTATATTCCACCACGCGGATGGATATCTTACGAGGCGACTAAGGTTTTTTTCAGTGTGTCTGTGCCAATTTTCTGGATATCCTGATGACCAACCCATAAATTGTATCGTTAACTATTAATCAATTTAAATACATATATATGCTTACGAATGTATTCCTCGAGGGGAGTTTTAACGCCTATCCAATCTGAATAAAATACAGGGCCTGCTGTGTAAAAAAAAAAATCTGCTGTTCCGTACAATACTGTATGGAACGACCGACCGGCTCTACCCAGATCTATGAGACAGCAGATTTTTTTGTGCAATAGGAAAGTTGCTCAGTTTGATCATCATCCCCTTAAAAACCATCAGTATATTAGGAAAGATCATTATATTGAACAAGCCTGCATATTATATTTCGATCGAACCAAAGATCGATACTAGCGTCCAACGTTAGATCGAAGTGTTCAGTGAGCGGCGAGGCAGTGGTTGCGAAACCAGCTGGTATCTAGCGATTATTGGCCGAGTGGGCCATCGTTTCGACACACCTGCCTTGCTAGAGGCTCGTTCAGGTCTAAATCCGGTTTCATCCGGCCGGTCAAGTGATTAATCCTGCCTTCAAATATATTATAAAGGAGCTGTGTTATCAACAGAAGTATGGGAATATATTTTTATAGTTATTATTGTCTGGTCTAGACGTAATTTTATTAGTTATGTTACCACGGACTGAAAATTTTTGTTAAGAGTTTGCTATAAATATAATGTATGTAGTATAGGTAAAGGCACAGATTATTCTATAATTATTAATGGTAAAGGTCAGATACTACATCCATAAAGCGATTAATCCTTGAACTACCACGGACGCGTTAATATTGAACCATCCATTGTTATCTTAAAGCTGGCTTAGCGGTTAATGAATGTTAGAGGTGAAAAATGATCGTATGCATATCGATAATATAGTATAGGACCAGCAAGGATAGATTAAAGGGGATGAGGCTCTAGGGTTTGAGGCTGGTGATGATGAGATCGTAGTACATGTCGATCTGTTATCTCAGTCTTACACCTATCTGAGATAGGCGAAATATACGTATTTTAAGTACCTAGTGTTAGTTTATTTAGTTTTTCGCTGTTTATTGCGTTTATGTAGACGGTGAGCGGGCAGACCACCAGAACTTTGGTCTGATGACAGCGTGAGAGAGATGGGTTCGCATTGGATCAGATTGGTACAGGACCGTGAGGCGTGGCGCAATGGAAGGGAGGCCCAGCAGTGGGTTGATGTGGGCTGATTTGATTGATTGATTAATTATTTAGTTTTATTTAACTAATCGAATCTAAATAAGTGTACAATGTACCTAGTATATTTAAACAAGGGAAAATATTTGCGTATTATGATATTTTTAATTGAATTTAGAAAAATAAGCTCTTCGGATATAGAAAGTAGAAAGTTGTATCAGAATGTAAACAAAACCTCAGGAATTCAGTACACGGCGACAGATCCGATGAGACCTAAGACAGTTCGTGTTTAGACTCTACCACTTGACTCGCACGTTCGTAAACAAGTTACTAGCCGGCGCGTACCGTTCCGACGTCGCATCAACAGACAGACACTAAGGTACCCATCGACCTTGACATGAAGACGCTCGTTTGAATCAAGGCTCTTTGTCCCACCTTTATAAAAATGTAAATTTCAAAACATTACTCACTTTTCTTTCTGATGAAATAAGCTTTTAGAGTATCGCCTTTCAATTGTTTGTTTAGAATTAGTGTCATAGTGAAAACAGTCGTATGCTCATTAATTTAGGATCTAATTGCGAAGCGGAATGGTGCGCGACCTACATCCCCGCGTCCCGCCCCGCGCATTACAGTTATGAAGACCAGTTTTTACTTCGCAGTCTTTATTTAATACAGTCTGTGGGTCAGAGGAAAGTGTTGAATTTTGCTTTCAACGGAATGACCAGTCATTCATGCATTCGAAAGTAATAGTTTACGGACTTTCGTCATTATTCTAATAATAAAATTAAGCGAAAACACGCGAATGTTGCAACAAGTTGTCGTAACTATTGTTTGATGTATGCAAATTTCAGGTAAAGCTTAGACGCATGTAGCCACCTAGACCATTCAATGCGCGCCATATAAAAGACATCAACGTGGTGACTTGCGCACGCGATTCCCTTTTAATCACGCGATAAATGGCTCGATATTACTCATCGCTCCAAACGAAAAAGCGACCTTATTACAAAACGATTGTGTCAAAAGCAATTACTTTAATTTCCATAAACTAGTAGATAAACTGTTCAACTTAAAATTCCTCAAAAATTAGTGACATTATAAATCGTAAAGAATTAAATACGTGTGACCGACATCGGCACCAGCATCGGTCGTAATAACAGTTATAAAATGTTATGGGAGAGTTTCGGATACTTTAAGCCTTAGTCACATAGTCTTACGGGTCAAGTGAAGAGGTATCGAACAGGTTTCTGACTACCACGATGACCTTTCTACCTTTGAGGAGAAATGCTATAAATCCACAATGTAAGAGCTATAAGCTTCGATGCTCAACTTTCTCAGGACTAAAAAGATTATGATACTATACATCAATAATAATTTTATTCAAAATAGAAGTGCCTGTTGCCTACATCGTCCGCGCGGTCCTCTGAAATACGTTCTAATCAGGTATTTGTGAAAACTTTTACTTCACAGATACACCTTTTGATTTAGTTAGCCGATTGCGATAAAATAAAATGTTACTCCAAAGCCCCACGCTTTTCTGACTCCTTCCGAATCGAGCCAGTTTTTACGGGATTTGTGCACAAACAAAAGTTCCAAAAACGATCATACTGCATTCTATCACTTATTCTTGCAAATATTTTCTGTGGACAGACACGCAAAGTGTACAGTTTTATTATATGTTTAGAAGAAACCTAAAAACATAACAAATTACCCTAAATGTATTATTCAAAAGGTTACATCAGATTGGTTCGGAACCAATAAAAGGCAACATAATTTTGAGCCAAAATTATGCAATTCTATAATTACATAGCTGGTCATTCCAGTTTATTTCATTATTATAAGACGCTTCTATCTGTATTCCACACAATCAACTCTGAGTTTTTGCCCCATAAACTTGAATGGCTTATTTTCAAAAGAAATAAAATAACTCGGGTCAAAAATTTAGATGATTTTGTATCGCGATATCATCGAAATATTATCCATAAATAACCAAAATAAATGTAGAAAAATGTTAATGTCCTACTTAGTGATTACTATTTAATACAAAATATAAAGGAAAGTAAACATAAAAGTTGATTTCGATCGATCTACTGGCCCCACGAGCGGTCGAGGCCCTAAAAAACGAAAAAAGAGAAAGTTTCTGTTTGGGTGCTGGTTTTCGGACAGTACAAAGTCGGTCAAAAATTTTGAAATCTTAAGTTCATTGCTTATTTAAATTAATAAGAAGAGTGAACACATTTTAAATTTTATTTTAATAGGAAAATCTTGATCCTCGACCAAAACTAAATAATAGACAAAATCACAACACTAAATAATTGTCAAAATGATTACAGCGAAGACATGCGGGCTATATTCAATTTTTTTTTGTGTTTTGTTTACATTGTAAGAAATTTATATCGGAATTGGAATACAATATTTGGCCGGTTTTCTTTTTTCTTTGGACAGCTGTTTTTTTTCGCGATTTCGATGTTGGTCCCATTGAGAAAGTTGTTCAGTTTGATGGTCTGATCGTGCCCTTAAAAAGTGTCAACATATTAAGAAGGACCCTGTATACACATCATAACATTAAATTTATTTTTGTAGGTCTATATGTTACAACGCAAAAGTAACAAGCACTTTTTCTAGGAAACTGCTCCTAACACAAATAAAACTAGTAGTAATACTGAAAACTATAGTTGTCTTGCTCGTACTTTAAGAAGTGTTTATTCTAGTATTGGGTGTAGCTTGCCTATACTTCGTTTTAGGCAATCCTAATCTTTCTTTGCGGCAATGATAAAAAATGTTTGAAAGCTATTATGGAACCGACGTCAAAACGTCTGCAGAAGCACTGATCTTCAACGTTAAAGTGTAACGTTCAGTGACCTCACACCTGAGAGGCTGTATCGTATTCATATACCCCCCCTTGCCCCTTCCCCCTCCTTCATCGACGGTGAAAGCAAGCTCGTACTCATATGTCCTTCGGAAGTCATTGATGCATTTATTTAGTAACTTTTGGGTCGGTTGCTAAATAGGCAGGAGATTTTTTTTTTACAATTTAGACATTATTTATTTTTATTGGATTTAATTTATCTACTTACAGGAAAATTTACAGATCTAATAGTAACCTTAGTTAAAGATATACCTATGTTTACATGTGCTATTAACAAATCTTCACATTCATTGAAGGAAATTGTTCTTCATGCCTCGTTTAGAATTTCAGAACTTCCTGTGATTGTGTATAACGACAGTAATTTTGCAGTTCCTTTGTCACTTTATTCTTAAATTGAAACATGGGTACCTAAACGAGAATTAAAAAAGACATACAATATTATTATGGTACGTAAGTTATGAAGGAACCGTGTGGGTGCCGGTTATAGCCAAGCCACAACATCTGACCCCACCTCTGATCGTATCGGTCTCCTGTTCCACCAGACATAGGAGGTTTTTTTTTTGAATGACATACAGTTTGCTCAGGGAGCAGTTACTCGGACTATTGGGGGGACCACACCAGTGACGGCGAAGCGCCCTGGTAGGTCTACCGAACCAGTGAATGATCTTAAGCAACCTGCCCAAGAGACACCAATAATGGGTACGGACCTCGGCAATGGGCGTTACTGAGGCTACACGAAGGACTGGGTAGCGGGGATCGGTGAGAGGTTAAGGACGAGAAAGTGCATCCGTGTTTAGATCGTACGCTCATGTACTTAAAAATATGCTGCGTACCAGACTGCTTTTCTATTAAGACGTGTACGTATATTAGTAGGTGTAAATAATATTACCACTTATACCTTTTCACGAGAAGAATAAGCAGTATCAAAGTGCCTTTCCTTAAAATAAAAGGGCACAGACTTCAAACTTGGACTAAAGCAAAAAGCAATTACATGATATTACATCACGACGAAAAAGAATGAAACAACAGATCGCCGACAGCATTAATTTGCAATACATTGCAAGTTGACAATTAGTTTTTGTTCACATCAATCGAAAAAGACGTGAGGACATTAATAACATTGCGACGAGTGAAATAATTACAAAATAAAACGATCATATTCTGAGAATATTATGTAAAGAGTCGATTCGGATATCCGTTATGGTACTATGGTCTTTTCTAATTCTATTCTGGAGTGTATTTTTGATTCCCATACGAATCATCCTATTCTAATTTGCATACGAAAATATCAGAATAAATACTTTGTGCCGCTTCATCGCACATCAGTTAGAACGTGAGAAATTTAAAAACGCACACCTGTTAAGTAAATGCAATTAATATAACAGCAAGTTAAATCCAGGACATATGTTTTTCCACATAAAATCTTACAATTCCTAAAGGAAGTGGGAATTAACAGTGAACATAGTGAAAAAGCATGAATATAGTGGTGATTACAAAAGATCTACTCAAGGTCGAAGTGATAGTAGCCTGCAAGAGACTCGAAAAGTCGTTGTACATTAAGAAAACACATTTTTAGAACCCTTAAAGTGTAGATATGAACAGTGAAAGAAGTTTGACACCAAATAAAAGTCTGACCAGACTTCAATTCTGGACAGGTAGATAACAAATCAAAGAGACATACCTAACGAAAATTCACAAAAACGGAACAAGATAATAAGTTCCAAACGTTAATCAATGATATTGTGATCCAGAAACAAAATAATTTCCAAGCATCTTTAAATAGATTAACGAATGGCAATACGATATGACGATGACGATTACGGTTGAACGCGGCCGTTTTCGGCGCAAGAGCAGAATAAGGCTACATTCATTGAGTGTTGCGTCAGCCGGTTGACATGAAGATCAAAGATAGCCGATGATTGCGGATGTCGCATAAATCGATCCACCTACATAACATACTATTGAGAATATCACTTTCTTTCCCCTTGGCAGCAATCTATAGCGTGATTTCTATTAACTCTAGTAAAATTCAGTCAAGAGAGGCGTCCGAGGAGAACATACCACGACCAAATAAATGCTCTTATAATAAAAGGACAATTATGTAGCACCCTCAACCGACGGAAGTGCATGAAGAGATTTATGAAAGTAGATGAGGCGAGACAAGTAGGTCAGAATCGTAGCGAGTGGCGAGCCTTCGCTTCGCCTATCCCCGTGGGATATATAGAGTCCTTCTTAATATCCTGACAGTTTTTTAAGGGGATGATCAGAACGTCAATCCGAACAACTTTGTCTAAAGCTCCAACATCGATATTGCGAAAAAAACAGCTGTTCCGTACAGCAGATTTTTTTATTTATGTTGATCCCTTAGAGATAGTTGTTCAGTTTGACGGTCTGATCATCCCCTAAAAAAGTATCAGCATATTAAGGACCCTGTATGTATGTAGAAATAATTATTGTTTCAAAAGTGTTTAGGGGTCATGATGCTCAAAAGCTTAATTTATGAAATGAGCTAAAAAATTTTTTTATTATATTAATTTTGATAGAAAAACAATCAAACAAAGAGACCTTCATTATCTTTTATGTCATCTATTATTAGAAAGAACTCGAGACTACTCTGAATCTGTCAACGAGGCCCACTCGTTCAAACATTGACCGGCTCGATTTATTTAACTACAACCATTACCATATTCTTATGAATTCATAGATTTCCAAGTAAAGGGACACTGTAATGCAGTTTGAATTACGCATTTCTTCACATTATAATATTCTCAAGTCAATGAACTCAGTTTTCCTTGTAAAGACAAATATTCGTGCTCTATAAGTTGTACCTCTTACAATAGGCGAGGACGGTCGGTGAGACGTCAACCCGATTGCGGATTCCTATCGTATATGCATTGTTCAGTATATGTCGCGATACTTATTGTTCTCTTGCATGCGGGAATAGCGATTTAAATGAGGATCGCACGTGGCGAGAATAGTCACAATGAAGATTATGTAGAACATTCTTAAGAGACTACTCATCTTTGAAGCTATAGAAATTATTGGCTCTGAAAAACGGAGCGTGAAAAACGTTTATTCGATCTCCGAAACAAAACTCAAACCACCTTATGTGCTCAAATCAAAATGACGAAGACAGGAGCTTCTTTCTCTTTTTCACTTCATCTAATCGGGAGTCGAATACTCGGCCCATTCTGAAGTTAGTATATGCCTACGTATTCGTTATATTTTCATTTATAGATCCTTTAGTTTGCCAAGCTCTGAGAAATATCTCATACCATGACCTATATACGTTTCACTGCAGCACACAAGCCACCTCTCCCAAATAAAGTTCAATATGCTAGGTAAAATGCCACGAGCTGCCGGCCGCTGCTCTTTCAATGTGAATAGATCTTAAGGGTACGAGGGAACGGATTCTGTTCGACCACGCGCCTACGCTTCACTCATCCAAAAAAGTTTACCCATAATTTAATTGGTTTTAACACGTGACTTCAGCCTACAAACGTTCAACAAACAATACTGCATGTCAGGACACCGAAAAACGAATAACGTAGAAACCCTAATTGATTTTAAGCACGTATTCATTACATAAGCACATCAAACACACCCGCCGTGCATAGTAACATTATATTAGCTAATCACAAATATGTACCACATCCTGATACCATAAACACACTGTTTAAACTAACAGAGTTTTATGATAAAAGTATACAAGGTACAAAAATTCGAATGACATAAGACGACGTAACTCAAATACGGGTTATTGGAACTCGGACAGGTGACTCCACTAGTAGGTAGACATTGGTAGGTTCTTTACGAATGGTAGGGTAGAAGTCTAGACGACCGTCGTGATAACAGTTTACCAAGGTCACTGTGTCCATAACTTATTTTCGTAAGCCCTCTAATTCTGTTTCGAACTTTTATAGCTAATGCTGAGAGTTGAGATATTTTTGCTTCGGATTTGCTTTGCTTGTTAATAAAAACCTGTAACATTTCGACAAAGTGTGACACTAGATTTTTTCAAATTTTCTCTTGAAATTACGAACACTCGAAATTCGACAGTGTAAAGGGTTTTCGTAAAAAGGGACCATTGGAAAGCTAAAGGGAAAATTTACCCAACACTGGGATGATATACGAGAAATGAAATGGTCCGGAGTTTAAAAAAAACGATGAGTAGACATGTTTTTATCATAGTTTTATTAATAATTTTCGTAAAATTAAACTATCCAATATTTAATACACGAAATTCTAACTACACTTTAATGTGTACGTTGCATTTTTAAAAAGATCAAAATAATTATATTTTTGGAGGCTATAATTTATCGAAGTCTATCATTGACCAACTTTTACGAATAATGTTACCTTGTCAAAACATTCTAATTTATAGATTAATATCAATTCTGTACATACAATAAAACTGAAATGGTGTCTGTACATTCAAAGAATTTGCAAAATATCTGTGGTATGAAGAATATAATTAATGAAATGCATTAAGATAACTTTTGAAATTGTTCTGTTTGTATGATTGCATCAAGTAAAAACGTCTAACCCAATTTCAGAAAAATATAGAGCTGCTATTGCATTTTTATCCTCGCAATTGGCGCTCATAAAGAAGCTATGCGAATATAAAGCTTTCAAAAATGTGTCACAAATTACCTATTTCAGTGGTCTGCGCGAACGAAGTCACGGGCGCAGCTAGCCACACATAACTATGAGTACAGTAAGCTCCAAAGGCAAAGGTCGGAATGGTTACACAACGAGGCCTTTGTTAATCACACACATTTGGAGGAAGAACAATATTTACGACTTTTAGATTCACAAAACGTAGAGGCGAAGCGAAGATCACATCACCGGAAGATATAATCGTTGGCCATAAATGAGCATTCTACTCTTGAAGGACGCATAGCAAAACGCGTCTCGCGTACTAGTTGGGTTAATAAGGCTGTGAACAAAGAGGTATGATAAAACCTCGCTGAAGGCACCCCAACTCTCAATTTCATTGTTCTTTAAAGCAATTTCCTTCTTATGTAAAGCTTTATAATTTCATAAAAATCATACATGTAATGAAATATTTAAATGAGTGTTGTGAAAATCCTTACGAAAATCGCCTTGACAAAACTAATGGTTATAATATGTTTGACAAATATATTCATTCAAAGAGAAATATTACACAATTCATGTTGGACGTTTAGTATGGCACCTGGCTTCTGTTTGATTTAAACCTGTTATTTTTATTTTATTTTCCATAATAAAACCCGTAAAACTAAACGTAACTGTCACGGTTGTTGTTGATTGTCTGAAGATAACAAATGGTGCCGACAAAGCTTGCAGATGACCTTGCAACAACAATGTGTTAAAATATACCTAATTATTATTGTAATAATGTAAAATTAGTTGCAATCGCAGTTTGTAAATTACCATTACTCCCGGTTGTAATAAAAGGATGTTACATTCGTTTCCATGGTTTGGTAAACTAATTAGATACCTTTTTAAAAAAATACTTAAATAGTTTACTTTATGTTGCGATATTGGCTCCTAGGTTATTTCAAAATACAAGGAAATCGAAAAACTCTTGACGATATAAAAAACGTTGAGGTGTGACGCCCGTCGTGGTGCACTTTCTCCAACATTCGTCCAGCTTTCGGACTTCGAGCATGTGAGGCGCGTCTACCTCTATCTCCATCATCTTCTATCGCACTCGTTGTAAGATAAGAGAGAAAGGGACGTCAAAACACCGGTCGATGGCGATGCGGACTACTTATCACAGATTGTCTTATTCTACGTGTGTAAGGCGATAACCTGTTTGTGATCAACGACCTATTTATAAGAGAATTCTTGTTTTTGCGTCAAACTGGGTCAATGTGTTACTGAAGTTTAATAGGTCAAGTTTTGATCGGTTCAACTTGAGTGTTCCTTGATGAATGCTTGGAGTTTTTTGACCTATTAGTGTACGGAAAAGTTCAATAAAGACTTACGCTTCAGAATACACTCATGTTATGAGACTTCATAACCGTGTTCAAAGCACAAATAAGTGACTCACAGCTAATTTTGGCGAATGGGAGAGCATTTACAACATGTTAACAATGCAAACAGAGAAAATATATTTGGTTTTATTTTTACTTAGTTTCCATAGTGAAAAATTCATTTGATTTGAGTTTGATGATCTAATCTAAACCACCCTTTTAAATATTACTAGGGTGTTTTATTACACATTGTATTTCGACAAAAAAGTACTTTTCATACCATAGACCTTTAACGAAACCTGGAAAACGATTTCAAGTTTTATTCATTTTTAAACAAAACTAGAAACAGATAATGGTTTAAGAGATAGAAATTGATATTGAAACATAACACCACATAACGCTTCAAGTAAAAGTACACAAGCAGGTCATCGCAAAAATAGCTTTCTATGAAAGAAAACGAAATCGAACACGACGGACGTAGCAAAGGTCAATATTTGTACAACAAATGGGTAAATAGTGAAGACGGGCTTAACCTTAAAGCTAATATTGCTTCAGGTATATTTAACATACGCAGTAGTATTTTTTTTAGGTTTCGCGCCTAGTCAATTAAGCAGAAGCAGCCGCATTGCCTCTCTGGCTACCCACAGAAGCAATGATGCCAGCATCTTAGGTACTTTTGAGCCGGGGTCGCGCAGGGCAGGGCCTTTAGTTTAGTTATAGTCTGAAGAAGCTTGCTTGTTAATGAATAAGCGCAATACCTCATACACCCCAACTGATTTATAACAAAATAATTAGATTGAAACACTAATTTCATTATTTTTATAGTTAAAATTAAAAGTTATTCCTATGTTATCATTTCAGCAATTAATGAAAGCGCTAGCGTGCTCGTGGATACATTTTAAGAATATTGTTTTGGTAGTAAGTAGGGTGAGTGTGCCCGTGCTGTAGGTTGAGATCGAGTTCAAGAAATTTTAAATTTTACATAAAATTATGAATATTTAAAAAATAATTACCTATGTTGAAAATATGATAATTCGATTCTGCTCTCGATTAAAAACAAACTACTTTCTAGTTTTGCGTTAATTCATTAACACGTTGTATATTGTGTGTTGGCATTAACGAAGCTTGTATCGGATACAGAAAATTATGTGTATTTGGTTGGACGAAGCCTACGAAGCGGATTAAAATTTTATGTTATTTTACTTTTATGCAATACATTTTTACTATTAAACGGAATACATGGTAAAATTTATTTGACAAGTTATGTGTTTTGTCTCATAAGTATATTGATCTGGATAATGATCTTGTATTTGTATTAGTCAAACAACAAATTGCACAAGAATACTAACACTGAACTACACGTAGAATATAAATATTTACACTTATCAATTTAGAAAATTTACATTTTAAAACCGTCACGGATCAAGGGCACGATCATATTTTAAGTGACCCAGTTTTTATTTACTTGGAGCATTATAGATCTATACTCATATATCTGTATATTTTCTTTAACGTTTATCACTAATAAATAAAAGTTCCTAAAAAATCGTTTGTAACCAACGTGTGTCAAACAGCTTGAAATGTGGGCCAGTCACAGTTAACTATTTTGCAGTTATGTTTAACAGAAGCTTAATGACGTTAATACAGGTGATCGTGACAAAGTTCTATGGTGGCCCACATTTCAAATTCTTCTTCTTATCGTGTGGGCAAGCCCTGGTGTCAGAGTTTTTTCAGACCGCCTTACGGCCTCTGACGTGGTTTTTATGTAACGACTACTACCACGAGAGATAGTAGCCGGGACCAACGGCTTAACGTGCCATCCGAAACACGGAATCATCTTTCTTTTCAGACAGTTAATGTCCTAACCAACTGGCGAAAAACGCACAAAGTGACATCACTAGGTGTCCCCCGTGGGAATCAAACCCACGACCTCCGTGTCAAGAGCCCAATGCTCTTAACCATTAGACCACGGAGGCAGGCTCAAATTAGTTCCCTAGTAGTACCGTCCAAGTTAGTAAATTCAGAAAGTCTAGTTACTAAATCATAAACTCTAACTAATTGAAATACCAGTTGGTTTGCTAAAACGAATACGTTAATAATGGATATTCGGGATCGTATACCTACACGCTTTCGTTCTCAATCCATCAATTACCTCTATCCGTTATTTTACACCGATATACAAAGATTTCGAAGCGGTCGCTACTTTTGTTAAAAATAAAGTATTATTGATAGATGGATATACTAATCGTCGATTTCTGAATAACAAACGACACTGATATCGCAGTTGTAAAGTTCAAGCTCTCAGAAGCAACGAATGCAGAACGAATTCAATGACCGAACGATTGAACTAAACGAGGCGTCTTGAATGGCGTGATCTTAACCCAGATCTCACGCGCTGGCCCAAATCCCATTACTACGCTTAGCTATTTAATTCACTCACTCTGCCTATTGTTACTGAATTCTTTGTTATGGTAAGGTTTGAAGATTAGTGACCTATGGACCTTCGAGTTATCTTGAATGAGGAGCTTGAATTATATTTTTAGTGTATCATGAAGATTTAAGGCTTACATAAAAATACCAAAAACAAAAATGTTAAAATATGCACAAATCATTTATTTATTGCAAATCAAAAGTTGACTTTTCAAATTCCGTGCCAAAACGCTCACGTGACGTGACGTCACTCCTTTTCAAGACGCGTGAAGCTCATCATTCGCTATAATATGTTGCCGTCTTCTTCTAACGCACGAAATTTGCTAATCGCTTCGACACTTTGCGCTGATTGCTGTTTGAAATTACAATCCGATCCACGTAACTTATAATTTAAATATTTCGTAAAAAATAAAAACTTTAGTATAAATCTTTCAGTAATGTTCTATTCACAACTATTATCATTGAATTATTAAGATAATTTCTCATTATAATGTTGGTGTATGTTCCCCATTTCCACAAAAGTGGTGTCGCTATCTGAAACCTATTTATATCGATAGAACCTATTTCTAGGTGATCAAACAAATCAGTCAATTTTATCGTAACATCGCCGCTTTTAATGAATGTAATCGATTTTTGTGATCTACATTCTGATAAATAAATCTTTGGCATACAATACATATGCATATCTCTCTGCCAATAAGTTCAATAGTGTTTACATAAAGATGGTAATAACGAGCGAAAAAACATTCAATTTATAAAATTAGCGAAGGATATTAACTTATTTTTGCTACTGGCTGCTTTGTATAGGTGCAATCAAGCTGATAGATAGTCGAGAGTTTATAAATATCAAATCAAGGTGTAATAAATGACTGGCTTTCAATTGATTAGTTATCTCCTTTTATAGAAAACGGACAAAATATTACATGTCGCCAAAGCATGTGATTATCAGAAGGATGACAGAAAAAAACTGAAAAATTAAAGGCATGCATTATATTGACATAAAACGTATATTTCAAGGTCTTTGCAAATAATTCCACATCATATTTAGCGTCCGTTCGTTACATTCCGCCTGCCTTAGCAACAGATATGAAAAACCGCGCCTCATTCCGATAGCCTATATACTTTCGATTCGGCGCGCGATCGAAACTACATCACGAGAATTTTAATCAGCGTCATCCCAATACAATACTGTCCTTTATCATTCGATAATGAGATTCCTATGGAACACATTCATACATATTTCCATGCACTTTCCGTCGATTAATTGCTGTCCTTTTCGAAAAAGATCATTAATTTGATCATGGTATGTTTTCCTCGGACGGCCTCTCCCAACAGTTCCGGTCACCGTCGCTTGATATATTTCATTCGTAAATCTTCATTCATTATTCTCTATACGCGACCGAACCATCTAAAATTGTCTGTCCAAATAGCTTCAGTACTTATTATGTGTCATCAATGTTGGATTTCGTGCAGACATATTTACGATCTTTAGTCATAGCAACAATTGAACTGTAGAAGGCAAAAAATCTTAATTATAACATTATTATTCAGAACACGATACCAGTGCTTAATATGTAAAGGCCAGTGCAGAAGTTATTGGAGGTTTCTTTGGTTACCCCAAATTTTGTTCAATACAACATTGTCTAGAATAAATCACTAGTAGAGTTCTTTATTAGGGTGCAAGGAGAGAGCGTCTCCGAGCGACGACACCTGAGTTCATCTGGCAAACCCTGGGCAGTCAGCCTCGATACGACCATTGCTGACCGGCTAATCTATCCACTACAACATGAGCGATTGTCATACGACATAACTCATCCCTGAAGTGTTATTTTTTTATTTTACACATCTTAATTACTCGTAGTATATACAGGATCCTTCTTTATATGCTGACACTTTTTTCAGACCATCAAACTAAAGAACTGTCTCTATGGGACGAACATCGAATCGCGAAAAAAATCAGCTGTCCCATACTTTTGGTTCAAGTAGGTTTGCAGATTTTTTTGCGATTTCTATGTTAGTGCCATAGAAAAAGTTGTTTTGTTTGACGGGGCTATCATCCCCTTAAAAAAGTGTCAGCATATTTAGAAGGACCCTATACAGGGTGTAACTGACAGTCTAGCAAATATTGAAACGGTGAACTCAGACCATCAAACTGAACAACTTTCACTATGGAGCCTACCTCAGGAAACGCGAAAAAAAATCTGCTGTCCCATAAATATGAGTCGGGTAGGTACAGCAGTTTTTTATCACAACTTCGCAACGCTAAGGGTAAAAAATGACTTATTTGAACCTGGTAACCCTAGAGTTGCGGCAGACTGAGAGGTGGCAACCCTAGTTTTACCAGTTCTTTACATTGGTCTCCTTCAGATGGCACCTCAATTACTTCCCAAACAGATATGTGGAAAAAGGGTACCATAAATCATCATGGTAAAGGTACTTGCAGCAAGATTTTGCTAGACAACCCGGCGGCGCCGGCGTTGTATGAATCCCTGTTTAAACTTTCACTTAAATCACATTTCGTTCACCAAACAAATAGGTGCATAATTTTGCGATCGGATCTTGGTATATAAGACTGAAGATAGAAAACAAAGGTGGTGACTGTAAACCGAGACCACAGTCCCGAAAGAGCATAGCTGATGTCACGTACATTTTTCCTCAAGTTAATATGTTAAATGTTTTAGTGTACCTATACTACATTCAAAATAGCAACGAAATTTTAAGGCAATTTTGCATTACAGAAACAGAGATTTGAAACACTTCCTCTCACTTATTCTTAGAACAGCTTTAGTAACGTCCAAGATATGTGGGATAGTATATGTATCTAATAAATATGTATAATAATATAATATGAAGTATAGTATAGTATAATTAGAATAACGATCATGCAAAATGTCATATTTACTAATAAGAAAAGGACAATCAATATTTTTCTATTCTATTCTACTTTAAGCATAATTACAAAATATAGAGGTACTAAATCTATAATTCATGTCCGTTTTAATTGCACGTGTATAAGTGACAAACCATTTTATTATTATGATCAAGTACGTATTAAATACGATACGCACACTGCTCAATTCGTGCGGCATACAAATCAAGTTATTTATGGATGTGACTACTGTAACATTACAGATCTTATGTAGATTGACGCAAATTCCCTCCCATCGTACGTGGATTCACATTTTAATGAACGCATAGGGCTTGTCTTGATCGTTTTATAGGCCTATGTGCCACCTAAAGTAATTCTTGTAAATGTAAAATAAATTCATTTGAGAACAAAGGCTTGGGTGCAAAAAGAAACAAAGCGAATGCTACGTTGGTCTGGTTGATTGTTATTTAAATTGCAAATTATTCAAAGATGCAATAGATTTGAAAAAGATCACCTCGTGGGTGCCGTTGTCGAGTAGAAAAAAAAATCTAAATCACGATTTTAAACATACGCTTTTTTTCTGAATATATTTAATTCTTAACGACTATTGTTGAACTGTATTCCGGAACAGAATTTCCGCATATTTCAAAATCAAAGGTTCTAGAAAGGGCCCAGTGTCTTTGAATCCGGCTCCAGTTTTCTTATCTAGAGCAATACAAAAATAGTTACGTTACCTTCTTATGGTTCCAGAGGACGTTGACGGAGGGCTTTCCGCGACGAAAGTCGCTTTGATCGATGACGTCATCATGTATCAGTGATGCTGAATGGATCATCTCGCTGATCATCGCCACCTGCCGCTGCGACGGTAGCAGTGCACTGTGAGGGGAACAATTACAATGTTAGATATTTAAAATCATGTTTAATACGATGTACATATCACTTTTTGGACAGAAAAAGAGACTATAACTAAATGTGTATTGGATGGAATCATTGTCAAGTCGTAATGGCGAGCTGGCCTTTCGGCGAACCTTCAAAGATGTTAATATGAGTGTTCGATGTGTTTCACAAAATACTCAAAACCGAATCTCCGCTGGCATTTTAAGGTATAATGACGAAAATACAAAAAATATTTCACGAATTATGAAAAGTCAGTAGCCGATTTCTCAATTTTCCTCGAAAGTTTTACGCCGTAATTTTTGACTTACAGCGTTTTTGTAAAACTCGTTGGCTTCACGTCACGACTTGGTGACGTCATCGGCTAAATACTAGTCTAAGGCTGTTTCCCAACGGTTTGCAAACATTTGTCGATTGCGTCCGTTCATCTGCAACATAGTTCAATGTCTAAGCTTGTCCGTGAACGAACGAATTCCTCTCGACGTTTTCTTATTTACTGTCGATTAATTATTAATGTGGTATGTTTATTTTATTGCATTTGGCTTTATACCTCCTGTGTTAAAATGCGTAAATTCTTCCTTCAAAGTCATCCAGAATATACACGGAATATATGCAAAAAAGTAGTTCCATGCTTTTAGCGGTTCGAATAATTAACGAAGAGGTTATAACTTTAGTACTGGCTAGCGTAATTATATAGAATTCACATTTTGTAGCCGGCTGCTTTTTTTTATCTTTAGGTATGTTCATCCCATGTTCATCCAGCACTTGAAATTATTTTAAAGTCGCACTTTGAAATCAGCAGCACAAAATAACCGTAATAGTATGAAGTATAGTAGTGTATTCATTCGATCATGATTTTGAAATTTTTGAATCTCATGATTCGAAAATAGCGCTTCTGACCTACGGTACTTAAAGACATCCATAACATATGGTAACGGCGTCAAGATAAATATTCGCTATGGAACGAATACTAAAATCACAAAAGAGCTCTGTAAAAATACAATTTCTTTCAAACCCTTTTACAGAACAGATAATTTTTGTTCAAGTTCAATTTGTTCAGTAAACAGCGGTCTAACATAATACTTCCGGTAGTATTTTAGTAAAAACCTAGAATTTCCCACCTGCAAATATTTAGGGTTATCAATAAAACTTCAAATGAGTCAGAATAAAATGTATACCAAATCATTATGACATCATATTCAAAATTGAAATACAAAATTTTCTAAACAGTGTAAAATAATGACTCTTACTTTATAACCTTAACTAAAGTTAGATCTTTTCACACTACAGACATTAGGTCATAAAAAACCCAAATAAAATATGTAATCGTACTCTTAGCACGTCTGGTTCGATTTCCATATATGAATAAGGGGATTTTCTATTCACTATGTGATGCTACTGGCGTAACATATGCCACGGGTTGATAAATACACGAGAGGAATATTTTTATTACAACATAATCAATAACTTAAGTTACTGTTTTAGAGTTAAACTATTACGTTTTTAAGCACTTGAAGATTGTCACTGGTTCTTTCCTGAATCATTAGTTCCGGGAGACACGAGACAGTTGTAACACTATCGAAATAACTCGGACTTAAATAATTACTGACATAATCTCTTTCTTATCGTGTGGGCAGCAAGCCCTGGTGTCAGAGTTTTTTCAGACCTCCTTACGGCCTCTGGCGTGGGTTTTATGTAACGACTACCACCACCAGAGATAGTAGCCGAGACCAACGGCTTAACGTGCCATCCGAAGCACGGAATCATCGTTCTTTTCAGACAATCAGGTGATTCAGCCTGCAATGTCCTAGCCAACAGGGGAAAAACACATAAAGTGACATATCACTAGGTGTCCCCCGTGGGAATCGAACCCACGAACTCAGTGTCAAGAGCCCAAAGCTCTTAACCATTAGACCACACAGGTACAGCTTCAATTATGTTTGATTCCCGACTTAGTCCCGTACTAATAAATCAAACCAACGCTCGCGTGTTCCATACATACTAAAAAGTGAGCTTAAGAGCCCGGAAAGCATATAATTAATAGACGTCGGAAAATTTTTCTCCATGGAAGTCGAGAAAATCTCCAGATGCTTGATAACGTTTGATTGATGTAGCAAAGATTTTGGCCGCCCCGGCGATATGTTATTAGCTACTTTTTCATTTCTCCGGGTCTCATTTTCTTATGCATAGAATCCTAATACATATTAGAAGGACAATCCATGCTCTTAAATATAGTCCGTTGGCCCATTGTTCTATGAAATGTACAAAAAAGTAAGCCAGTATAGTTTATATAGGACAAACGGAAAACCGGTGAATAAACACACGCTTTTACAAGAAAATACTAAACTTTCTTTACTCTCACCGCACTATTGCATAAAGTAGTTCATTGCCACGATCGCGATCGCGTGAATGAACTAAAAGCCGCGCGTAAACTCGACCGACGAGAGAAAATATCATTACCATTAAAATGATAGAAATACTTGTGACTTATGTAATCCATTAGGAGCTGAGCATGAACACTCGGCGCTTTTCACCGAACAAAGTTAGATTTTGTTTAAATTAAAACAGATCAGATCTATTCCCGCGACGGTATAGGGCAACTCAGCCTCTTAAGAGGATATAAGCACGCTACATACAAACAAAATTCAATGATGTTTTGGAAATTAACCAAATAAAGGTAATGCATTTTTCTACACACGATCTAGAAATTAATCTGTGTTTTTTTTTTAAATGTATAGTTTCAAAGATTTCCATACAAATCTTAAATTAATCCTAGCATTGAGACTGTATATTTTAACGAAAATCTGATAAACCAAAGGCAAAGAAATTATTATCTAGATTGTAATTTAAAAATGTCATTGACTTTAATTGGTTAGTATTGAAAATAGGTTCTAACTTCGTTTGAACACACGCGGTCGTATGCCCTGACCTGCTAATGATTAGTATAGGGGTGTCTGTTGACTGGATTTGTGATTCTCGGATAAGGAATGCATATTTTTGGAGGTGAATAGCTAGCTACCTCTTAACCTTTAGATTTAAAAGGGAAATCGGTAGTGAGTTTAAGTACCTATGTTTGCCTTTACGGACTATGGAAACGATAAAATGACAGTGAGAATCGTAATCCGTGAACAAGATCTTGATATAGGTAACTATCAATTCGACACAGACACATAATTTTCGGAGCTGGACACATAAGGTCGGATCTATCCAATCCGACTTTATGCGTTTCGCAACGAGAATAAAATTATAATGGTTAATTTGTTAACAAATGTCAATAAATATGTGAGTATCTGTAAGAACTTAACTCTGTTCATTAATAAAGTGTCAGTCTGTTAAAAACTTCAAGCTGATTCAATAAGTTATGGGTCCAACGCGTTTTAACTGCTCTCCACTCCTCGAGTATTAGGTATAGGCTGCGTTATCATTATAATTTATAGCTTACAATCAAGGAGATAACAGAGAGGTTTGTTTTGTAAATTGGTCTTAAATCTCAATCGTTGCGAGATTAACGCAGTTTCTATTTCGAAATATAAACCGTGTCTGAAACACTAGGCCGACGCGACGTCTAGTCGAAACGAATACTTTTACGGTCCACTGCTAGGACAGACCTTCCTTCGCAATTAGAAATCTGCTAGTATTCTACACATTTGAATAAGGACCCGTCAATAATTTACGTACATACATACATACAGTTGCGACAGTGCTCCCAAAACCAATTTCGACTTTAGTTTCCTATTCATTTTAGGACATTAGACAAATTTAGACTAGTGCCATGTACAGGGTGTAAATCAGACCAATAAACTGAACAACTTTGATCAAGGGACAAATAATGAAATCGCGAAAAAAATCGGCTGTTTCATACATTTGGGTCCAGTCGCCATAGAAAGTTTCGATGGAACAGCTGCAATTTTTTTCGCAATTTCTATGTTGGTCCCATGGTGAAAGTTGATCAGTTTGATGGTCGGAGGCACCCTTAAGTACGTAACGTATTTAATTTTACCCCCTGTCATTTTCTCCGACCTGTTTGACTGAAGTTTATAGGAAATAATTTGTTATTTTGAATGTCAATTTGGTCCTACTAAGCTAAAGTTAATCATTTTAACGGGTTTACGGGTTTTACCGCGTCACTCACAAAAACTGTGTTGATCCTACTACCGCTATACTTCGTAAATACCATATTATAACACTCGTTTCCGATAACTTTATCAGAAATTATGTACTCAAATTATTTCTATAATACGATCTCACGACTATACTCTCCGACTATCTTCTGAATCTTCAGAATATATCTGGGTAGTCAGAGAATCTCAGAATACTCTTACATTCGAAGTTTTACTTGTAGTACAGAACAAAGCTAGTATAGTATACAGGGTCCTTCTTAATATGCTGACACTTTTTTAAGGGGATGATCAGACCATCAAACTGAACAACTTTCCCTATGGTACCAACATCGAAATCGCGAAAAAAAACAACTGTTCCATACAAATCTGCAAACCTACTCGAGCCAAATGTACAGACAGCAGATTTTTTTTTTCGCGATTTCGTTGTCGTTCCCATAAAGAAGATTGTTCAGTTTTATGGTCTGATCATCCCCTTAAAAACAGTCAGCATATTAAGTTGGACCCTGTAAAAGTAATAATGGATAGTAGATACAATACATGCCTCGAAATTGAAGCATGCAGGTTACCTCACGATGTTTTCCTTCAACGAATATCCATTGGTGTTACAAATCGTAAATATATTGGACGGGACGGGGATCGAACCATCATCGCCAGCACGAGTTTTATCTAGGTCTCGGACTCTGTGGTAAATGTAAGAATAGACCACAGACCTGTTTTCGCCCAAACAAAGCAGACGGTTTGTGTCCATCTGTAGGGTACCTAACTACTCGGTGGTAAAAATAAGTAAGTAACGGACCTGTTCTCGCCGTAGACGTGGTAGTTGACGGCGCGCGCCATCAGGATGGCGACCATCGGCCGCAGCGCCTTCCCCTGCCCGTCGAAGTAGTACGTCGCTATGGTGTTCAGCTCCGTCTGGTTTGTGTTCCTCTCCAGCTCCTGTCAACGCGACCATCTGATCACAATCTTACACATTCTAGTATCGCTTTATCTCACTGAACTTTAATTCAATGATTTATGTATACCTATAAAGGTGATTTTTTAAACACTTTCTAAGGGGTGATTCTGAAACTATGGAAGCAAAGCTGAAATCTTAAAATCAGCTTCTTCATTTGAGTCGCGTAGGCAAGTATTTTAGTACGGAACAGCAGATTTTGTTTTGCGATTTTATTTTTGCTCCCATAGTAAAAGTTTTTTGTCTGAACCACCCCTATAAGGAAAGTGTTTACAAAATCACCTTGTACACCTAGACATTAGAGTATGTAAAAGCAAGCTAACATAGACAGATTTATCTTAGATGACGAGAGATGGGTCCAGTATAACAAATGTGATCCTATCCGGCCACTTAATAATAAAACCAAAGTACCAAAGAGATATGGAAACATCAGTTAAGTAATGTTATTTAGTATTGTTAATATTCTATCATAAGTACCGAATGATACTAAGGCAAAGAATCGAGGAATAATTTTATATTTTAAGATGACTACGAAAATCGTAGCAGCCGTGCTACGGCGTAGACCTTCTACGTAACATTAAGGCGCGTATTAACCGGAAAATTTGTTTTAAAACTAACAAAGAGCGTAAAATGTATAAATTATGCAAACATATCTCAATTTATTGAGGTCAAAGCTAGACTTAAGTATTCAAAAAACATCGTAGAGTTTACGGAAATAATGGAAATGTGAGACTCATAGGACGTAAATTTCGATGATCAAATAATCATTGAAGAAGGCAAATCACCTCATTAATCATTTAACTAAATATTTATTTTATTGAGGATGATGTGGATGTTCTGAGGTTTCAGAATATCTCTGACTACCCCCTCGGGGAATATAGTCGTGAGCATATGCTTATGCTTATGCTATTGATTTTATTTGTGTTTCAAATAAAAGTTTCCACCGACATGAACATCGCTTTTAAAAGTGCACTAGATTTTGCCCGCAACTTCGTCCGCATCAGCTACCGTCATCAAGAGAGATAAAATATAACTATGTATACCAGTTTTTAAGTCTAATCATAAGCTTTTAAACAAACAAAATTTTCATCAAAATCGATCCAGTAGTTTTTGCGTGATGCTTAAACAAACAAACAAAAAATCTGCGATTTGAAGTCAGTGACACCTAAAGTCCATATCGTAACCATGTTTCTGTAAATATCTTCAATGTACAGATACACTTCTGTCACAGTTTTAAAATAGTGTAGATTATGAAAGGGTGATTACTATTTTAATGTTGCCTCTGAATTGATGGAGCAACCACCATTACTACAAAACAGATGACAATAGCGCGACGGTTGCGAAAAAAACTAAAATATCGTACATCCAGCCATTGTGCACAACGCAAATGCAACCGTTTTGCTGCAGTCAGAAGGAAATCATGAATAATGATGTGTCACAGTGATGTAGTGTCACAATATGTATGGCCATGATCAGGCATGACCTGGGACTTTCAAAGTTGAAATAATTATATCTACAGGGTGTAAGCAAGTTATACATGTCAAAACGGGATTCTAATTGTCAACTAGACAACTTTATAGACTGACGTATGAAATATATAAAGCGAGAGTGAATGGAACAGACGAAAGGGGTCGCCCTAGACGTAAGTATGCAGACCAAATTGACAGCCTACTTAAGAAGGGTCAGATCAAATGTACCCGAAACCGACGAGCGTGTATGAAACGACTAATGACTGTGGAAGAGGCAAAAGAGGTATGTCAGGATCATAGCCGATGGCGATCAATTGTCTCTGCCTACTCCAATGGGACACAGGCGTGAGTATATGTATGTACAACTTTTATTATGGGGCCAATACTGAAACTGTATTTCTTTTACGTTTCGAAAGATTTTTGGGTAATTAAATTAAACTGTCTAACTTTTACTATGGGACCAATATTAATAACGCGCCAAAAGTCAGCTTTTTCTTACAATTGTGTAGATAGACATTTTCAACCGGACAACCAAGTTTTTTCATGTATTTAATATTGGACCCATAGTAAAAATTTTTCTATTTGTTGTTCTGAAGCACCCCCGAAAGTATGTAACGTATTTAAGTATACATCATGTAAGATGTCTTCTCAAATAGCTGTCACCTCTAATTAGTAACCCTATCAACCTAGGAAAAATATCACCTCAGGTTACCGGAAAAAATTGCTAGGATGTTTTGACAAAACTTTTCTATAATTTGGACAAACGCGTTAATAATTTTATACGTGTCCGTGCCATCAATAGAAAATCTACCGGGATCAACTAACACTGCTCTAAAAATCGCGTGCCCAATGCGGAGTGGTAGACTCCGTTAGACTTCACATACGCATCAGAATTTCTTGTTCAGCGTAAGCAGGTTTCCTCGAGATGTTTTCCTTCACCGTTTGAGAGCGTTCGCTATAACATATTTATTAGAAAAACTCATCAGTAAATGGCATGTCTTCCGTGCAGATTCGAACCCGGACCCTCCTGCTTAAGAGTTCATCCCTCCGCATCACCCCAAACACACTCGACCGAAATATAAGTCAAGCTTATTGGAACCAAATTGGTTTCACAGAATTCAAGGTTTCATGTTACTAGAACAGCAGTATTAAAAGTCATCCCGGTATGAGTCAAAGGTTACTAATAACATTTTAATGCATTAGGCAATGACATTTGAATTTTGATGAAATATTTTATTAGGTACCTAGGCCAAAATGCAAGTAGATTTTTTAAAACTGGTTTTATAATGTACCTAATAAATGATACATTGAGATTTGAGAATTATACCGGTATTCTAAATTTCGCAAACTTGACAAATACTTTTTTTGTACCTTAGGTTTCAAGGCATATTAATGTAGACCCCGGGTGTTGGACTGTCTAGTGTAGGCAGTGGGCGCCGCTGGTGATCCTGGTTTACACGAGATACCGAAAAAAGAAGCTTCACGAACAAGCGTATTCTTTGCATCCCAAAAAAAATATTTTGTAAAATATAAATGGTATTTATAAAACAAAACGGTTCAGAATGCAGTCTTGTATCACGGCTTGTAATGGTGTTCGAAAATAACCCTACCTATTTATTACACAACAAAACTCTTTGTCTATTTTGTGGTACGTAACTGGTAAGTAACTCTTTATACAGGGTGTTGGGGTAAACAGGTGCATTACTTTAAGGGGTGATTTTACCCATGATACTGAACAACTTTCCTTAAGACCCTTCCTTTACCCCTTAGAGTAATGCAACTGTTTACGCTAACACCCTGTAAAATCTATATTATTAAATTGTGTTTCTGTCTAAACACTTATATCTACAAATCATAAGTGTAGTGGAAGCGTTTGAAGTGTTACGTAATTACTTTTCAGAACCATAAAATTTAAACAAAGGCGTTTGGCCCATAACCTGACCACTGAACTGCGGAAGCGGATGTTAAATATTTACCCAAAATGTGCCACGTGCCACATAAACCTGCCAGCCTATTGCGTAACTAGAGTTCATACAATCAGCGATATTACGTCAACCAAAGTCAGATGCCCAAAAGTGCCTTTCGATTCGAAATTTCTACCCTTTTAAAACATACTCGTATGCTTCAATTATTGTGATCTATTCATACACATAGAGATACATATATTTGTAAGCTTTCTCTTTAGAAAAAAAAGTCGAAGAGAGACCACAGAACTTTTAATTCTTACATATCCGTGCCGTATCATTTAGAGTCAGACACTGAAAAAATGAAAAATGAATTTTTAATTAAAGGCCTGGCGCCTGACAAAATCAAGTATGAATGAAAATAATACAAACTGTATGCAAGAATATTTTATCGGACTAACAAAACACTAACACGGAAATTTTAGGATAAACCTTAAAAATTTACCATGAGTACCTGTGATTCTCGTCTCAATTTATAAGCAGCTTAACGTCTTAAATTGCGCAACTATTGACCCTTGTCCGTAATAATCTTTCGAGAGTTCGGTGTAACCGGATCGCCGCGCCTAATACGTAGTATTTCTATACAAACCTTACAACTTGCGCCTTGAATGAATTGAGTAATATCAAATTATTCATAATTTTGTCACATGATACGCCTCTAATACTTACTGCACAGCGTGAAGTTTAGTTTTTATCGTTTTCATAATGGATTTGATTAAGTTTTGCGTCATTTTGTCTGTTCTGTTTCAAAATAAATCAGTGGCTAAAGTTTTATATCACTATATAATTTACACAAAAAGATACAATAGTTTTCGAAAAGGTCCAGTTGCGTTGTCGTATTTCATCGGTCGCAATGATCTATGTCGATTTATATGCGTTGATAGAGGGCCGTGTTTTTGGTATTTCATCTGGAGCACCTGGTTTTCGGGAAACAGTGTTAAGGCATATCAGAGCTTAAATACACTCTGACAGCAAGTTCACCACGGTAGTGACTGATTGCCGACTTGTTGCTTGTTTGATGTAAGTTATTACCTCAACCATCCCACATTGAGTCTAGGTGGTGGAATATGACCATTTCTAACATTCATCAATGGAAAGAGGCCTTTGCCTAAACCATACATGTTAAGACTAGTACAAAAATATAAATTCCATGTTCGACGACTGCTACGCTTTGAAGCCCCTCTACAAAGGACAGGGAGAAGTAATCATGCAAATTCAGACGCAAACACTTTCCATACATAACTCTTACGGCCTCATGCATAAGCCGACAAACTTTAGAAACACCCACATTCCATTCCAAAGCCTAGACCACCCAAGTACACATCATACTAGTATTTACTATAGGAAATGCATTCTAAGCATGCACTTGCCACATCATTCGCGCCAAAGAAGTTAAAAAATATATCTTTCCTATTCCTACAAATGAAGGGAAGGTCTTCCGAGACATTCGCTTCTTTGCGATAATACTGCCTTATTTTGTAGCTCTTGTATTTTTTTTGGTTTTAATTTAATTATAAAATTATTTATTAAAGATTTTATTTTTTATTTGTTCCGGTGTGAATGATTGAACTTCCCCTCTCAAGTGTTCGATAAGATTATTTAGCACCGATCGATGTGTTTGCTGGTGGGGGCCGGCTTTGATCGTCTTGTTTTTAGGTGAATCGCAAGCTTACTGATAAATGTTTATAGAGCGAAGTAGGAATGTTCTTCAACGATAGAACTGACAATATACTAATAAACTTATCAACATTAATTTAATTTATCTACTTATCAGATTTGATAATGTCAAGTTTGACATTGTTTATCTAACCGTCAATTTGCAATACTATAGTGGGCTTGCGGTCAATTTAATGTGTGTTTGTTAATAGACATCAAGGCCCCCAAAATGTAATATGTCATCGTACTTTGATACATTATGTATATCAGTAGAATAGGCTTTCCTACAATTATTTACTTAAGTGCCCAAATATCGAGGGTCAATTTTATGATAAGTTTAGACTTGAATGAAATATTGAACACATAAATATTTTATAAATGACATTAACATACTAGTAAAAAAAAAAATACACGTTGGAATACCAAATAAGTTACTGAAAGTGTTTTCGAAGTCGACCATTGGTACGGGTCAAATCACTGGGCCCACGGGTAACAAACGATTGTTGATTAAGCAATATGACATAATCTTCGCATAATTACGGACCCATCCGAATTGAATCCAGGGGTTTTATTGTGTAACTCCCCGATTCAATCAGTATCAAATATACATGGTGTTTTTGGCAGTTCTTAGTGATTCCGCTTCTGTATACTTATTTAATTAATTTCAGACAATGGATAAAATGATCACAGAAACAAAATATTACTTAAAAATTGACTAGTACAGTTATAATGCGTTACCGATCTTGTTACGATATAATCGGCAACTTACACAATAGCCTCTCAGATCTGATAAAATCTAAACGTAATTTCCAGTATGATTTTTTTCTTGATGATTTTTATAATTAAACCAACAGTAGTGTCAAAACCAAAAGAAAGTGCGTAAATAATACAAAACGAAGAAGTGAAAAAACCAGGTCAGTAGAAATTTCGCGCGGCACCCACAACCACCTATTCATTATTACGGTACTAATCAAATTAAAATTCAATACTTAGCTCCAAAACATCTGTGGTGCACAAAAAGGTGTGCTAATTTGTTTATGGCTTTCAATTTCGCTTTTCGATTCGAGTTTTGTTGTTTTTATGAATGAAATATTTATGAATGGAATTGAAGAACTTGTGTATTTTAACTGGAGTAAACCCAATAGTTTGATGAATATTAATATTTGTACTAGAGTCATGGATATTTTAATGTATAGATTACACATTCTATTTCGTTGTCTAGTCATCATAATACAATCCAGGCCAGATTCTGGTACTTCGACTAAATAATTTGGTTATCTGGAAGAAATCGCTTTTAGTGATACGATCGCCCGTTTTACCATTCTCGTTCTTGTTATAAATTGTATATGTCTATTTTTGTATGCAAATAAATAATATTTATGTTATGTTGTGTGACTATGTCCAAGATAATTATTTATTTATTTCCTGTTTTGTGCAAGTGTTTAAATTTTAGGCCATCTCATTCATTTGAAATTTGATAATCAAGTATGATTTGTGGAGCGAGAATTTCGCGGCTTCGACGGTAAATACGTGGAAAAAATGTTTCGTCATAAATTCGCATACCATAACAAGACATTCGACTTCTTACTAAAGTACACTTTTAAATGTCCACAGTGTTCTTCGTTTCGTATGCTTAAGATAATTAGATAGAATTAACAACAGATGATAAACACAGTTCAGTAGTATGCGTCACACACATGAGTTTGAAAACCAATTACATCATCGATCTGAATTTTCCTCATCGAAACAGTATATGATTTACATATTTTACAGTTAATTATTTTACTTCCTCAAATTTTATCAACAATTGTAATGTTTCGTATACACCAAAGCCATAATTCCATTTCCTTTTTTTTAGAACGACATGTTTTAAACATCTTTGTCAGTCTGAGAGCGAGCATATCAGATTTGTAATTTGATAAAAATTAAATGATTTTTGCCAAGTGACATAGTGACATAAAGAGCGGTAGGAAACGAGCATTTATATTACAAATGTGCAACCGCCAGTGCGGCATTCAAGGGGCCTAGTTTTAGACGAGATTTCCAAACGGAAAGTAGGCGAGCGAGCTGACTCCGTAAACGGATACGGACTCGCTAAACCTTTCCTGCTGGGGTTTCTTTTTAAAAATAGATTTGTTTTGTTTATGGACATTGAAGAGGCAAAAGGGGTATGTCAGGATCGTAACAAGTATAGAACGTGTTAATGAATTAACGCAAAACTAAAAAGTAGTTTGTTCAGAATCGAGAGCAGAATCGAATTATCATGTTTTCAACATAGCTAATTTATTTCAAAATATTAAATAATTAGTTAGTAAAATTTTAAATTTACTGATCTCGATCTCAACTCACCGCTCGCGCACTCTCACCCTACTTACTACCAAAACAAGATACTTAAAATGTATCCATGAGCACGCTAGCGCTTTCATTCATTGCCGAAATGATAATAAATCATTTTTGCCTGAAAACTTAAAATGCGAATAACTTTAAATTTTAATTATCAAAATAATGAAATTATTGTTTCATTCTAATTATTTCATTAGAAATCATTTGGGGTGTATGAGGTTATGCGCTTATTCATTAACACGTTGTATATTAATCGTCTCTGTATACTCCAGTTGGATTTACATACATAGGAAGGCATCATACATACATTGTAAACAAAATTGCCAAAATTTACCACTCGAAGTGGGAATACCTTGCAAGTGATAGGGGATGGGTGCATGGAGGAAGGTTTTAGCAGACGGTTGTACAACCCACAATGATATCTGGTTCGAATCTTTGGCTGTAACAAGAGACACAGGGACGAACAGGGTCGAACTGTGAATGCGGCAGGCCAAGGCGACATTATAATAATGATAGATTAGTACCTACGTTACCTTACTACCTAATCTATTACTATTTTCAGTTTAGTATGGAACAACTGATTTTATTTTCGCGATTTTGACATTGGTCCCATAGAGAAAGTTGTTCAGTTTGATGGTCTGATCATCCTCCTAAAAAACTGTCAGCATATTAAGTTGAACCATGTGTAGGGTCCACTTAATATGCTGACACTTTTTAAAAGGATGATCAGACCATCAAACTGAACAACTTTCTCTATGGGACCAATGTCGAAATCGCGAAAATGAAATCAGTTGTTCCATACTAAACTGAAATCTTACTCGACCCAAGTGTATGGGACAGCTGATTTCTTTTTCGCGATTTCGACATTGGTCCCATAGAGAAAGTTGTTCAGTTTGATGGTCTGATCATCCTCTTAAAAAACTGTCAGCATATTAAGTTGGACCCTGTATAAACGAAATATTTTTAGAAAACTGTAGTCTCAATGACATTTATAAATAATTCGAATCCACGTGTTTTTTAGTCTACGCTCAACTGCACTTTTTTAGTGTTCACGTGATCAAGAGACATGGAAGCCTGCCAAAATGGTAGCAACTCAAAAATAAACACAACTACCATATCCACGTCGTAATCACGTTTAATCAATGGCATTTTGTATATAATAACAATAGGGATAATGACAATTTCAACGAGAAAAAATAAAAAAATATATGCTGTCCCATACATTTGAGTCGAGCAGTTTTGTATGAATGAACGGATTTTTTTTCGCGATTTCGATGTTGGCTCCATAGTGAAAGTTGTTCAGTTTGATGGTTTGATCATCCCCTTAAAAACGTGTCAGCATATTAAGAAAGACCCTGTATATATTGCTGACGATTTTTAAGTGGATGATCAGATTCAGTTGAACCCTGTACAATACTATTCGTCGTCTGGGTTCGAATCCCGCTAGGAGCAAATATTTTGTAGGACGAAATGTATATCGTAGTTTGGTCACCGTAATACAAAACTGGACTAGATTCTGGTACGTTAAAATGGGACTAGATAATATGTGTGAGTCCAGGATATTTACCTGTAAGTAACAAGTATGTCTAGTGTACAACCACCTTAGCAAGCGTTATTATAGAACGGTATCTATGCAATTATAGTTGATGCGCGAATTGCACAATACACGCCCGGCCGCGCGTTAGCACGTCGTGACTTTGACATACTTGCCGATCAATGGACAGTGTACATGCACATTGTACACCAATACCCATTCAATTACCTTTAAGAATAATAAACAAAGATTGATTGAACCATTCAATAACCTTATAAAAATAAACTGACAAAAAAAACAAATAACATTATCGAGGAACACAAATGCAGATATTTGTCTTCGAAAGTTGTAAAACTGAGCAGATTTAATCAATAAAAATGGCAATGTACAGCGACACATCAAGCTACGCAAAACCAAAATACCGTAGGGAGACCGCGCGTAGGGAGAGTAATGAATAACGTCGCGCCCAGCTTATGTTTGTTTTGCGTAGCTTGATGTGTCGCCGTGTATACTAAACAAACTCAAGTCATAAGCCAGAGAATAATTAAATTCTTTGAATAATCAAGAATCACATTCAAAGCAT
Organism: Agonopterix alstromeriana; assembly: GCA_963924505.1. Taxonomy (NCBI): domain Eukaryota; kingdom Metazoa; phylum Arthropoda; class Insecta; order Lepidoptera; family Depressariidae; genus Agonopterix; species Agonopterix alstromeriana. Next base: position 10,599,585 of record OZ004668.1, on the reverse strand, counting down.
TAATGAATGAATGTAAGTCGACTTCGAAACAGATATAGGGTCTTTCTTAATATGCTGACACTTTTTTAAGGGGACTGAACAACTGTCTCTATGGCACCAACATCAAAATTGCGAAAAAAAAATCTGCTGTTTCATACTAAACTGCAAACCTACTTGAGCCAAATGTATGGGAAAGCTGTTTTTTTCGCGATTTCGAAGTTGGTCCCATAGAGAAAGTTGTTCAGTTTGATGGTTTGATCATCCCCTTAAAACGTGTCAGCATATTAAGAAAGACCCTGTATATTTTGCTGACGATTTTTAAGGGGATGATCAGATTCAGTTGGACCCTGTATAAGGCGAGAGTAGAAGAAATAGTCCGATAGCGCTGGCCTATTTTGATGTCATAAGTTTCAATAATTCTAAAGTTGCTTATTTCTTGCCTGTGGATACAGTTGTACATATGAAGCTTATTATCGAGTTTTGTGTCACTTCTGTCACTTGCATTTTCAGTAATTTGATGATTTGTGGTTGATTCTTTTTATTCAAATCCAAACTGGCAAAATTTATTTAAAGTTTAAAATAATTATGGTATCATATCTAGGGTAACCTGCGGAGTGTGAAAACACAGTTTGTGTCATCTTCGTCCAGTGCAAACTGACATAGGGTCATCATGTAAAAACAGAGCAAAAAAAAATTTCAAATTAGTGAAATAGCTATTTCCTTTCTCAGATCACTTACATATGCCTATTTATCAAATTTGTGCCAAATTAGGGCACGCAATTTTAAGATTTTTAATTATTTTGTGTTTTCAAGCTGTAATCGCTTCAAAAAAATATTACAATTATTCGAGTTTTATATTCAATATCATAAATGCATGAAAAATCGACATTGTAAATTTGTGTCATTTTCATCCACGATATTTACTTATATGAATATAAAAATACAAAAACAATGGTTGCGGTCGAAGCGCGGCGGCGCGGCGCGTCGCAGCGCGGTGGGCGGGGGGCGGGGGGCATACGCACGCACAGCACGGCACACACGTTCGTTCGGTACCTACGATTTCTAGCGTTCTTCGATTCGCTTCGGATTTATTGGGTAGCATGGCACCGTGATATTATAGCGTTAACACACCTTCGCTCTCTTTCTATTTTCACATGAACGAACGAGATAAAAGGCGTGATAAAGCCGTGTAACGTGCTTCTGAACTAATATAACGGCATAACTACCTACCGCTTTTTCGTTAAGGGCCTATGTCGAAAAATAATTGAAGCGAAATGGGCGTGGCTTAGTCGCAGCAAGCGCCCCGCGCCCCGCTACCGAACATCGTCGCGCACTAGCCCGCGAAAATCAAATCACTCAAAATGCATAGAAGACGCTTCGCTGTTAAGATATTATTAGTACCTTTTGTCGTATGAAAAAACACAATATATCATAATTAAGTATCGTTCTATTTATCCTCCTTGATCAATTATTAATTTATTACAGGATCAATTACGGACAACCAATTTATAGATAGAAACAATACCTAACTAACGATACTCTTTAATTGATTTCACTTAAAAAACTTAAAACTCATTAATATCATACCGAAAATCACTGTACCTATCTAGAAGGAAAAAAACTATCATTACAGGATTTTGTTTTACTTTATAGTACGAGAGCTACCTGTTGGTAACTTTACGTCATTAGGTCCCGTAATCAAATCAATTCAACTTCTTATTTTGTACTTGTAATTGATATAATACAAGTCAAAACATTCTATGGTCAAAACATACCGACTATCTAGATGAAACCTGGAAGTTATTTTACGCCGTCAACAAAAATGTAAGAAGAACGTGAAAAAATAAGTTTCGTAATACTGCAATAATCTCAGTTATTCTCGATACCACAAGAACTTTCAGGTTGAGAAGTTGTATAACACTCATAAACCTATTTTGAAAATCCATAGGTAATTCTAAAATACCTCGCATCCCTCAGATGCATGGCATAGCATTGAAGGATGAGGATGATGCAGGATATTATAACAGGTATGAATGAATTTTATCAACATTTATTTACAAAATCACTAATAATATTTATCTTACGACCTAAAATCAACATTTATTTACATTAGTACATTACGATAAGTGTGACTTAAGTAGTTCATTATTGCACAGCGTCTTAAACGTATATGCAGGTTTAGGTTACAGAGTGCTGGAAAATTATTTACAACTTACTACCTTTTATTTTCTCTCATACTTCTGGTATGTTCCTGCCTACGTTTCAAATTTAATGTTTTGTTCCGTTTTGTTTTTCATTATCACTGTTTCTCCGAGTACCCCAGTAAAATTAGGTGAAAAAAAGGGTCAACCTCGGAATGAGAGATAATAAGCTACAAACTTCTTTAAATCATCGTTATGACATCCTATATGTTAGGTCAAATGTCACATAAAATCTCGTTTATGCAGGTCAAAAGATTCAAGGTAAAATGTCAAAAAACAGGTCTTTAGGAAATATCTTCTTTTCTATGCTCTAAATGACCTTTGAAGTTTTAAAAAAAATTGTAGAACTTTAAACTTTCTTCATATTTGCTCATTTATAATATTTAATATTGTTAACCGTTCTTGAGATAGATAGGTAGAACGCAAAGAGTTGTAACTCCCATAACGGTTTGCTCCCATAGTAAAATGATACTTTTCCTTACACCCTGTATAATATTATTTGGCGTTATTAATGAAAATATATAATTTCAATAACTATACACGAAAGAAGATGATGAAGAATTATTTCGAGTTTGAATCAATCGGGATAGAAAAACGAGTACAGAATGGTGACCCTGAGCAGCGCGCATTGAAGATATTGAATGAAACCAGTCACCGCCTGCCCGACAGACGCTTCAAAACAATACTTATATGGAAAGAAGACGACATGAAGATTCCGAACAACTACAAAAACTCACTCAAATGGCTGCACAACCTAGAGAAGAAACTAGACCGAGATGAAGACCTGAAAAAGAAATATGAAGAAAGAATGCAAACCCTCTTCATTTTGGGCTACGCCGAGGAAGCTACCACACCGACGGTGCCAAATAAAACATGGTACCTACCCCACTTCGCGGTCATTAACCCCGCGAAACCGAAGATAAGAGTAGTACACAACGCCACAGCGAAGACAGCCGGACGCAGCCTGAACGATATGCTACTCTGCGGTCCTGACTTGGTGCAATCTCTGCCGGGAGTTGTAATGGGATTTCGTCAACACCAACACGCCGTGTCAGCTGACATAAAGGAATTAATGTTTATGCAAATATGAGTTCAAGAGGACGACAGAGAGGCACTACGATTTCTATAGCGGGGCGACGAGAGAGGGAACCAGCGACCGCGAGAGTACCGCATGACTTCGGTGATCTTCGGCGCGATGTCATCACCATGCACCGCGCTATACGTGAAGAATAGAAATGATTCAGACTTCAAAGAAAAGTATCCTGCAGCCGCACGAGTCATTGAAAAGAACCACTACATGGACGACTACATAACAAGTTTTCCGACCGAAAAAGAAGCCAAAGAAGTATCGAAATCAGTCGACTACATTCATCGGCAAGCCGGCTTCGAGCTATGCGGATGGGTGTCCAATACAAATTCAGTAGTACAGCAGTTTTCCGCCAACTCGGGCGGCGCCACGGTCTCTATCGGCGGGAGTGAGGTCCGATGGTACAACGGGCCGAGCTTCCTACGAAACCACGAACGAGAATGGCCACAAGAGACGAAGACAGAAGCACCGAAGACAGGAGAAGAGAGGGGACTTGTCACGTCACCCACCAGCGACCTGACCACGCTCACCTACCTCGAATCGAGCGATTTTTGTCGTTCCCACTTTTGCTACGAGCTACGGTGCGCATGCTACAGTTTGTCAATTTATGTCGAAAGAAGAAAAATGAAACAGTATTGGCTACGAAGCGCAAACGAACGAAAGAAAACAATAAAAACGACTCTGATTGAAAGATTGATAAGAAAACACGCAAGAGCGAGACACCGTACGTGAAGAAATGAGATAGCAACACCATCGGTATCGAAGCGCACTAACTCATTCGCGCTGAGAAACTATGGTGGAAACCTGTACAAGAAGATTGTCTTTCCGAAGATTTACGTCGAGTAAGGAGCGGCGCGGCGCCTCAGCCAGGAGACAAGCTGTCGGCGCTATCAGTGGTCGTCGGCGAAGATGGCTCAAAGGAAGAATCCACGTAGCACCTGACATCGTTGAAGACACTGCGAGCCCGACCGTACTCGACGGGAAACACTACTTCACGCGACTGTACATACAACACGTACACGAGCGACTACATGGCGGTATCGAAACCGTCGTGAATGAGCTACAGCAGCGACTATGGGTACTGAAGATACGACCCACGGTGCGTGAACGTCATCAAACACTATCAACTATGCAAGATACGAAGAGCGAAGCCTACTTCTCCGGCAACCGGCGACCTGAGGAGGTTCGTGGCACGAAGACCGTTCGTGCCTAAGGAGCTATGGAGTGACAACGCGACGTGCTTCAAGGCTGCGGAGAAGGAGCTCGCCAAGGCCGCGCTGGCGGCGGTCAGCGAGGAGGCGACGGCGCGGCGCATCACCTGCCGCTACGTACCCCCGGCCTCCCCCTTCATGGACAGCGTGTGGGAGCGCATGGTACGCACTGTGAAGGAGGCACTGCGCGTCAAACTCCACGAGCAGTACCCTAGCGACGAGACACTGCTCACCCTGCTCGTCGAGTCGGAGAACACCGTCAACTCCTACCCACTCACACACGTGGCGGTGAATCCAGAAGAACCGGAGGCGCTTACACCCAACCACATCCTGTTGGGACCCAAACGACCTCACCGCGCGCAAGCGCAGCGCGCTCAACGCCTGGCGGACGTCTTCTGGAGCCGCTAGGTCAAAGAGTACCAGCCTCTACTCCAAAACCGGCGGGAGCCTCACACGACCAGCGCACGCTATCGGCGACCTGGTACTCGTCTGCGACCCCACCCTGCCCCGCAACACATGGCCGACAGGAAGGATCGTCGCGGTCTACCCAGGGCGAGACGGCGAGGTGAGGATCGTGGACGTCGTAACCAGCAACGGGCATGTCATCCGGAGACCGACCAAGAGGATCGTCGTGCTACAGGTTGGATCGCAGAGCTGCGACGGCAGGAGAAATGTGCACGACAGAACCTGAATTGACTACCTTTGTACATAGTTTTTTACATTACTTCGTTTATTTCGTTTTATATACCCTTTTATACTAGTAGGATAAGTTTAGGTTAAGTGTTCATTTCAATAAATAAATTTGTCTTATTAGAATTAGGGCTTAGCACATAAGTTATGTAAATAGTTCTAATAGGAGTCTTATTTGATTTCTCTAGTGACTTCTACCCCAGATTAGATTAGGTACACTTCCCTATTAAAATTAAAGCATAGCACAAGTAAATAAAACAATTAGAATCGAGTTCGAACTTATAAATTCCAACTAGAAATTACGCCAATAACCTTCGCTACCTCATTAGAAGGGGTAGAATGCTATTAGAAATAAGTGTTAGAAAGAGACAGAACGCTCCATCTCTGTCAGCGCATACAGGCGAGCGAGGGGGGCCCCGGCGTCCGGAACCTGTGTTATGAGGAAGCGGGGGCCGGGGTAATATAAATATTGTACCTTTCCTTTTCGTTCTGCACTCTGTTATGCACCGGCGGATGATGCACATGCTATTTTTAGAATAAGAAAATAAGTATCTTAACTATATAATTATATTGGTTTGTAAGCGTAGAAATTAAGATTGTATGAGAAATAAAGAGATTTGTATTCAGGGCAAGAGTGCGGGGTAAGGAGGGGTGGTCGCTTGAAAATAATATAAAATGGCGCCAAATCGGCGTAGATTCATTCCGGATCCAGCACTCAAGAAAGAAACAACTTGGAAGAAGAAACTCTCTGCGACCACTGCCCTACCCTGACCTCCAGCCTGGCTCACCATACTGACGACCCATACAATTAAGGACCACAGAGTTTACAAACTCTCATACCAGGCAAGATGTTCCGAAGCAATAGAATCCTTCAACTCGGTAAAAATACTGACAACGGTTCATAAATACGTTTATAACCAGATTCCATTATGGCAAATAAATATAATTATTTGAAGAATTACGTGACCGACGACTTAAAGGTAATAACAGCTAGCTCTTGGTCTATGAAGTCCAAAAAAACGGCTATACATATTTGAGTGAGAAATATACTTAAGTCAAATATTTTTTTCGCGATTTCGATGTTGGTCCCATAGTGAAAGTTGTTCAGTTTGACGGTCGAAGTTCTAAATTGTTACTTATTAAACACCCTGTATACTGGGCGGCACTGAACGAGGGACTTTTCTTTTAAGGATGTATTCAGACAATGTATGTACAATTATTTAATTTCGAATACCTACAATGTTAATTGTTAATGAATTATGTATACGAGAAAAAAAAAACTAAACAACCCTAAGGAACGTGGGGCGAAAAACGAACGCACTTGTTTGTCGCAACTTGCACTGAATACGAATAATGTAAACAAATACCCTCTCCCGCGCCGCTCGTCTCGCCGGCCGGCGCCCGCCGCCCGCGCCCGCGCTCCTCCCCGCGTTCGCCCTTCGTGCGAAGAAGTCTGGTATTTTGTTCAAATAATAAGATTTCGTGGATAAAAACAGCACAAATTATGAATAGTGTTTTGTTACACTATAATAATCAAAACACGTAAACTCGAAGAACTTGCATTTTCTTTTGTAGATTTTACAGGGTGTTGAGATAAAAAAATTAAATATCTGTAAACTTCGTGGATGAATTCGACACAAAATATTTTAAACAACAGATATCAGTACTCTAAAACGCGTAACACCTATTTAACCTATTGTAATATTTTTTTGAGTTAGTTGGGCGACATGTTAGGTACTGGTTAAATATTTGGATTTCCGTGGACAGAGGTGACACAAAATGCCTATGTACATCAGTTACTACTTCGTTATTATCCTGAAAGTAAAATTTTCATCTATGATTTTCTTTTCGTCCAATACTGATCGAAAATACAAATACCTAAATTTCTACCTATGCAAGTACCTAAAATGACACAAACTTATGTATTAGGTTTTGCAAATGGTCCGGAACCTATATGCAAAAAACAAAAAACTTTAGAGTTTTTGAAACCTCAAAACCTAGCGCTATCGGTCTAAAAATATTAGTAGAGGCAGACCTAGGAGGACGTACCTAGACCAGATTAGGAACGTCATTGAAAAATGCCATGTTAAAAGTAGACGAAATCGACGAGAATGTATGGCAAAATAAACGGAATTAGAAAAGCAAGGGAGGTGTGTCAGAACCGCCCAAAGTGGAGATCCAAAGTCTCTGCCTATCCCTTTTGGAAAAAGGCATGAGACGAAAATAAAATTAATTACCTATTTCGTTTTAAAATCTTGTATCAATTAGTCACCATAGTTGTATACCATATCGAGGTAGAGGTAGAGGTATAGAGGTATCTCTGACTACCCCCTCGGGGAATGCTTATGCTTATAGAGGTATAACAAAGGATTGTAAAATATAGTATGAATCGTAGTAAATAAGCCTTCATGTAAATTAGCTTAAAATATAACCTGATAGGTAAGTAATTCGTGTGCGTGTTTGAATATTAATTATTTTCATGAATTTTAGGCTACCAGGCTGCATAATACATAACAATAATCGTGATTTACTATTTATGTTAATCAATGAATTTTGTTATTACAGTACATACATACAAACAAAGAATCAAAACGTAAATTCAAAATCTTAAATGCAATCGTTATGTTTAGACTTCGGCATGTCAAGTTTTTTTTGGAGGGCTGAATCGAAACCCATTTCGAGATAATTTTCTCAATAATAATATTTTCTATGTCAGAGATTTTAAAATGAAAGGATTACAGATATTTTTATTAAAATAACGTCGTTTTTCGGTCCGTCCAGTGACGTCACTGGAAAACCTGTAAACTCCTTGGTAAACTTAAAATAATTGGCCATTAAGAAAAAAATGCATTTACAAAAAAATTCTGAAAATTTGATATTTTGGAGTTGCCGTTTCTGTTTCCAGCATAGAGCTAGAAAGAGAAGGCAGGAATTTTTTTGTTTTTTAATAAACCAGTAGTTTTTCTCCATGGAGTTCGAATTAATTACTCTCCACCATTTTTGCATTTAGAGATTACAGATCAATGTAATTAAAAATTAAATTTATATTGACAAACTCATTGAATCACAATAAACATTAAATTGGTTTCTTAAAATTATGTCTTCTATCCGTAATAAATACAAAATGAAGACAAAAAAAAACTTGACATCGAATTGTTTGGCCGGATTTATTTTGTAAAGTGGGTGGGTGAAACTATAGCACATCCTGTGAAGGAAAAGGGAAGCTCTTCCACCTTCAATGTCGGGCCGCGGTTCAGCAGCACGTGAAAGACCTTCCCTTTTTTCTCCACAGGCCCATATGTGGGATCTATATCAGGCCGATAATGGTGTTTATAAAATCTATTATTGTTGAGTAGGTATGCCAGATTAAAAAGACGCCGAAACGATTCCGAATCACTTAAGAAAAGGTACGGTAGTGTCCCGCATGTTTGACTCATCTTTGGTGCCCCCAGATATAGCCAAGTAGCTCCCTAGTGAGTCAAGTCTTCTGAAAACCTATAACTGTCCGATTTCCTTAAAAACATTCAAATAGAATATGAAAAGTAAAAAATTCGAATATTAACCAAAGCATTATACGATATCCAAATCCAGATTTACCAATGTTGTTACTACATTATACTAAAACATGACTTATGTATAATTTAAACAGTATAACGGAGCTTGGCACACGGTCTGATTAACATTACTTTTTAATTATTTTCGCACTTAATCTCACAAAGTCATGGTCAGATATTTTAATTGCACCTTTTGCGTCTACGTCCCGGCAAATAAGAAATGTTTCATTGAGATACAAACTTTGTTAAGGTAGGTAACATTATGCCTGAAGTTTCTGTTTGGTTCTTAGAAATCTCAGTACGTCTCAGTACGACCCTTTGGTCGTATGTCAATGGAGTGTCTAGGGAACGTGTCTGCGCAATTAGGTATGTCAAGTTTTTTTTTGGTCCTCATTTTATATTTTTTACGGATAGAAAACCAATTTAATTGTTATTGCGATTCATCGAGTTTATCAATATAAATTTGTTTTTAAATTACTTTTATCTGTAATATCTTAATGCATAAATGGTGAATAGAAAATAATTCTAACTCCATGGAGAAAAACTACTTACTGGTTTATTAAAAACAAAAATTCTGCCTTCTCTTTCTAACTCTATGCTGGAAACAGAAACGGCAACATCAAATGTCAAATTCTGACATTGTGAATTGTTTTTTTTTTTCATAATGGCCAGGTATTTTAAGTTGACCAAGGAGTTCATAGGTTTTCAATGACGTCACTGGACGGACCGAAACAATACGTTATTTATTAAAAATATCTGTAATCCTTTCATTTTAAAATCTCTGACATAGAAAATATTATTATTGAGACAATTATCCCGAAATGGTTTTCGATTCAGCCCTCCAAAAAAAAACTTGACATACCGAATTGAGGCTTGAGGGTTCAAATCCCACAATAGTTGTATGACGAATCCTGACAAATCCGAACATTAATATCAAACTTATGGACACGTATATATTGTATGTGTTATATCGTTATTTTTAGTAACCTAAAGTCGTTTTAATAATCTGAGGGACAATTTAGAAAGTAAAAAAAAACAACTATACTAATTGGCTACCTACATAGAAATAAGAAATTAAGCACAAATTAATTATATAAAGCCGCCACGATGTAAACAGAGAGATCTCACCAGAAAACAAATACAACACGGGCACGGCCAACAAATTTACTTATTTCATGATTCATTGTCAAAGTTGGACCCTTAAGGGGTATAATTCGGAGCGCGCTCCATAGAAACGTACTATGGTGATATTTTCAATACTAACCAATGAAATTCAATGAAATATTGCTGAAACAATCTTGAAATAAATATCTATGCCAACATTCTTAGGTTGGTGTGCGTGAGGCGCCATACAACATATCTCCGTGTGCGTGTATACAGACACGGTTTATCAACTAAGAGTTCGCAGATATTTTTTTCGATGCGTTCGTAGCTTCGACTGTCAATCTTGACATACAACTTATCAAAGAGATGTATCTAATTACATTATGAGATAAATGAGAAACGATAAACGCTCTAATAGCCGAAAAATTACCTATCTTTGAATGACGGTAAAATAGTGAACGTAAACTTCTCAGGGTACAGACTAGGTAATTGCTTAAATAACAACACGAAAAATATAATCTCCCAGCATTGTCAATACGTTCTAGATCTTATTTCAAGGCTACTAATGATTAGTGTTCTAGGCACCAATTGGTGTTGCAAAGTAATTAGATTTTGTATCTAGAACTTTAGAGCGGCCTACGACTTTGAACATTTTTTTTTTGAGTTGTTAACTCTACTCCGTATGGGCTCTCATCGCCAGAGGTAGGGATGACAGAAGAGGCTAATGAGGCTATATGGGGTCCAACTTAATATGCTGAAGGTTTTTAAAGATTATCAGACCATCAAACTGAACAATTTTCTAAATGGGGCCAACATAGAAATCGGGGAGAAAAAATCTGCTGTCCCATACATCTGAGTCGAGTAGGATCGCAGTGACTTACCGATCGTATATCCTCGTATATGCCATTCAAGTCGTCTTCTAACAGACGGTAGGGGTCGACTATCTGTGTGCCGTAATCTGGTAGGGATCCTGTGCTGGTGCTCTGGAGGCTGGAGGCGAGCCGCCGCGCCGCGCCGGCGGCGGCTACAGATGCGCCCGCGCCGCCTGACCCGCACGCTGGCCCGCATGTTGTAACCCTCTGTAACAATAAGATGGAAAAGTTAGGTGTTTAGATTTTATAAGTTCACTCTTAGCCGATTCAAAATCACCGCTTTTGATAAGGATCACTGGTGGGAATGGTTAGTGGACAAGTGCCCGAATTTTATTTCTCAGTCATTTTGATTTCTGGACGGAATTCGGAAATATTGCAAAAGAAATCCTAATTACTTGCGTGATACAACAACCATGCAAAGAAATACGGTCGTGAGTTTGAGAATATGCTGACGGTTATTTCAGTTGATGATCAGACCATCAAACTAAACAACTTTCTATATGGGACCAAAATCGAAATCGCCCAAAAAAACAAAAAAACCATCAGCGTCGGCTAAAGTGTCAGACCTCGTAACTCCATTAGATCAAATTTTACAGGAGGCACAAAAAACGTCACCACGAACAATGGCAGCCCAGAGTTATATGGTTTTCTTTTAACCTTTTAAATTGTAACGGCTTTTTAAAAGGATTTAAGAGTTGCGCCATGGATGCATTCAGAAATTAGTAATAAAATTGTATAAACTTGTAATTTGAAGAATAAAATGGAGTTACGAGGTTTGACACTTTAGCCAACGATATTAAGAAAGACGCTATATGTAATGTCATGTATAACTATGTGGCATAAAGTGTATTTTGTAGTACTAACACATCTTTTAGTTTTCACTTATACAGGGCCCTTCTTAATGTGCTGCCAGTTTTTTTAAGGGGATGACCAGACCATCAAACTGAACAACTTTCTCTATGGGTCCAACAACAAAATCGCGAAACAAAATCAGCTGTCCCATACATTTTGCTCGAGTAGATTTGCAGTTTTTAATGGAACAGCAGATTTTTTTCGCGATTTCGATACTGGTGCCACAGATAAAATTGTTCAGTTTGACGGTTGGACCATCCCCTTAAAAAATTGTCAGCATATTAAGAAGGACCCTGTATACGCCTCGAATTGTTGCCATTTTATTTTTGAATAAATCACAACAAGAATTTTGAACAAGATCCATAATGTTTATTTTTATCTGATGGAACTTTAGACCGTAAATAATTTGTCTTTAAGTTAACGTAACTTTTCATTTTGTAGAAAAGAGACCTCCGTCTGTAGGAGAATAGGAAATTCTTCCGAGGGAATCACCGAGTCACCGTAACCACTATACGTTTGTTAAATCAGATTCTTAGACCATTTAACTAGGGACCAGCCTCGCTTTAGCATTCCCCTCTGCTAAGGTACAGGATTTCTAACTGCTGTAGGGATTAATAAGGAACTGTAGAAAGGGCGTTCACAAAAGATCAGCGATGGTCGAAGTGGCACAGGCGCAAGTCTGTTAAGGCCCCATTCACTCAATAATAATAAGGTACAGGACCAAGTGATCTCTCTGAATCTGATCAAAACTATATAATCTAGTGGGGAGTGCGGATTTCATGCTATCTCGTCCCCCGCAGAAAGAGACAGGAAAGTTTGTTAGAAGAATTACACGCGTAACTCGTCCATAGGTCAATCGTCGAAGATCATATTACACGAAATTAATTATTTATTCGCAACCCTATTCCAATCCACGTCGATACAAAAAGGTCTTGCTATTAAACCTATGTACTTTAGTCGATGTAAGTACAAAAGATAAACAAACTTATTTAAACACCTTTTCCTGTTAAACTGCGGTGGGTAACCTCACGACTCCGAAGAGATATTTAAAAATAGAAACGCGAAATAATGCGACAGTAATGGGTTACAGTTGTTGCGGTGGTAAGGCACTGAATTAGTACTTTTTGTTCTCTGTTTGTGATACAAACTAACACAAAAGATTATTGTCACTAATATCTAGAGGTTTCTGGCCGCATCTTCTCTACAGGGTGACATTGATATCATTATCTTTTCAAACAAAGAGTCTGCCCATAAAACTGGACAACTTTTACTATTTGCATGCATTTTAAAACCTAAATCACAAGTACCACGCTTATTTCCTGGTAATTTCCGAACAGATCCGTTAATGTGCAAAGCAAATCTTAATTAACTTCTGTACCGTATCGAATCGAAACATAATAATCTATCAACCAAAAGACACAATTATACGAAACAAAGACGACGTAGTACTCAACGCATTTATAATCTATTATAATGTCACAGGATACTCGCAGCTAGTTATACCAATTCGCAGATTACATCTAATTGCAGTTTATATATAAGACAATACACTAAACCTCGATAGAAGTCGTAAAAACGATATAACAAACGATTTACACCTACGAGTCCTTCCCATTTTCAACAGAATAAGATTGACACCTTTGTCAGCCTATAAACAGCTATAAAACATCGTATAAACAATAAAAAATCACATGCGTGTAATGGAAAACCGATAACTTTCCTTACTGAACGAACCAACGAACGTTCCCGCACGTTCGCATAGCCCGCGCGGGTGTATGTCACCGACATTGTCGGCGGGTCGGCGATGTCGTGGTCAAAAGAAGCTCTTTCCCTTAGTCTCGTAATAATGGTCAACCACGTTCAGAAATGGAGTGGTCTATTCTTGGATTTCTAAGCCAGGAACGAAGCGGTTATAAATCACTTTAGACACCAATAAAACATAACCATCCAAAACGCATTAAACTATAGTTAGTCTATATGATACGTAAAGGAATGGCGAAGGGTGCGCCGATGCCCTTAAAACTATGCAGCGGCAGTGACCGAGATATGTTTGCGCAAGAGTTTATGCAACTGCAACTGCAGTGCATGATGGGCTACGTTGCAAAACTGCACCGGTGCACGTACGCGTTTGCGTTACGTTACAGTCCTTTTGCGGTTTAGGGTTTGACCGTTTGAAAGGTATTTTTTTATTATAGATTTCTGGCGGGCAGGAAGACTATTATTATAATTTTTGTGTGGGCTATTGCAAGCAAGGTTCGATTATAAGACTGCTGCACTTCTGCTGATTGTTTGTGTTCGCCCCAACGTCGCCCATATTTTAAAACATCCCTCCAAACTTATGATATTTATTTTTCATTCTCGGGTATGCAGGTTTTCTCACGATGTTTTCCTCCGCCCTTTGGGTACGGAACCCTAAAATCTACTGGTGACATTTGATGTTAAACAATTTAAATACATTTTGCAATTAAATCTAACTGGAGTCATTTGAACTATAACAAAATGTCGATCTAGTTCAGACGAGATCATTGCAATAATTTCGATTATGCATATCGCGCTCCGACAGCGAAGAACAATCATTTATCCAAACTGGATATTTATAGTCTCTGGTAGGGACGTTTCAAGATAGGCCTCGTTGAGCGGAGTGCGCCTTTGGATGGGTAAACTCTACTGGTGCAGGTCTTAAAAAAACGTGTCTATGTGGCGAGAGGCGGCGACGCCGGGGAGGTATACGCACAAATGCCATTGTACGATCACCGTTAGCGCGCTCCATACAAACGAAGTGTAGTTACCTTTTTAATGTCAATGACATTTTTAAACACGATCTAATCGCTGTGCCTGTGGTTTTCAGATTTTCGTTAAAATGAGTAGTTTCAAAGTTGCGGTGTGGCTCTTAGGTCTTCATCAAAATTTTTAAATAATCCCAGCATTGAAAATGTGTATTTTAACGGAAATCTGACAGCCTTCAGGCACATAGATTAATATCAAGATTATGTTAAAAAAATTGCATTGACTTTAATTGGTAAGTGTTGCAAATAGGATCGAGCTTCGTTTGTATTCGTTTCGATACTTCGTTTTTGGCACTCTGCATGGACTATCCCCTTAACGTCATCCATGCACAGACACTTTCGCAAAGAGCTCATAAAACCCTTGTATTACATCTCGAGCGATCTACGGTTAGTTGCACGTACGTTTATTAAATTTAATCCTCCATTAAATCTCTTGCTAGCCTTTACTACGTCAACAAGACAAAAAGTGAAGGCAAGAGATTTAATTGAGGATTAACATTAATGAACATACTGGCAGTCAGAGTTACAAAAGGCACATTAAGCAGTTAATGGTATCAAGTTTAAATGGCAATAATGTAACATGTCCGTTAGATTTTTTTTTTTTTTAAACATTATCTGTAAACAATGTGGGAACACCAGAGATGAGTATTGAAAAATTACTGTAAATAATATTTAACTACTATATAACTGTATATTTGCTCAACGGAACCACAATAATAGTTTTATTTGTTGACAAGAATCCTATTGACGTGATCGTTTTTATTACTACATTATACAGGGTGTAAACTTAAATACGTTACATATACTTAAAGGGATGCTTCAGATCATCAAACTGAACTACTATTCCTAAGCGACCAACATTGAAAACGCGAAAAAAAATCGGCTGCTTCATAGAAAACGTCAATAGCTACTCGACAAAAATGTGACTACGATTTTATAGTTGGTCCCATAGTAAAAGTTGTTCAGTTTGATGGTCTGAAGAATCCCTTTAAGTATGTAACGCATTTAAGTTTACACCTTTTATATTTCTTTGCGTCATTTGCTCATTACAGTCATATGGCAAACTTAAACATAATTTCAATATACATATAATTAATTCTGATTCTGAACAATTCACTGCCAGTTGCACGTACGTTCATTAAAGTTAATCCTCCATTAACGAACGACGATTATTAGAAAAGCACGAAAATTCGGCAAACTACTCACAAACCAATTCCAACAACACACCTCGTCTGAAAGTCTTGCAGTTATTAATTCAAATTTTGCGTTAATTTGTATAAATCTTTGTAAACATATCCTGACATATGAATGAATATTCTGAATAATTATTCCAACCGATTTCATACATAATCAGTATAGATGCGTCAGATGGTGCTATGAATAATTTACAACAGTCATACCATGGGTAATTTTAGTGATCACTAAACTAATTTGGAAACACCCGAGGTATAATAAAGACTTACTATTGACTATGCTTAACTAATATTAACTAACCAAACCACATTGACTATTATACTGACTAAACAACATTTTCATTAACGTCATAATTTGCTATGTTAAATGTTTCTTTACCACCGCATCACCGAGAAGGATGTGAGTGGATATGCTTTAGTTAGTAATCAGTGGGTAAATTGTCCAATAGTTCGCGATATATGTAAGCCAAGAAAAATTATATTCTATAGGTTCATATACAGGTTGGGCCAGCCAATGACTCGGGGGCTGGCCAACGTGTGTACGCTTTTGGAGTATTACAACGCCACGTTCATTTGATTTGATAAACCAACATACGAGTATGTAGGGTAGACCTTGGATAAGTTATATGTCAAGATTGACAAAAAGCTTCGAAAAAAATTGCAACCAGTACTGGCCTCTAAACCCTATCTAGAAGGTGTTACAAAAGTACAAATAAACATTTAAGAGGGTGGTTTAGACCATCAAACTGAACAACTTTCACTATGGGACCAACATCGAAATCGCGAAAAAAAATCTGATGTTCCAGACTAAACAACAAATCTACTCGAACTAAATGTATGGGATAGCAGATTTTTTTTTTCGCGATTTCGATGTTGGTCCCATAGTGAAAGATGCTCATTTTGATGGTCTAAACAACCCCCTTAAAAGTTTTAAATGTTTATTTTTACTTTTGTAACACCCAGTACATACACGCACACAGACATAATTTGTAACGCACACCAACCTAAAAAAGTTGGCCCCTTTTGTTTTATACGGTAGAAGCGTTAGGCTAATTCTAGACATATACTTTTTCTAAGCAGATAGCGTTGGGTGATACAGCCAAAACTACGATAAGCTGAGCCGTCTTGCACACACTAGCCCATAAAGGGCAAGTTGACCATTAAATTGACCCTCAAACTGCAGCAGCCACTGGGCCATCGTGGTGGGGTTTAGAAGAAAGGACAATCTGGTTGATTGATAAGGAAGATCAATAACCAATGACAAATGAATATTCGGAACAATCATTCCATACGATTTCATATCTGATATCCCATGAATAATTAATTTGATATCCCATGTTACAAACTGATTAGTGATAACTTCACCATTCTGAAACCCTAAATATGATAATAATTATCTTGTTATAACTGCCTATGGTAGTTAATAGTAGCAGAAAAAATGCTGACCATCCAAAAAGGGATACGTTGGCGAGTTAATGTAGGTATGTTATTAATAAAACCATAAGTGCTGCAGGTAATGCATGAAATTAAAATGCCATCCTAGGAACCTGTTTCATTTCTTTATCCTCGAATAAACTCTCACGGAAACCAGACATGATTAATAAACATTCTTTTAAAAAAATAAATGACCAGCAACAATTTATTGCTTGTAAAAATTCTTCGTCATTCTTATTTTTAACCGCTGCATATTTCTTACTATAAATTGTAGACGAATAAATATGTACGAGTACGTTTAATAAACAATTGGCTTTCTTAGTAGCATCCGTCAAAGTAAATTTACAAGATACGTGTTTCTACAGGACAAAATGTAAATAACGTATTGTTCGAAGCGAGTTCCATATCATCAATTATAGGATCCCGGATCTTAAGGAGCTTTTTAAAAAAGAATGTAATAAGTCTGATGCTATTTTGAGACGCTATAATGGCCCTTTCATGACGCTGTGTGAAGAGTCACACGGAAGCAATCGAAAGGGGATAGTGCTGCAGGGGAATTACACCAATCGAACCTTTTCTTAAGGTCACTTTTACGAAGGTCGTGTAAGGAATGTGGTCGAGTTGATTTATTTTACTGATCTTTCGTTTGTAACTTTTAAATGATAGGCAAGTACATTCATTTAAGTGTCCATTATAATTATCATTGGGAAATTTTACCAATGACATTGACGCAAATGATTGTGTAATATCAGTCAGAAAGCATTTACGTGATGTTGGAAAAATGCATCTATTTTTGAAATATTGTCACAGAAAATTCCACTACAATACCAACATATGAAAAGTCTAGGGGAAAACTACGAAACTCAATTTTTATTTAGTCATTCTTTAAAGTTCTCGTAAAGTGCTGCATCTTCTATTATAGAATTATAAATAGGCTAATAATAACTACGTCCCCAAAATGATTAAATTCTAAAATTATGTTAATGGCTGACTGATAAATGTTATAGATTACAAAACACAAACTAAAATTTTTTTTTTATCAAAATAATTTCACATAGATAGCATTTTTGCAACCATGATTGACCTTTGAACGGTTACATCTTCTAAACTGACTGACGGATCATGTTAGTTTATACACTATTCACATAGCTACAGTGCTTATTACAATTACATACTATAATCAACCTTGTGACTGATCGTTCATTTTTAGCAAAAACTGACCTCTGAACGGCTGCATACCTAGTACTAAACCAACTGACGTTATGCGGGCAGACCGGCTCATCACAGAGATGCTCTACACCCTATGAATACTGAAACAGCTTTGCAGGTGATGGTGACCAAAAGTAACTCTTAAACTATTATGATGCTCTACGTAAATTGTTATAAATACGTAATTTGTTACTCGCGTTTCTCTAGAAACAATACTAGTTCGTCAACTTGAAAACCTGTAGGTTATGAAGAGTTACTTAAGACCGTGCATAACAATGGTAACAAGCAATGTTATAATCTAACTGGAATTTCATTAAGAATATTAGTTACGAGAATTTACGTTTGAATTATAAGGCTGAGATTCAGATACTTTTTTTGAGAGTGAGTTTAGTAAAAGTAGGATCGAAAATGTATCGAATTTGACATTGAAACAGAGATTGAACTCAAATTTAAAAATACAGCCTGGTGCGTGTCGGGCCACGCGTAGTGTAGGGTTCAGTAGTACTTAGAATTTAGTACATTTTATAAGTTGGTCGACTATTACTCGTTAACTTGTAATGCTGTGATAGTTTTCCTTTTACCACTTTTTTTTATTAATATGATAGGTGTAGATAGGTGACTATAGCCTGTAGCGCATGGACCGCATAAATTGAGCCTCCGTAACCTAATTGACTTAGTCGCAATCCGAGCGGCATTGCGTGATTGAGATACTTTTTTGATTTTAGGCGGAATACAGGTACCACAATGCCTTAGTGTGCTTTTTACTCGTTTTACAAATCATTCAAAAAGAAAAAACGAATCACACGGCATTACTTTTCACTCGTAGTAAGTACCTACATGAAAAACAGGTCCATTGTTTGAGTAGATACGTAATGCAAGAACGTCACCTATCTTCCGCTATTTTAATTTAATCAAAGGTCATTTGCTAAAAAACACTGCAAAAGGATCCAGGGGAAGAAATAATGTAGCGGTTTGGGTAATTTCGGAAAACCACTTTCCTTACTCTAATGTTCAGAAATCCATCCTATAAAATGGTCTCCACCATTTACGTATTTTTTTTTAATTCGGCGCATATTTTATGTACACTATCATTACATTTGTAACTCAATAATTTCCGCAATATTCGTACGTAGTTTTTCAACTCTGTACAATTTTTCAGAAAATTCAAGTTATTTTTCTTAATTTCATATTTAAAAGAAAAATAATGGAGTTTTGTTGTATTTGTCGGATAAAAAAACCAAAACAATAACAAACGGTTCCAAAGCTCTCAAGCTTTAAAGCTCACTTTAATTAAGAATTCTGTATGTGGTATCACTAGCCTAGACATAAAGAGATAAAACATTAGACAGACTTTGATTGAACAATACAAAACAATATTCATGAATAGGAAAAGAACGCGTTTTAAATATAGAAAAAAAAAAAGTAAATCCGTGATCGATGTAAATGATGAACAACATTGCCGCACGTAAAATTGCATGTGTCCGCGCCCGCACATAACAATTAAAACTCGATAGAAAGTGAGCGTTCCGAACACTGAAGTCTCTTGCGCTTGCGCATCGCTCATCGGTGTTCTTTAAATAGAAGTGAATAGCGATTGACACGTCCTTTTAATTGACGTTTTGTAATAGGACGTCTGGTGATTTATGAACGAAAGTTATTGAGGATTGAATAACGCGTAATAATATGATATCAAAGCTAAACGGTGACTGTATTCCAAATTCTCCCATTGATTATGAGCGAAGACCAGTGTTGCCAAGTCCCAATCGCCAAAAACCTCGGGCCAAGTAGCCTAAAGTCGCCTAATTTTTTTCCCGTGAAATATAGCCTAAATTATTTTCTTAATCACGACCGGTCGCCAATCGAATTTTTCGGTCGCCGATTGACTCCCTGGTGTAGCCTAAATTGCGATATATTCCCTAACTTGGCAACACTGGCGAAGACTAGACTATCGACCTACGCCGTACAGAAGCAGTTACTATACTATCTATACTCATAAAACAGTTCAGTAACTGACTGACAAACAACGCAAAGATAAACTAAATCGCTGAAGATAGAAATATGAAAGGAATAAATATTCTACAGAGGATGTAGGGATGTTTAGTGCAAGGATTTCTATAAAATCAACCCCTAAAGAGGTGCTACGGGGTGTTGAAATTTTCCGAAATTTACGCGGACGAAGTGGCGCGCAAAAGCTAGTGGAATATAGCCACCCCGGACAAAACGATAAAAATCTAGATGTGCCTCCACATCTTTATTACTTTGTACGCCAAAAAGAGTGCGCATTACGTTTTTCTCGTTTTCTCGTGCGTGGCAAGCCAGCCCTGAGGGTAAAGGCCATCTCTTCACAAATCTAATAAAATTATAAAGAACGAGCGACCTGCTCCAGCTTCACCCGAGTAGGATCTGTATAAGTAAATATATTATACATAAACCTTCCGGAAGAAATTCTCTAAATGATAGTGAAAACCATATCAAAATCAGTTGCGTGATTTAGAAGAAATAAGCAGTGAAACAGAAATTATGTGGACGGACACGAATAGCGACTTTGTTTTAATGCTATTTAGAGACAAGTAAAGAAGACTTTATACATCACAACTTATTGTAAAATTTATAATTATGTTATCTTATTGTTATCAATTGAACAATAATGAATCTAAGAAGTAATCGGTTTTTTTTATCAAATTGTCGTAAGCAGTGTAAGCCGCTCTACGGCGTTCACGTAGCCCAAACAAACGACATCAACGCGCGACACACGTACCACGTTTTATTTATTCTCTTGTAATGAAACGAAAAACAATAATTATTTTATGTTTATAGTTTTTAGTGAATTGCGCCGTATTGTTAATTAATTAAGTAATGGTTTTCCTATTCGTCATTATACTAAGAAAACAATTAGAAAGCAAATTAATGTTGGAAAATGTTTAATACCTTATTCACACTGGTTTTACACCCCCACCCTGTCAATCCCTTGCAGTGCTTTCGTTCAATTTCGCTACTGGTAATCGTTAATTTTATTTGAAATATCACAACATGACTGTATGTTAATAAAATAACCAATAATATATGAATACATTTTGATATTTTTTAAACCAAGATTCGATTTTATTTACCTAGAATTAGTCGGTAGCGCACTTAAATACAAACTTATAATTACTAAGCGGTGCTAAGCGATATCTATGCGACGATCTGTCTGATCGACCGTTCCTATACGATGAAACAGATTAAACGTATGTAAGACAGTGTTCTAGTTCAGACTTACACGAATAATGTCAGTAAGAAGAGCGAAAATTGTTATCTTCTGTTTTGCTAATTATTCCTCCTGACAATTTACTGCAAATTGTCAATTAATGTTTAATCTTAACTCACGCAAAAATATCATTACTATTACTAGAAATATAGGTACATAGTTATTGAAACTCGTTAAAATGATTAACTTTAGCTTAAATAGGTACATATTAAAATTAAGCCTCACAAGATCTACTTACGTAAAACGTGGACGTTCAGTGTTTTTTTTCTTCAGAATATTTTGTCTGTACAGTCTTGAGCATATGCATGCATGCAACTTCAAATCATCCACTCTCTTATCCAAAGTGCACTAACATAATTTGACCTGCATCAGCATGTCGGACACAAAAAGGGTCAATATCATTGAATAATGCGATACGAGATGACCCAATTACCTCTAAACATGCGAGAAGGTTGGCCGACCGCAAAACCTTTCCATAAACACTAAAATTATCTAATTATCCTATCGGACGATGACATCTAGTAATTTTAGTTAAACTGCGTTTAAACTGATCAACTGACTTTGGGGTGTTTAACAAATATCGATAGTTAGTCGATCAGATTTAATGTCTGCGTTAGCGCTAAAAATTTATCGATGGATAGGCTGACTAGCTATTATCACTTTAGCACATTATTTAAAAAAAATCATTTAATACCTAATGCTTATTGTGAATTACAGAAAAAAATTTACACCGATGATCTCGTTGAGACGCACCAACAGTTCTTTAATAATTCGTTTGGCTTTTGGACCCTATGGACCCACCTTTAGCACTTAAACTATATAGGATACAGAATACAAAAAGACCCTCAAAAAGATAAATGATGTTGAATTATTGAAGACCGGAGGCGATAGGTTTGAATCAACATTCAGCAGCAAAGTTACATTTAC
The DNA here is from genome assembly GCA_963924505.1 of Agonopterix alstromeriana. NCBI lineage: Eukaryota > Metazoa > Arthropoda > Insecta > Lepidoptera > Depressariidae > Agonopterix > Agonopterix alstromeriana. The sequence goes on along the minus strand of OZ004668.1, from coordinate 10,577,239 downwards.
TGTACAATTTTAAACATGCTTAGATAAAACAGTAGCTTAGAAAGAGTAAAAAGACCCTGCACTGCATATTATAAGAAACAAAACCGCAGCATATTTAATAAACAGCATACTAACACTACCGTTCACCGCACGGAGTACTAGGCTGCCAGCAATAATCAGAGGTGCAATTAGTTTCAAGTGACAGGTATGTGGGTCGACAGTCGGCGCCCCGCGAGGTCGAACGCCAAGGACGCTGGGAGCGGTTTGCGAATTAGGGACGGACTATGAGTAACAGTGGATTTGAGCTAGAATTGTACCAGGCTGACAACAATGATAATAGCGTTTATAGCGATCGCTGTCCGAACACCAAGGACGCAAGATTATGAATAAGGGGTGACGAAGACGGGCTTTTCAGTAATACAGGGTGTCTCAAAAGAAATTTTATATTTAGTGGATCGATTAAAAAAAAGTAAGCCGTATATAGAAATAATGTTTATTAATTATTGAAATACACTTTTTGGGGATTTATTTCTTAAAAATGATATCGTCTAAATGTACCCTCGCGTTCTCGGCACTCATTTAATCGAACAGTAAAATTACTTATGACGGCTCGGCAGGTGGATTCAGGGATGGCTGCCATTTCGTGACGGATATTTTCTTTCAAATGGGCCAGTGAAGTCGGTTTATCGGGTTTCTGATGTTTGCGTTTTGGATTCGTTGCACTCCAGTAGCGGCAGTTCTGCTTATTTACGTGGCCATTAAGATGAAAATGAGCTTCATCCGAAAACAAAATGTTGGTAAACGTTGAAAATCGCTCAATCACCTGATTTACGAAATGAAGCCTCTGACTGGCATCTTGGGGCTTTAATTCTTGCACCAATTGAATTTTGTAGGGGTGCAGCTTTAGGTCTTTGTGCATGATGCGATGTAATGATGATCTATGCACATTTAAAGCACTTGCGCGCTTCCGAATTGAAAGGTTCGTGTCGTCACGAACAGACTGATTAACATTCTCCACGTTTTCTACCGTTCTTGATGACCTAGGTCGCCCGGATTTTGATTTATCTAGCGTTGTACCGGTCTCTTCAAACTTTTTAACCCAATGTCGAATGAGAGGAATGCTTGGCGCATCATTTAAGTGGCGAAAACCTCGAGTCTCGAAAACTTTCAGTCGCCGAATCACCGTTTTTGTAAAACTCTCGCACGCACAACGCGCGGTCTGCTCCCGAGAAACGCTCCATAGCGACTGAATTCCCAAGAGCCAGGCTACCGATTGACATAACCCCCGCGCCCCTCGGATACGTTGCGCTCACGCAGTAAGCTAAATAAATATAAAATTTCTTTTGAGACACCCTGTAGTACTAGAGTGGAAGCGATGAGTGGTACATGTTAGTATAACAGTAGAATATGTAGGAAAGAGAGAGCGAGGCGACAGTGTACCAGGGTAGATGAAATGAGTGAAGCTGCATACGAGTTGGCAAGCAAACGGCAACTAATGTTTGTGACGCTACCGCCAATGTCAACGTTGAATGACAAAACCAGGACAAATAAAAAAGAGTCTGTTTAATTATAAAACAAGAACAGAAAATTTTATTAAATAATGATTAATGGAGCAATTAAGAATTATTATGCAAAAACTTGAAGTCATAAAATGCAATTGATGAGATCATTATAAATACAGGTATGTTGCTGTAGGTGTAGATAAGAGGTTTAATATTGTATTATTTACAGAACATAATAATATTCCACAAGTATATAGGTACGTATAAAAAAGGTTTGGATTATAATATTTGTGTAAATTAAAAGAGTTGGATGACAGTAAAGAAGGAGGGACAAATATGGAGAAGTGGAGTCCTATGACTAAAGGAGCGAAGGAACAGGTAAAATGTATTGTATATTTTCTGCGTAAGCGACTAGTTAAAAAAGATAACATATCCGATTTTTTGAAACTTTTTACAAAATAAGATTATTATCCTAAATCTCTAAACGATAGAATACATTTAAAACATGTTGTGTTAAAATTCATACACACGGTTTTAAGGTTACACGTCCATTAACCTATAATATAATCGCAACATGTTTTAACCCTTTTTTTTGTTAAATTACACTAATTTGCACCTTTCCCAGAGTTCCATTGTTTGCGATACATAATCAATAAACCAATACCTAATGGAAAAACCTTTCAAAAGGTTGAAAATTTAATTAATTGGACACCAACGTAGGTACAATATTTTAATTTCTTAATTTATATTTAATAATATAATTTATTTTATGAAAATAATTAGCTTAACCTATTATGAAATCATTTCAGACTATAATTTATAGAAATAAATTAAATACCGGATAATTAAAACTTAATCAACTAAAAAAACCAAAGATCAACTAGGTGCATGTAATTAATTTCGACAAAATAATGTGTCTCGTCTTGTTTTTCTTTAATATTATTACCGGATAAGTATGTCTTAAGAGAAGTATTCGATACATTTACCAATATACTTGCTTAATTGAATAGTTTTTGCATATGTAACCAAATGACTAACAAAACTAAAAATATAATGATCGACGTCAAAGAAAATGCCTTTTTGTATCTTTTTTAAATGATTTTATTATAAGCATATGCTCACGACTATATTCCCCGAGGGGGTAGTCAGAGATATTCTGAAACCTCAGAACATCCACGTTTCACCAGTAGTACCGAAACTCTGTCCAGTGTGACGGGGGGTGAGCCCGTCGCCAATTATAATGGACAGTGGGTACACAATACATGCCTCGAAATTGTAGCAAATAGGTTTCCTCGCGATGTTTTCCTTCACAGAAAAGCCAGTGTTGTTACAAATTATCGTACATAAATTCCGAAAAACTCATTGGTACGAGTCGGCCTGGACGGAGATCGAACCATCGCCTCCTGCACGGCAGGCAAGGTTACTCGCCACTGGACGGACCACCATGGCTTCTTTATTTTATTATGATAACAACATATTTATCAAATGTTAACGAAAAAGAATCATCTTTTTTAAATCGTATGTTATCGTAAAATATGGTACACAAACGAACATAGAACCTCCTCCTTTTACGAACTCGGTAAAAATTTTTATTTAAGGTATCACTGAAAACCCTAGTATTATTTGAGGGGGTGATTTAGACCATTAAACTTTCACTAAAGAAAAAAAAACAGTTGTCTCACACATTTGAGTCGAGTAGGTATTATTGTATATACCTGCTGCAGTTATGTATGTATAAAACTGCAAATTTTTTGTTTTATTCGATATTGGCTCTAATCCACCCCAAATGTTACTAGGGTGTTTTGTTCCCCTGTGTATATAACTTTATATTTTGACCGTTTATCAGAACTTGGTAAAACAGGGAAGAATGCAACAAGATCTTGTAGCGGATTTGATTTGATAACAGGCTTACAATATATCAGCCTACCCCCCGGGGAATATAGACGCGGGCATATTCTATGCTACGTCCTGACCTGCCTTAAATTAGGAGGCCAATGACTGCAAAGCGGATAGATGGACGGGTGAGTTTAGAAACTCGAAACAATACGTGAGTTAACTGAATAGTAACCAAACCGAACAGTTTGTGACGTAAGCACTTGACACCTCGATTGATTTATAGCTGACATTTTGGGCCATATAAACAAATCCTTTGCGTACTCGATGCCTTAGTTGTGGAATGAAAAGTAGTTAAATATATTTCAAACTCAAACTCAAAATGTTTTATTCAAAATAATATCACAGATAGCTTTCTGACGTCATTTTTGACCCTACCACCGCGTCGGTACCAAACTCTACAACACATATCTTTTAAAATATGTATACAAAATACACTTACAAATACAATATTGAATTACATAGTGTAACATTGTCAAGACTAGACATTTTGGTCATTCATATAATCATCGAGTTTATAGTAGCGTTTTTTACAGGGGGCAAGTTTTAGCAGGGGGCAGGGGGGAATACTAATTTATTTTTATTTCTTGTATTGTAACTATGAACTTCACTGTTTTACAAACGATTAAAATATTTTCGTAAAATTGTCTTTAAAAAGATCTCGTAGTGAATCTCGACAACGTAGATTATAAACGGCTCGAATTGCCCGCTTTTGAAGGATCCAGATCTTAAGTAGTTAATTATGCTATGCACCCCACCTAGGGTTGGGTGAAGTATAGAAGTAAGCGCATATTACGATGGGTCGCATTGGGTTCCATTAATGCGCGTGCGCGAAGTGTACGAAGTACGTATTTTCCGCTGCGAAGCGCCCCACCCTAAAATGCGTTTAACTTTAGGAACTACGAAGCCAACCAAAGAGTTGTGCTGAGCGATGAAGCAGCACATAAAAGGGTCAGGTCAGTAGTACCCGACATTGAATTTCGACATTGAATGCCGAGGAAACGAGAGAGATATGTCAGGATCGTAGCAGGTAGCGTTCTGTTGTCTCTGCCTACCCATGTGGGAGACATAACTATGCGAAAATGTAATAAATGAATGAATGATTTGAGTTATGAGACCGGGCCCTTTTCTTTCAAAATTATAACACGCGAACCCTGGGCTATTTTGAATTTTAATTCGAGCTTCAAATTGTTCGCACTTGGCTTGATTCAATCTGGGGGTAGTCAAGGTAGTCCCTCCGACAAAACGACACTGCCGTACCTTTTAGGCTTTTCTCGAAGCAATTCGGTGTATTTTTGAACGCTCACAATCATAAATTACAGCTAACGAATAGTATCGTAAACCTGAACACTGCACTCAAATAGCCCATAGCTTGACTCAGAGAGCGGCCCGTCACAAAGACTTAGCATGTAGGTGACACGCACGCCGATTACATCGAGAGGTCGTCTGATTGAGACGCTACGGAATCTTAATTATACGCTTTCAATCGTAATGAAACCCTTCAGTTACAAACCTTTATTCTGTTCGAATAAGGCTCAAAATAGTACAATGTACAACTAGGACGCGCGACGAAATTATAATGTTTCATGTCGAATGTTGAAGTTATTAAATTAATTGGCTACTTTTATTATTATTTTTAAACGGTTTGGATACTTCGTCACTTTAGTACGGGTGCTGAAATTTATGTGATTTTATCCTCTTTGCGATTTAATTTATGGGACCTATAAGTAAATATATGTATATTAACACCCATAAACCTTCCGGAAGAAATTCTAAGAATGACAGTGAAAACCGTACCTATCAAAATTCTTTGCGTGGTTTACAAGAAGTAAGCGGAGAAACAGGAATGATGAGGAGGATAGCGACTTTGTTTTATACAGTAAATAATTTACTGGTAAATAATAGAGACTATTTGGTAGTGAATTGTTTTGCGGATTAAAATCGAAAAATAGCACCACGTATTTTAAACAAAAACGTCTACAAAGTAGGCAATAGCTTGACATTGTATGAGGCAATTAAACAATAGACCACTGTTTAATTATCTCATAAAATGTCAAGTTTTCTAGGGCCAAGCTTGGGCCAAGGTGCATAATGATTGATGAAGTCGGTGTATGTTTGTCATATAAAATGTGTTAATGAATAAGCGCAAAACCTCATACACCCCAACTAATTTAACGAAATAATTGGATTGAAACAATAATTTCATTATTTTATCAATTAAAATTTAAAGTTATTCTCATTTTAAGTTTTCATGCAAAAACGATTTGTTATTATTTCAGCAAGCCCTAGAGCGTGCTCATGGATACATTTTAAGAATCTTGGTTTGGTAGTAAGTAGGGTGAGTGTGCCTGTGCGGTGGATTGACATCGAGTTCAGTCAATTTTAAATGTAACCTTTGTTGAAACCTTGATAATTAGATTCTGCTCTAGATTCTAAACAAACTACTTTCTAGTTTTGCGTTTATTCATTAACACGTTTTGTATACCTAATAATATCTCAATAGTTTCTGAAGTGTCAAAAGAAGGCTTTATATGTTATAGGTATGTTGCTTCCATGATATCAACAGATCGATCAAATTATCTTCGGAGTTAAAAGATATAGGAAGTAGGTATCATAGAATAAACGTCTGCATATGAATTTAAGCTTTTCGATTAAGATAAATGTACGGATAGCCTCGAAAACAAGTTATCCAAGAGAGTGAATGGAAATGCATTACAATTAGCAAAAAGAAGGAAGGAAGTTTTTAGGCCGTCTAATTTCAAATTAAATGTATTGTAACATTGTTGCAAGCACGAAACGTACAATTACTGGGACAAAACTATCGTGGCCACTAATTTTCATACGAAGAGTAATAACCACCCAGTTTAATAAAGGGAAGTTTCACCTGTATTATTAGGTGCGTTGAAATTAAAAGAATGTTGGCATTGACGGCGCGATTTCGCGGATACATCGCAATGCTTAATGCTTCTGCACAACTCCTGCCCATTTGTAGTCATTCACTAACATAAGAATAAATAAGCATTGTTTTTAACAAGACTCAAATTACAAAATGCGTTCGTCATGCTCTCAAAACACAAATTGTAACCTATTCTGTTAATGAGCTCTGCTAATGTATTTCATATAAAGGGTAATTTACTTACAGGGTAATGTTGTTAGAGCAAATGATCCATTTCATTAACTTACACAATTCGCGTTAGTAACGTGGAAATAACAATTAGTCATGCATGGTATGCGAACTTAAAAATTAGGTCGCCTAAGAACGCAGCTTTGAAAACGATGTCAAAGTCGCGAACATTAACATTTGCTGAACACAAATTGACAAATATTAGGGTCCTTATCAAACAACTTGGTCTCGAGCGTAAACGGCAGTAATTAATATTACTTCCACAGTCTTTGATGAGTTCATTGTTTGCCTCCGACCGAAACGCTTTGGTTGCTCAATTGTAGGACCTACTAATGAGCTATCGGGCAGCATGCAGCGGTTGCAAGGACAACCAGTAACTGGTTGCGCTTCTGCACCTAAATATTAGAATTTATTTAACAACATACCTAGTACTTAGCAGATGCAGAAACATTAAACATTGGTGTTTAGACTAAAACAGTAGTCTCTACACGTAGAGCTAAATTCACATATTGTGCGAGATTTTTGAGCTTATTTAAAGATAACATACTATTTTCATGATATTAAGGAATAAGCGAAGAATCAAGTAACGTTAATTAACGTTTTAGCTATCATTAATATCTTACTTTTCAACTTTTTCGTGTGTCGCATCCGAAAAATGCATCCCTAAGTTACATGGTCGAGACAAGAACACGGACAAGAATTTAATAACGTATCTTGTAACAAAACTGCGTCCAAGGCCTTGGTCTCCGCGTGTCACAATCTAACCCACGCATGCAGGCAGAACTTTATCAAGTTTTACACAATTTACCTACGGGCACGGTGGAAGACGTAAAAACGTAACTATCGATGGTTCGTGGGGGCACGCATCTTGCGAAAATTTTGTGATAATCAAGCAGTGTGGCAATGACCGTTACTAAAGTATCTCTTAATTTGAACTCCGCTAATAGACTCTTGCACAAAATATCTTTGATGGCGTTTTATCAAGTCATTAATATTTTCCAAATTTACATTGGAATCGAAGATTTTTTATTTTGTTTTTTATAAATATCGAAATCAACTTTGACCATTTGTTCTGTGTTATACAAGTGTCAACAAATGGTCAACAAATACAGTTTGATGATTTTTTTAGATTTTTTTTTGTGACGTTATGGACTGGACTTATTGACAGTTCTCACAAATGGAAGCAAATAAATACATTACAATGCTGCCTATGCCCTTTTGTATTGACATCACGTAATTTAGGATTCAAGCAAAATGTTGTAAGTCGAAAATAACATATGCTATGTTGTGTGCGTTGCCGCAAACGTCTTATACAATGATGTCGACTGAACAAATAGTTGTGTGTTCCGCATTTCTACTGAGCTTCATTTACGCAGGTCGTTACGTATTGGGCCCAGTCGAGCGATACATCTACCTAAATAATGCGCAAACCGACGTAGCACTAACTGCTATCAAAACTACCCATTCATCCGTTTTACATGCAATGCGTTCGGTGCAGCAAAACTTTGCACGATCGTCTGAAGGCGAGCAATTATTGTAACCTATTAGCTGTTAGGTTTGCAATCAGAAACCTATTTTATCTGTTAAGTACAAAGGCCTTTGAAAAAGTAGAATGATTGCGGGCGAAGCAAATCCTCACTTTTTTAGTGAGAGTTTGTATAAAATTCGAGATTAAGACGTGAGTATGAGTTCTTTTATAACTCTCTGATATAGATTGATACCTTGTATGTGCAATAAATCAAGTTAATAGAGATAGCTACTCTAAATGCCAAGGACGTGAATAGGCGTGAATTAAAGACCTAGATTCCTATTTAGATATTTATTTCACAGAAGATAGATTGATTTAGATCTACGTACGTATAAACAAAATCACTTGTCTATTGGCCATTTACCTACCTAAATTACGTTTTTTGTTTATATTTACCTGACAACGAAGTACTTTAATTGGGCAACTCTACATTCCATACATTTATCATTTCTTTACCGACATTTTAAAAGCAGGTTTTTGCGACAGACTTGGACATCGTTAGAAATGCAGTTCCTAATAGTTTAGCAAGTAGTTTTTGCTCCAATGCGGCACGCAACGCAACCGAAGACAGGCGACGAGTGGTGGCTCGCGACTTCGCCACAAACCGGGTCAATGTTCGCCAAATGAACTAGAATCAAATAAGAAAGGCTACGGCACTCCTTCTACAGGTTACTTACCCAGTTTTCGCGCTATTAAAAATTCAACGAATCATCTCACAACTTTCACTAGCAGTGGGCCAACGACGCTATCTAGGGAGATGACTATGATGAATTTAAAATACTCATGTTACCAATATACAATTATCGATCAATAGCTTTGTAATACAACCGCTGGTTATTAGAAATCAAGCTAGCGACAAAGTAAATGAGGACATGACTACGGGCAAAGAAATCGGCTGGTAATTCAATTGCGATTGGAGGAGCAAATGAAATATTAATGCGAAAAATAATTGTTGCTTAGAAAGTTTAGTGGTAGTCGAGATTGGACATTGCATGCTCGCACGCTGCGCGAGAAAGCACGACGCAGCGCGCGCCTTGCGCGTCTCGGCGCGACGACATCGCGGGCTCCCACTGCCCGCCTGGTGCAGACCAACACCACTGCTGGGAATTCCCGGCCAAGACATCTATCTAGGTTCGGCTTTCGTACGATCATACGGAAGAATAATGAGTCTCTTCGAGATAATCACTTCTCTATGGCCTTGTTAATCTTATCAACTGATAAGACGTTTGGAAGGTTATAATAGAGAGTAATGTTCAAGATGATAATGAACCAAACAATATGGCTTTGTTTGTCGAAAGTAAAAGTTTGGATAGCAGTGAAATTCTCCGGACGAGCCCAACAAACCAGCCGCGAGTCGCGAGCCGACCCACTGCCCGCTCGAAGATTTCACTTTTATCATTTCCAATGAATAATCCTTTTCTACCAACGTTTCTACTGCATTTTAAAAACTTTCAAATATTTTCTCACTTTTAGTGGCCAGTTCATTCATAAATCGAGCTAATTTTGCAAAGATCAGCTGACCGCAGATATAGGTTACTGTCACGCTGTTATGTAAAAAGGACCTCTTGATGAATGAATGAAGTGACATAATACCGATGTTTTCAGACATCTGTTATACACCAATATGATTTATGTTTATATTCAAATTAGAGTGTGATTAATCTATTATTTTTACACCAATTAAGGATAAAATTGAATAAAAATAAGTAACTAACCTGACATGTCTTTCCAAATATCCGCAACGGTGATGGTCCGGGAGGTTTGAGTTTCACAAATACAGTTTGTCTTCGAACTTTATGTCCGAATTGACACAATAACTTATCTTGTACACGAGCACAGAGCCTACTCGAACTTAAACACGCCATAGCTACAACTGCAACGAAACGCTTGAGGACATGGACTACATAACGCACAACACACGAACGATCGCCTTTTCCTCCCCACTTGCTTCCAGCTGATTGTCAAACGCCATTTTTTTCGAGTTGCCATTTAATGAACTTAGCATGGCTTCTGGGCTTTTAAGCCTCACATACAAGCCACAACATACTCTCAAGATAGATCTAATAAAATTATAAAACTGCAGTTTTTTTATCGGTTAATTTAAAATCATAGCAGATTAAAATTAATACCGATACTTCCACCGATTATTCCAAGTTACATTTATGTGAGTTGTATCAATTTTGAGTTTTTCTCTCTAAAAACATTTTTGTTTTTAGGCTCACCTCTAGCTGAAAAATTTTTGACAGTTTCTGTCAAATGTCAGTCTGTCACACGAAAAATAACCTTAATTGTTTCGTTCACTGTTTTTCTACAAAATATTAAAAAAATGATCCCTCGCATTGCTCATGTAATAAACGTGATGAAAACCGTGGAACGTAATATATTTCACATGTTCGGATACCCACCCAGAGGTAATTTTGGAATTTATCGCTACCGTAACCGTAACTAATCAATCGTTGCATGTTGCTATTTGGATTTCAGTATTATACCGTCCCTTCTACCAAGCGTATACATATTCACACTGATGAAATTGGGGGCAAAAGCTAATTAAGGAAATAATTCAGGGTCCTTCTTATTATGATTTCGTCATGGTCCAGTTGCGAATAACCTAGCCTGCCGTGCAGGAGGCGATGGTTCTATCACCATTAATGCCGACTCATACCAATGAGTTTTTCGGAATTTATGTACGATTTGGCCACTGGCTTTTCGGTGAAGAAAAACATTGTGAGGGAACCGGCATGCTTAAATTTTGAGGCATGTATTGCCCACTATCCATTATAAGTGGCGACATGCTTACTCCCCGTCACAATGGACAGAGTTTCGGTTTTACTAGTGAAACATGGATGTTTCTTGCTGGTTAGGTGCCTTTTTAATATGCTGACACTTTTTAAGGGGATGATCAGACCATCAAACTGAACAACTTTCTCTATGGGACCAACATAGAAATCGTGAAAAAAATCAGCTGTCCCATACATTTGGCCCGAGTAGGTTTGCAGTTTTGTATGGAACAGCAGTTTTTTTTTCGTGCTTTCTATGTTGGTCCCATAGAGAAAGTTGTTCAGTTTGACAATCTGATCATCCCCTTAAAAAGTGTCAGCGTATTAAGGGCCCTATAGCATCCCCATGAACGCTTTATTATTGTTTGACTTCCAGGGATAATGCTTGTTTTACAGAAGGCAACAGCAGTATTTTATATTTACTAGTAACATGTCTACTTTACTCTCATTACAGAGCTTGCCCTAGCTTATGTGCACGACCAAAAACTCCCCGCACCGCAGTCAAAGTTCTCACTCAAGGATTTAGTTGGAGACGGCTTCTTATTAGCCGTACCAAAGTTCAGGAGAACTGTAGAGAGGAGATGGAAGAGGAAATATGGGTCACCCGAATATGTATGGAAGATGATTGTTGCAAAGAACAATATCAAAGTGTGTAATGATTGCGGTCATAATCATGAGCGCGGCCATTTATGCGGTTAGTGTTATTACAACTATTAGCAATTTAATTTGAATTGTACCTAGTGAATGGAGCATTAGCAGTTTCCCTGCTGACGACTTACGTCGTAGGTCAGTAACAAATAGGCCACAGCGCTCAAGAACCCACGTACAAAGTCAGTTCTATTGCATTTCGCCTGTGCTTATGACTTACCGCATGAGGTGCGGACGCCTGCAGGGGACTAACTAGATGAGCCAAATTGATCATTTCAATGTTACAACTGCACGCACAACCTATGAGAGTATCATTGTTTTGAGCCTAGCAGCAAAAGTGTTAAGACTGTAATGACTGTGATATGACTTCATTTGACTTATGCGAACTTATTAGTGTCTAGAATTACTGTAGAATACTAAATTGAAATTATCATATATGACTAACTATATCAGCATTTATCCACATTTCACTAATGGTGGGAAAATTTACCAGTGTTCATGTCCCTGAATAGTGTAGAATTAGGTAAATGGTTCTGATATTGGTGAAGTATTTAATTTTTCTCTTGCATTTCCAGAAAACTGCTACAATAAAGTGGAAAAGGAAACAAAAGAAATTCAAGCCAAAATACAAGAGAAGTTAGGAAATGGTCCAATCGAGAAGGATGTTGTTGTCCTGTATGAGGGGGAAAATCTACCCGAACAGGTAAAGACGATTATTTGAGGCTTTGAGTCTTGTTCAGTGTAGTGAACACCCAACCTCTTTAACCTTAACCGCTGTGGTCTGAAATATAAGGCATACCATGTCGAGCTTACAATGCCGCCGTCTCATTAATATGATTATAGTGGGCTCCTTTGCACCAAGTTCGACTGGGGGCGGGTTATTTGACTGAGCGTGTTTTTCAATGTTTTGACGAAGCTTGTTGCTGATTTATGTCTGTTTATTTGTGTATCTGTGTTATTGACGACGCTTGTGCTCACCGCAATATTTTTGTGATTGATGTGTTTACTTATCTAATGAAATAAATTTGGGAATATATTATAGTCTATTGTCTATTTTGTTTTTACATCAATTGTAGACGACAATATCGCGGCAAAAATTTTCGGCAGTTAAAAGGTTAAAGGAATGAATTAGTTTGCTGATCTGGTCTTAACTCAAACGTTTAAATAACTATTTTCTCAATTCCCAACAATGTTTACAGGCAAATTTAGCCCTATTCTAGATATAATATTTGTATAACATGTTTTAAACTGTCTTTTGTTACTGTGCCTATTAAAATAAAATAAAACTCGGGATACCAGGGCAACAAAATACTGCCAGTTTTTAATTACTTTCACTGAAAATTTATACAATATCATGTGGCTCCTATTTGAACAGAGAAAGATAAAAGATTACATAAGTATTTAATATGTTATCTTTTATTTTTCTCTGTTCAGATAGGAACTGATTTCTTTGTATAAATTTTCAGTGAAAGTAATTAAAGAACTGGCTCATAGTAATAAATAAACTCACAGTAAAATGATCTGCCATTCAATAACATGATTAACATGATTACATACAATACTAAATTGGTATACTTAGTTTTTTATGGAAATTTGATGTTATATCTAATTTTAAATGTTTTTTATTCACAGCCTAAAGAGTTTTGGGAAGGCAAAAGGATCATCGAAATGAAGAAAGAAAGGCCACAGTGGTTCAGTAAAAATCTTCTTCAGAAAACAACACAACAGCCTTCCAACTCTACCGACGTCAAACCTACTGACTTAGCTTAGATTTTATGCGATTAAGAAATGATAGATGTATTAGGGTTATTTGCAACAATAAAATAGAATTTAACTGTAAGAGATATAGTATTTTATTATAGATGTTTTCATCATTGAATGTAGCTACTATCCACGGGCTAGAATGGGTGAGTTAAAAACAACACAAATGGATTGTTCTGTAATATAGGTACTGCATTCAATTTGTCATTTGATTTATTATAGCACAATTCAAGCATTAATGACGTGAAAGAAAATCTAGCTATTTCCACCATAAAGGCAGCAAGCAATATAGCATTATTTGACGATTAATTGATGGTGGATGGTTTTGAATGTACAACAATATTTGACGACATTGCTGGATGTCAATTGTTATTATTCTATCTCTAATCTCCAGGCATCAATAATATGATAGTGCATGAAAACAATTTGCTTGCCACAATGTAGCGTTAATTGTGGCATGCGATTGAGACATGAATTTTAATATTCTCTTCCAATTTCTATCGCGTCTAACATTCTAGCCGGTGGACTAGCTTATTTAAAATTATTTTTACAAATAGGTTTCATTTTAATCCATACAATAAATAGTTCCCCAAAAAGTAAAAAATTTTATACATAAACAGTTGAAAGAAACAAAAAAGAGCTTACAATTCGAAAGTTGTTAAATCACAAAAAAAATTTCTTTAATATGAATCTCAGAAACTAAATTAATAGAGTAAAAACAAGTGAATTTCATTCAAAGTATCATTATGCTAGCAAATTCTACTAAAACTAAACATAAAGAGGTAGCGTTTACAAAAACATTTCCTGGCAGGGCCAAAACAATTCAATAATTTAATTTTAGTTGCAATTCATTTAAATATTAATGGGAATTCAAATTAATTCTCAAAATATATCACTAATTAAATCACATTATCAAATGAACTGGGAACGTTTTCAAAGTTGTCTACAATTGATTCTGGCTCACTTTCACCCATAAAATGACTTTCTACATGTGATTGGAAGTCAGCAAAAGCTATGTCTTTTTGGAATGTTTGGCCACACATTGGGCAAATCTTATCGGCTGGTTCTTGTTTTATATCCTTAGATATCTCTGTTGGTTTCTTGTAGGACGTCGGATTCATGTCTGTGAAATTGTTGTAGGCGTTTGAATCAGCCGGTGTTGCCCAGTTGGTTAGACTGTCGCTTGTTTCAATTTCTTTATGCTCTGATGTTGTAACTTTAGTACTATTTGCGATGCAAGATGGACATTTGTAGCCATCTGTAAAAAATTAAATGTAAAGTTAACATGATTTTTATATTAATTATTCAAGACTACATTAGAATCTTTTAGGTATATATAGTACTGTAAGAACACCGAGGTTCAAGCTTCAGAATTATTCAGGGGTTTGATGTTATTTCATTTCTGCCAAATTAGTTTATTTTCAATGTTGAATTAGGTACATTTACAATTCAATCCAAAGTATTTATACTGATGACACAGTTGGTGTAATGGTTACAACATCGGACTGGCAAACCAGGGTCCTGGGTTCGAATTCCAGTTCAGTCATGGATTTAGTCATGTATGTTTTGCCGTTGGTTTGTGATTGGGCTATTGCAAGCAAGGGTTCGTTATTGTAACACTGAGACCATCACTGGTCCTTTGTGTTCACCCCAAGCTCACCCATATTTTAGGCATATCTCCGAACTTATGGTATTTTCTTTTCATTCTTGGGAATGCAGGTTTCCTCATGATGTTTTCCTTCACCACTGAGTTAGTAAATGATAAATGCAACAGTACATAAATTCCAACGAACTTAAGTGGCATAGGCCAGTTGTACTTAGTTTGTGCCGTTGCTGTATGTATATCCATAATAAAAAGCCTAGTAGCATTCACTTGGGATCATTACATATGTGCCTGTGATAAAAAAATCAACTAGTGACTATTTTAACTATTACGAGCATGAACCAAATTCAATATTATCTTCATATGACCGAGCCGCAATTAGGAGGGAGAGAATTAAGACTGAAGGTACTCTGAAAGGAACCAATTTTTATAGTCATAAAGGCAGAGCACTTCAAGTAAGGATTTTACTTTTGAAGAAATCTTCGGTGTTAAGTCAAACTTACTAATCTAAATGTCTTTGCCTCTAAGTTAAAGACTAAAATAATTCGGTTCTTTTAAAAGGATCAGCGGGCTTTCAAGGTTATGCAAAGAGGTTGCTAGTGGTAAATAGGTAACTTTTTATACAAAAACAATACTAAAGGCCAGGTCACACAGAGGCGGGCCGGGGATGGAATTTTTTGTAATGTGTGAGTTTAAATTTAATACAGGGTACATCCCTGCCACACAGAAAACCAGACCGAGAGCGGGGTGGACGCGGCTGCTGTATTCCATATAGTCAATGCGAGGTGCCACACAGAGCGGAGGCGGGCATGTCGCGGTTCGGAGGTGATATTTACCATACTTTGCATTTTGTTTTTGTATACATGGTCACTTTCGATGTCACACCACCTGCCACAGTGCTGCTTTTCCGCGGAGAAACCTGCGCCGTACCCTTCGCCCCAGAACGTAACCGCTTTCCCGCAATCCCATGTGGTATGGCCTGGCCTTAATTGTATAAGATGAGAAGCTTTGTAATTAAAATACACACCTTTCAAGACACTTTCAACCTTAGACAAAACAAACTTTAAGTCCTTTTCCTGTTGCATCAACTCTTGCTTCAGTAACTGTAGCTTTTCGGTCTGATTACGGATATCTTTTAGTGAATCTGTAGTAGGATCCTCCATATAAGTGAAACCTATGGAATCCACATTTAAGACGTCATCTGCATGTAACTGTGCCATTTGTTCATATTGCTCAACTAATTGTGACTTTTCCTGAATGTAGCTGTTGATTAATTTGAGTGAAATCTCTTCTAAACTGGACTCTGAATATTTTTCTTGATAGTTTGCGCTAGTTTTTGGTGTACTGTGGATGTAAGTGTTTGTCCTTAGTAGGGGATGTTTAGCACTCGGTTTCTCTGATGGTTTTACGGAAGATATTTTGTTCCATAAGTTCTTGTTCTCGCAGGAGACCATGAATACGTGGTGCATTAGTTGAGACTTTTGTTTGTTTAGCTCAGCAATTTTTTGGTGTAGTGCGACTTTTTCATCTTCTTGTAAAGGAATGTAGGTGTTTTCGTTCTTTGTGATATCGAGTTTTAGCCGCATATTGTCCGTTTCCAATGAGTTTATTCTTCGTTGTAGAAGTAAACATCGATCTCTCATTGCGTGGAGAGCTAATTCGTGGACACTGATGTTATTATCGGCTTTGAGCGTCGTCTGGAAATTGCTATCATTGTTGAAACTTACAATTGATGATGAATCCATGACGACATTATCAATTTAAACAGAAAACAAGCAAAAATCTTGTACCATGAAAATAAATACTTATCAAATCAAAATGAGCACAAGAAAGAAAGCAACAATGAAGTCAATGAAGTCAATGAATGAATGAATGACGAAATGACAGTAGTTGGTATTGACATGTCCGTGTCCGAAAAAGTTAAAACAAATTTTTATGTTGGGATGTGCTATAATCTGCATCCGTAGAGAAAGAGAATGATAAGGAGAATGACTAGAAAAGGCATAATAAATAAAAACGGCTTATACGTTAATCGCATCGAGTGAGTAAGAGAAAATCTATGTGTCCCTTTCCACATATGCGGTCTTTTTAATGACTAACGCCTGCCACACACATACGGGCACATCAATACCATATCATGTGTGTGGTATCATATGTTGAAATTGTACACAAAATCTTGCAACTTAGGCAATGGCCAATTTTACATACATTTTTGTCATATCTCCATCCCTTTCTAGTAATACGCACTCAACGAATCTATAAAATACTAAACGTCTGCATCCCAAGTAACTTGGATGATATAGACAATACCTATGCATCCTCATTACATCCTCATGTTAGCAGGAGGACAGAAGAGAAGGAGAACAGTCACCTCGATCATCTTGTTCTCCTCATCTTCTGTCCTCGTTCAAGGACAACAATCATTTTTTGGAGGTAATTTCAGCTCAACTTTGAATATAAAGAGCTGCCATCAAGAATCGCCAGAACTAACAATGAGCTGTTTTCCGAGGACAGCTGTAAAAGAATTCGTGCAGAATACGTGCAGTACAATTTGAAAAAAGTTACATTTATTTGAGAGGCTGCACAGGTGAGGAGCCAAGTCATGTCAACGCCACCTATCGCGGCATATTGAACTACGGTTTTGGGTTGTAAGTAGTTTTTGTTCATTAAACTTACTGATTAAGTGATTAGTGATATAGAAACTCTACTGACTTAACTAGAGCAAAGCTTTTATGCAAATCACTTACAAGCATCTAGGGCCTTCTCTATTTACAGAGGTCGGTCTGTCTTTGTGTTATGTTCATGGTTGCCACTTTAAGGCCCTGCGCGGACGGCGGTAGACGGTTGGTGGAGCACGTTCTCTGCACAATGGAATTCTACCTGTGCTCCGTCTTTAGTGTTTGGCAGCTTAGATAAGTACCTACGGCGCTGCGTATCGCACACGATACAGGCTGTCGTGCACTGACATAAAGAGCGTTTCATTTCGTCGTTCGTTGCGGTTGACTGTGTAGCAGCTTGGCAACAGATGGCAATTCCAGTCAGTCACCCTCGCAAAAATACGACGGAAGCCAATTTGCGATGTCTCATTGGAAACCCGTAAGCTGCTACATTAAGGTTCACAATTGCATGCAAAACACAAATCGCGCAAAAACCATTTCACCGATACTCAGTATATATACAAGGTCCGACAAATATCGTTTAGACCAAGGCCGGTCTCCAAGCATCACACCTAGGCCGAGATTCAGAGACGATTTTTCAGTCTTAGCTCGAACTCCCGTATGTCAAAATCCATAAATTTTTGCCACGCTCGAGCTAAGACTAAAAAAATCATCTCTGAATCTCGGCCCTAGCCTTGCAGAATATTTTCCCTTTTCAATGGAGGACCCTCAGTTAACTGTAAAAACGCGCGAAATAGGGAGAGTGCAGTATCTGTTACGCTAGTAACTATTAAAAATAATCTGTGATTCTGGGCTAGGAGGAGATGCCCGCGGACAAAATGTCCATCGTTTGCGTCGCGCTTAAAACCGGGTACAACTTTACCGCTTTTTCTAAAGTAGGATAAATTCCATTCATTCTTCATACGCTCAGTACTATTAATTAATCTGTGGCTCAGCGTTATTCATTCAATCAATGTATTACTCATTCATTCATTGGTAGCAGGGTTGTCATCTTTGGTTGTCATTTGTGTCCGTAAAAGTGTTTTGTGTAATCTAGTAAATTAATTATTATTTCCGCTTATTGGAATCGAAGTAGAAGTAGATATTTGCTGATTCTAAGATTATCTACGTAAACAAATCGTGTGATTGCAGTTTCGTAGCAAGTACGCTTCAGCATTTTTAATTGATTCCGGACGTGTAAAATACACAGTGGTTTAGAATAAGTGAATCATTTTTATGTACTTTATACTGTAAGGAATTATCAGCGCGAGCAATAGTTAGCGGAGAGTTTCAAGTGAGTCCTATCTTTATATCTTCCTTTTATTTCAGTCGTATTATTTTGTACCTACGAGTTTTACCAAATTGGTGTCAATAGGTCCAACTACAATACCAATCAAATCATTCATCCATCAGCTAGCTAGACAAAGTAAATTATCATTTTCTTGCAAATACTTTGTTCTCTAGCTAATCTAATCATCTTGCTAAGTTTACTTTCGATATTATAATAAATACACCTGTTTTTCAACGTTGAAAGTTGGCAAAGTTTGTTTTAATCATCATAACATTTTCTAGTCATAAAACAGTAAAGGACACTGGGCAAAAATGTATGGCCACTGGTCCAAGAGCCCCCGCTAAGGCACATGTAGGGATAGTTAGAGGATACCCTAACGTACATGGTGTACAACGGGCATCAAAATATTTTCAAGAGAAAAAAAGATACAGGGTGTTAAATTTTTACGTGCTCATTTTAGGAAGAAATTATTTTACATTATAGTCCAAAAGATGGAATTTCTTTCGGGGTGATCAGACATTTAGCTACAACAACAAAAAGTTGCAACAGTAAGAAGGCTCACATGTACTAGAATGTCAATTTCTAGATGGAATAACGATTTTCTTGTTTTGAGTTTATGAGATGCTAAGGTTTAAAGATTCTTTTGCATTAATAATAATAAAAACCAATAATACTAATCATATGAAACAAGGAATTCAACCAACAACATATACTCTACATAAACTCACACCTTTTTCCCAGAGGGCTAGGCAGAGACCATGGATTTCCATTTTGGGTGGTTCTGACACATCTCTCTTGCATCCTATAGGTCCATACATCATGTTCCAATAGATTTTGGAAACTTTTTCATGACATCCCTGTTCTAGTCTAGGTCCTCCTAGGTCTGCCTCTACCAATGTTTTCTTCCACACATTGTATGGAATGTAGTAGAATAAAGGCTATTGTACTGTAGGTAAATGGAAAATCTACTAAATGGAATGGAATTTTGTTTTTACTATTAATTTGAAATATCTATAGACAAATATGAACTTATGGAATGAAACAGCATTCATTTCATGAATAGGATTAACTCGTGCATATTTTAAGCATGCATACATACATACATACAAACATATTCTAACGCCTGTCTCCATCTGGGGTAGGCAGAGACAATGGAACGCCACCTGCTACAATCCTGACAAACCTCTCTAGCTTCCTCCACATTCATTAGTCCTTTCATGCATGCTCGTCGGTTTCGGGTAGATCTGACCTGGCTCTTTTTGACTAATTGTAAGCTCTTATCATAAAAGTGTGTGATTTGAAATACCTAAAAAGTTCCTTAGAAAATCATCGAGACCACCATCTCAATCAAGCAGTTGTAACAAAGCTCATTTAGCATATAAAACTCAGGGCTGCAATTGAAGTAAATATTCGGTGATTGAACCATGATTGTACTACTAAGAACCACAACTTTTGACACATTGGTATTGCGCTAATTGTGGTACTACTCTTGACAGCCATTAGAGCCGTTTTGCCAGATCGCTCAGACGTTAAAGGCTGTCAGTTACATAGAGTTTAGCGCGATGCGGTTGAATAGTAATTGGATTGCAATGTGACTAGAACTGAAATTGGATAAGAATAGAACTTCGATGCTTTAACTTAGCGCAATGGGGCTCCTGGTATTAATACCAATATCATTTTTATTGATTTTTGTTCTTTGAAATTTAATGGAGGATCCATTAAAATATTAAATTGTTGTTAAGATAATTAAAAGAATAACATGATGAAAGAGAAAGAGTGTTTTATCATAGGCTTCAAATACAAATGTGTAGTAGGTATAATTACCCAAAATCCTTGCTTCCATAAACAGTTTCATGAAATCTGTTCACCATATTTTTGTGTTTTTCAAGCTAAACATAAAATTAACCAGAAAGAACACACACATGTAGACTTGTATTCAATATTAAAATACATAATTTAAAAAAAAATCACATGTGCTTGTAATGTACAGTCATCAACAAAATAAGCCTTGTCATATTTTTACAAACTTAACTTAGAAGTAGATGACAGTACTAAGTACATACTGAATGTAAAATGCAAAAAAAAGGCTCTCAATGTCTTTGTTCAGCTATTTTATTTATAGTTGAATTTCAAATTCCAGTTTCAAGTTTTTGGCTTCATTGTTATTTAGATATTTACAGTGTTTCTGCTAATGCATTGTAAGAAACAAAACTATTTTTTTTTCTTGACATTGAGCAAGATCGGTCCTGTTGAGTATCTGAAAAGCAGAAAGAACAAAATTAAAAATATAATAGAAAATAAAAGTAAATAAAAAAAACATGATATACCGAATAAGTTGATGATGAGTTTGATAATGTTAATTTAATTAACTTCCTTTTAGCTTGTACCTCTTCTGATGTATGTAGGTACTCTAATCTTGTGTAACAAAGAACTGAACATTGAAACTAAATTGTGTTGCTGACTGTCTCCCTTCCTATTTAACAAAGCTACCTACTTATAAGTAGACAAGACAGTGACTAATATTATAGGTATTACATCCTGTCATTATTGCCAGACAGCTCAACACAGATGTATAGCAGATTTTCTTTTAATTTATGGAAATTTTCAAGAAACTCATGTATTTAACCTCCCTAAAGAATAACATCTGTCTAAAAAAAAATGCTGTATGTGGTAGGTTTTAAAGTTTAAATTAGTATTACTGAAGTACACTAACTAGAATCGATTTTAGGTATAAACCATATAAATTTCAGTTTTGACTTGAATTGTGATAAATAAGACAATATTCAAATATGCAATGGTTTTGATGAATGAATGAAATGATAACAATGGGTAAATTCTTGAAATGTGTACAACTAGGTAGTTCATGTATTAGTATTACAGTAATATCATAATAAATTGAATGTTGGTTTGATGTGAGCTATATTTTGTTTGGACCTAATTTCAATTCCGAATCTAGGCATATACAACGCATCGGCTAAGGTCAGTATGTTGGACTACATTTTTCTAGTTGACAGAAAACTCCTCATTGAGTGAGAGTGTCAAGTTGTGTCAACATACGCTAAGCGGTGTCAACACAGAAAGATTTCTTAGAGGCAGGCAACTTAAGAGCTACCAAATAAGTCCTTTTGAGATATACAGTTCTTATGTTTGTAAATAATGGACCTTATCACTAGAACTCATCAACTCAAATGTCCCGGATGAGATGTGTGGGCATCGGTGTCGCGTTGCGCCAATACTTAACTATAATAAAAGAGTGCAATGCGAATTCAACCTGTAATACGAGTATTTTATACAAACTCAAGGAATAAGAGCGCATACCTACCTCAGCTGAGACACGTTTGCGCCTAATTTAAAGATTTGAGTATTTGCATCCTAATCTTATGTTTAAATTTTAGGTCTCGGGTGCAAATCGATTGTTCGAGTTTAAAACTAGCGTTACCTATACCTATGCCAACACGAATGAGGCCAGCTATCTATGTGTACTCAGTACATTTTTCTTACATCACCATCACATAGATCTGTACTAAGAGTTGTATTTTCTGTTTTGTTTTGTCTTCCCGCCACCTTTTCTGGGATCTGCTTTCCCTGGTAGTTATTTGTGCATAATGCAAAAAGCCCCCAAATCCGAGCTACCTCGCGAAATAATTAGGGTCCTTTTTGACATGCTGACGGTTTTTTAAAAATCAAACCATCCATCAATCAAACTGAACAACTTTCTCTATGGGTCCAATGTCGAAATTGCTGAAAAAATTCAGCTACTTGACCCAAATGAGACAGCTGATTTGCGCTTCCAATGTTGGTTCCATAGAGAAAGTTCAGTTTGATGGTCTAATCTGATCATCCTATTAAAAACAGTCAGCATATTAATTCGCACCCTGTATGATAGAAAATAAATGGTACTTAATCGCTTTCGTCCATTATTTATACCAAATCCAAAGAATGTTTGCCCATACCGTACTATACCCACATTGCTCCGTTATACCATAAAAAGCAAGAAACCTGAAAATATATCTTATGGCCACGGTGCAGGATCGAAAACGGCATGATTCGCGGGACTTAGTATGTTGAAATAACTGTAGTGAATTGACCTGTTAAACGTAGCCTCAAATTGTTTTATGTCTTCAATGCTGACTTTTGTTTTGACAATAATCGCGAACGTTGCACGATGCTCGGGTTTTATTTTTATTAGGTTCTCGCCTTATACAGCTTGCAATGTTTTACACGTTTTGCGTAAGGTGACGATCATGTCATAACCAATAAGGACAAAGACATGGTATAAAATACCTATAAAAGTTACGTGAACAATTCGGCCTATGCAACTTTTCGAGTCAATTTTTTTTTTGGTCTTTATTTTATATTTTTACGGATAGAAGACATCATTTTAAGAAACTAATTTAATTTTTTTTTTCGTTTCATCGAGATTATCAATATTTATTTAATTTTTAACTGTTATCTCTAAATGGTAAAAGTGGTCGCGTGAAAATCATTCGAACTCCACGGAGAAAAACCTATGCTTCATTTAACGAATGAAAATCACCTGCCTTCTCTTTATAACTCTATGCTGGAAACAGAAACGGCAACTACTAATGTCACATTCTGACATTGTGAATTTTTTTTTCTTCTTAATGACTACTATATGAAAATATTGTTATTGAGAAAATATTGTTATCTCAAAATGGTTTTCGATTCAACTCTCCAAATAAAAAACCGAATTTCAGCTACAGTTTTGGGTTTGTGGTTGAAACGATTCTACATATGGCTACTAATACTTATAGCTAAATAAGCATACCTAAATGTTTAAATACTTATACTACTTTGAATCGTGTGTCATTTTCTTAGTACATGATGATTCGACTCTTACGGCTTCCAGTTAACTGGGTGTCATTTGAAATTACTAGGGCGTATCTTATGATGTTTTGGGGTTTCATAAAATTCATATTTGGAAAATATCCTCTTCACAAGATCAGACCCTATTTGTGTCGGTTTTTAGTTGTTATAAATATTTGTTCAATGAAACAAACCGTTAGTTGAAATTTTCTGAGCATGCGTGTTACTTCTGCTGCTTCATTGTGCATTTTCTATGAAGCCAAAATAAATCCCATCGTATCTAATAAAAACAAAACTTTATTTAACTGCACATAAGTCTTTTATAAATTTTATTCATGACTTTTATCTTTCAGTTTCTCTAAAAGGGGATTCCTCGAATAGAGCGTAACTCTATGGCTGAGGTGTGGTATATATATACAGGATGTATTTTTGACGGGCAGTGAGGGCAGGTACCTTAAACGTCGTAGCTACAGGAAATTGTTTTGATGAGACTGTCTGTCCTGAACTTTTTGAGACATTGACCTGCATTCACTGAATAATGTACTCATCAAGAAAATAGACAATTTACCTTCAAAGAACATGTTTGATGCCAATTGATCTTGTTTCTTACAAAGACCAAAAAACTCTATCGGACCAACTGGGGTAAGAGTAGAGTACAAGAAATGTCAGAAGTCGCCAAAGTCTTTTCCATGCATACATATAACTAACGAGCAAGTCCCTGTTAGAAATTCAGATTCGCAGTAAGATTCTCACATACGGTTAGTTCCACGTACGTCGATTAAAGTTAATCCTCCATTAAATCTCTAGTATTAACTTTAATGAACGAATGTACAAATGGCACTAAGTCTGGCAGGAAGATAATTTGATTTTCAAATAAATAAAATAATCCTGGCAGAAACCTTTTATGTGATAAATTCGCCCTTTTTTCCTACTCTGTTGTATTCATCAATTTAACAAATAAATAAAAAACTTCTCTTCTCTATAACACCATAGAGATATTTATACAAAAAAGAACGAGGGGAAAAACTGAAAATTATAATTAGTTGCAAATGTTTTTGTTATCATTGTCACCACAATAATTCTGATAATGAGGATCATCCTATAATATAAGTAGTATACGTTTGAATTTAATGTCACAATGTGTCTGCTTTGCTGTGTGTGTATCTAGTGCATTCTGAAGTTATTTATTGAATTACTTAACTTCATGATAAACGAAAGAATTTACAAGCTTAGTATACTTATCTGTGGAGTTGTCTGATTAAAGTGAAGCTAATTGTGAGTGTTATCCACTATTTTTGCATTTATTTGTAATATCATGAAACTAATTGTATTTATTTTATCATTATTTATTACTCGAGCGTTCTCTTCTCTGCTTATTTCAAATTGTATTACTCTGGATTAAGTATTCAAGTCGATTTTTACAAATGATAAGTATTAAATTAAATATCTATTCCCGAGTGTTATCGTCTATTATGGGACTTATACAGGGTGAAATTGTCATTAGCATACTTTCAGGGCCTCCTCACCTCTACTAAACTACGTCATTTTAGTAGGTATACCTATTATTGACTGGCTTGACCTTTATTATGTCACTGTGGTGCCTTCTAATCCAAGGAAATCAAATTCGAAAAGCATAAGAATTCGCACCTAATTTTACAATTATCTAATTAACTCTTTACATATTAAATTTAAAAAAAATTAAACCTACAATTTTTAGATCATAACATTGTCTACACAATTGGTGTGTCGCAAGTAAAAGTGACTTCGACTTATAAAGTAGATGCACGTAATACAGACTGTTTCAAATATTTAGGTTTTCCTTTGAACACAGTTTTCATATTTGTATTTTATAGAAAAATGAGAAATATGAAATGTACAAAATAAAGCCTAGATGTTGAAGATCATTGCTATATTTTTCATTAATTTGTATGTCTTTCAAATAACGAGAAGATAGCTTTAAAAAACAGCAAAATCTGGCCCGGCCCTGCATTTACATAGTGGGAGCCTAAATCCTAAATTTTGGACCTTTCTTTGTATAAAGAACACACACCCGGTCGACATAACCTTATGATTAGTGCAGAGATGTTACATCTTACATCATTCATTTATATATGATATCGTATACATTATCAGTATCTTAAGTGAGATGATATTTGTTACATTCACACTAATCAGTTTAATAGTCACTCTGTAAAAGACGTTTGCATGCAATATTGTTATAGTCTTAACTATTATAAAACTGTAACAGAAGTGTGTCTGTACATTTACATGAAAAAGATTACGATATGGTTTTTAGGTATCCCGAACTCCAAATCAACCTTTTTTAAAATTTTTGTCTGTCTGTTTGTTTGTTTGTTTGTAACAGCATCACGCAAAAACGACTGAACCGATTTTGATGAAACTTTTTTGTTTGACAGCTTATGATCTGACTTAAAATCTGGTATATAATTTGTGCGGACGAAGTGTCATTGACCATTAAACCACATACTCTTCCCATCAAACTGAAAAGCTTCTGGGACAAACCTGTCAGAACAAACAAAAATTTGCTGTTCCATACTAAACTGCAATGCCTTTGCCTACTTGACTCAAACGTATGGAACAGCAGATTTTTATTTATTAAAATCTGTTTTCGAAGTGATTCTTCTGTACGGCATATTTATTCTGTGGTATTAGGTAGTAGGTCTGAGAATGTATCTGTCTGTCTACACCGACATGGTGAGGTTTTTTTTTCAAATCAATTTTCGTTATTTAGTTCGAGATAAAAACTCATCGGTTAACTATGATACAAAAAGTCATCGAGATTAAATAAGAACATTTCTAAAATTAATACTCCCTATAAACACCAAGCTTGAAAATATGACTTATGTCTGGTCATTAGGTTTTTATTTTGCTTACGCTAAATAAACAGTTCCATTATCTAGAATACCTACATGCTCTTGCGCAATTAGTTTTGTCAACAATTTTATTGGGTGAACTTGCCTCCCACGCAGATCTAGTTATAACGATGTGCGGTCCAGATGACAGTGTGTCTATTAATCGTGCTAAGAGTATTTAGTATAGTACCTTCGTCGTTTAACTTTGTTATAATTTAGTAATTGTATAGGTACGCATAAGCGTTCTTATTCAAGCTTGTTTGTCTGCGATGATTTGAAACGCCAAACAAGGTGAATTTTTATGTGGATGACTGTTTTAGTGGTTTTGCATCTCAATGTATCGTGTTTTAGTGGGCAATTACCCTTATTTCGGAACCTTAAATCGTATTATTGCTGCAGTTACAACCTTAAGCTGGTAGTTGTAGCAATGGTTTTGTACCCTGAAAGGAAATACGGTTATATTGTTTGCTAAATATAAGGATGTAATAAATCATTTATTTAAACTATTTGCAACAAACATTGTAATGTAACTATGCACCTTTCGATTCAGCTGTAAAAATGACTTTCCAGCTTCGGTATGAGCCACTGATGTGAATTGATGAAAACCTGCCCCTTTAGTATGATTTTGATTTCTCTACTTGCGCGCGACTCGGCTTTGTTTGCTTACAGCTTGTCGCGACAAGTGCGATGTTCGCTCTCCGAAAAGCGCGTTATGATGTCATTTTCTATACAGC
Organism: Agonopterix alstromeriana; assembly: GCA_963924505.1. Taxonomy (NCBI): domain Eukaryota; kingdom Metazoa; phylum Arthropoda; class Insecta; order Lepidoptera; family Depressariidae; genus Agonopterix; species Agonopterix alstromeriana. The sequence continues at coordinate 10,550,042 of OZ004668.1, read as the reverse complement.
GAGAGGCGCGCACGATTTCGAAAATCACACTATACGGTCTGATATTTTTATTATTTTATAGTTATGTATAACACACTACTGTAATAAGTAAAGTATTAAACATGGAGAAGTCGTAGATTTATTCCTCGCCATTTCCAAGAATGATCAGTAAGTCAGCTTTCTGAAGTAGTTATGAGCAAGACAATTATAGTTTTCAACTTATAATATTTACGCAAGTGGTGGACTTAACATAACGTTTCCTTAGTTTTAAATATTATTTCTTTTTGTTGTATAGTATTTTTTACATTTAGTTGTACGTAGCATATAATTAGTTGTACGTAAATGTTAGGTCTGATGGTGATAATATTATCATAACAGGTTTATGAATGAACCTCTATAAGTACCTAGTTAGTATTTTTACTCTCAGTTTTATTATGTATGAGCAGAACGCAATACTATTTTTTTCACATTTGTACACGTTTCGTGATACGAGTCTCATATTAATAATAAAAAAATATTACAATGTAGACAGAAATGTTTTCTGGACATTGTCATAAAATAAGTTAACAGTTGGGTCCTAGAAAATGTATAGCAATATAAAATCAAATCACGTAGTCTAGATTAAGGTACTAACAGCATTAAAATTAACGTTGCGGTGAATTTTCTTTACAAAATCATGCTAATTCTTCGTAAATGTATGTTTCAAAAATATTTGATACGATTGAAAAACTGTCTCGTTTTAATTTTATAATAATTTATTTCATTTTATTTCAGTTTTCACTACAGTTAGCTGCTTAAAAGGTTTCCCTGACAGAACGACCTTGACCCTTTCAGAGCCGCCTCACCTAAACTACGTCCTATTTTTGACTGGCTTGTACTTTATTATGTCACTATAGTGTCTTCTAATCCAAGGCAATCAAATTAGAAAATCATAAGAATTCGCACCAAATTTTACAATTATTTAATTAACTCATTAAATATTGGTCGTAAAAAAATGTACTTCAGAGTATTTTAAGATCGTAATATTGTCTACACAATGGTATGTGTGGCAAGTAAAAGTGACTTCAACTTATAAAGTAGATGCACATAAAACAGATTTTTTCAAATATTTAGGTTTTTCTTTGAGGCAGGTTTCATATGTATTTTATAGAAAAATAAGAAATGTACTTCATAGCAAATAAAGCCGAGATGTTGAATATCATTGCTATATTTTTCATTAATTTGTATGTCTTTCAAATAACGAGAATATAGCTTCTAAAAACCAGGAAAATATGGCCCGGCCCTGCGTTTACCTATGGGGAGCGTCTTAAGTGTCAAATTATTTTATGATGCATAGCGACTAAAAGTCTACTGAGCATGAGCAGTCAGTAGGTATGCAAATTAACATTATGAATGCATTGTATTGAATGGATTATGTTCCAACATGGTTATGGAAATAACATGTGGACAATTACGTATTCGTGTTTTGGTTTATCAAGTAGTCTCTTGAAAAGGTATACTTACTGTGTGTTATAGAAACGTAAATGCCTTATTATACCTTAAAATCTTGGATAAGTTATTTGTCAAGATTGACAGTCGAAGCTAAGAAAGCGTCGAAAAAAATGTAAAATTAGTTCTCATCGTAACCACAAGGAGCGCTGTACGAAATTCAATACAAAATTGGCGATGCAACTACAGTAGTAACGTACAGTGAAAACTTATGGTAGACCTACAGACCTATCCATATACACAGACATAATTTGTATGACGCCTCACGCACACCAACCTAAGAAAATTGGCCTTAGCGTTAACAAAATAAGCGTTAGGCTCATTCTAGACATACTTTTTCTACAATCACATCAATAACCCTCTTTCTGGTCGGGCAAAAACCGTATTAATACAGGGTCCAACATAATATGCTGACGTTTTTAATATGAGGCTGATTAGACCATCAAACTGAACAGCTTTTTCCATGGGACCAATATCAAAGTTGTTCAGTTTGATGGTCTGATCATCCCCTTAAAAACCGTCAGCATATTCAGAAGGACCCTGTATAAATTGTATTCAACTCCAAAGAGGCATATTTGAAAGCGTTACAAAGGTAAAAATAAGAAAATGTAGTCTCAAAGAAACTCCACAGACCAGTAACGTGTTATTTTCTAGCAATGTGCAGAAAGAATGCAGTTTGCTAACATTGCCAGGCTAGACACGATAATAACTTTAATCAGTTGAATGCCTTATCTCGAGAGCAGTTACGTCTTATTTTTAGATTTAACAACTCACCCTATTGAATGGAGTTCTATTATTCGCATCGACTTATACATTCTCTGACTTATACACTCTTTATTCGTCTAGGTTTGAATACATCGAAGGTCTTTGATAAAGTGATTGAAAGACTTGCTTTCGAAATACGAGTATGCCTATGGCAAAGACTTGCGATTGATAGTTTTGGAATAGAATTTATAATATTATTTTACATAAAATCAAGGATTATTGAGAATCTCTGTTTTTTAGGTATTGTATCGACTATATTCCAGATTATCACCAAAAGTGCAATTAATGCATCCTACTCCATCCAAAAATTCATAGATTTCCCCAAATAGGTGGAAATGTTGGAAGGGGACGGCCTAGACGTACATACAGTGACCAAATTAGGGCCAGGTCAGATGTACGCGAAACCGACAAGCATGTATGAATAGACTAATGGAGCGAGCGAAACAAGTGTTTCAGGATCGTAGCAGGAAGCGTTCCGTTGTCTCTGCCTACCTCAGTGGGAGACAGACGTAGGAATATACAACGTGTTAATGAATTAACACAAAATTAGAAAGTAGTTTGTTAAGAATCGAGAGCAGAATCGAATTATCAAGGTTTCAACATAGGTTAAATTTTTCAAAATATTTAATAATTTGTTCGGCTAATTTAACATTTTCTGAACTCGATGCCAACGCACCGCAAGGGCACACTCACCCTACTTACTACCAAAACAAGATTCTTGAAATGTATCCATGAGATTTCATTTACTACTGAAATAATAACAAATCATTTTTGCATGAAAATTGAAAATGCGAATAACTTTCAATTTAAATTAATGAAATTATTGTTTCAATGTAATTGTTTCGTTATAAATCAGTTGGGGTGTATGAGGTTTTGCGCTTATTTATTAACACGTTGTAGATAAGTTTTCAGCAACTCATCATTATTGTTGCGATATTTTTAACTTTGCATAAATAAAACAAAAGTGCAGTAATAAGAAAACATATCTATTTTCCAGCCCTTTATTTCCTTATGACTCGAATACACGAGATGAGGTGCGATAAAATAAGATTGCAATTTTGTTCACATTCAATTTAACTTTTGTTCAATGTCTTACCGGGTCATTTCCTTTTCTTGTATCGCTCCCTTCTTGATCATAAATTGAACAATGTGGAAAAAAAAGTATTACCCTGCCGTACTTAAACTGTGTTCCCCTTTTTTAACAGGGTGATCGAAATTAAGTGGATAATGCGGGTTAGGCCTGAATTCCAAAATCTGTTGTGAAACAGAAGATGGGTCAGGATAGCTATTTAATGAAACTGTCTTAGTTTTAGTTTGATCAAATATATTCGTACGTCTTTACTCGCCAAGCGTCACAAAAGTTCTACCCAAAAGTCTGAACCAAAACATCTCAGGACCTCACAATATTATATAAACAAAACAAAGATTACAAACAAGTAATACAAATCACAAAGCTCCGCACCGGACGCATTCTAGTATTTCAATTACGTTAATATAAACAAGTGTGAACGTTCGCACACATTAGATTCGAAGAGTTATAAGTCATGCCTTTCGAGGCCACTCTTATCTAAACACCACGATAATCACATGAGCCCGACGAGATGAAATGTTGTAACACTCGGCCATCCTGCAACCGCGCTGTGTCCCACCGCGCGGCACTCAGAATTGTGCGTCCTTGCTGCTTTTCTCTGGTACCTGCGACAAAATAATCAAGCGCAGTATTTCTCTGTTGGAATTTTTAAATTTTATAACTAATTCTATTCTACTAACTCTCTGGCACCGCAATACTAAACTGCGCTTCACAAAGTTATCTGAATATTTTATAATATCACACAGTATCACACAGTTGTGAAATAATTTTCATTGAGTTGGTGTAAGGGGATCACACAGTTCTTATGCACGACACAGAGTTCCATTTGAATCACACAGCTCTGCTATGCTCCACACAGGAAGGTTTTAGTAGGAATCACACAGCTAGCCCTGCACAGAGTTCCGTAAAAATCACACAATTATAAATTACATCGATCACTCACTCGAAATAGTCAAAATATCTATTTTACCTATTCTATCTACTTCACACAGTATTGTGCCTGGTCCACACAGTTTATTCGTATTATCTGATTCGTTATCACACAGTCTTCAGAGGTAGCTATTGTGTCACACAGATTTATGATCAGATGATTTTATAATAATGTCATTGAATAGAACTGATTAATACATAATTATTATTTAAAATTCATTTATTAAGACACTACGTTTATAAAGAAACTTATTAGTACCATCGAAACTATATCAGAAATAAAATTCAAACATTTGGCAGTTTATTGTAATTGCTGACAGCTATTCTTACTCTCATTATTATAAAAGTACATTTATTTAGCTTTCTAACAAATCAATGAGGTCGTCTCTATCTACTTCATGGTCGCTACCAGACGTGTCATCATCAGATACTGTTGGCTTATAAGGACGGAGTACTTCACCGGAGACTACAGCATTAAATCTTTTATAACCTTTCATACCTTTTATGCTGGTGATCGTGTAACGGTCTAGTGAGTGGTCAGCTGAACAAACTTTATAAGGACCTGTATATTGGTCACTGAGTTTCCTTGCAACTTTCGCGGTAGGGTCCCTAGCGATTCCGCCTTTCCACAAGACGAACTGCCCCACTGCATAATTATTTACTGCACCTCTTATGTTTGCTATCAAATCTCTTCTTCATTAGTGTCATATTGCGGTCAATACGAACTTTGGCAGCTGATCTGCGTACTTGCAATTCCGTTTGCTGAGCGTTATGATTATTCGGGACTGAGTTAGGGTAAGCTGGTAGACGAGAATTAGCGTGTCCAAACATGAGCTTAAACGGTGAAATGCCTGTTGTGGTATTAGGAGTATTATTTATGCCCCACACGACATCAGATAGCTTCTCGTCCCACGTGCATTCGCTCTCCGACATTGTGTTGAGACCATTAAGGAGCGTTCGATTTACGCGTTCCACTTGTCCGTTCGAACGAGGGCTAGCTATAGCATTTAAAACATGTTTGAATTGCGTTTCCTCTGCGAATTGTTTAAAATATCTGCTTGTAAATGCTTTGCCCCTATCAGTAACAACTCTATGCGGATTTCCAAATAAATTGAATACATCTTTGAGGAGCCTAATTGTTTCAACAGAACTGCAACTCTTCGCCGATTTCGCAAACACAAATTTAGTAAATGAGTCGATAATTACAAGAATGTAAGTATTTCCTTTCCGCGTCTTAGCGAATGGACCAAGGTGGTCAGCATGTAATGTGTGCATTGGAACAGGTTCCTTGTTGATCGGGTGTAATTCTCCTTCTTGTTTACCATGGTTCCCTTTACCATACGCGCATCGTAAGCAAGAGCTTACGTACTTGCGTATAAAACGTGTCATGCCTTGGAACCAGAATTGATCTTTAATGACTTGCTCACATCGATTGAAACCGGGGTGTCCTATCTGATCGTGAAATTTCTGAAGTAACCCAAATTTTGCTGATTTTGGAATCACAAATCGTTCACCTGCTAGGGTTTTTCTAAACAAAATGTCATTTTTTATAACATAATTGTTTGTGATATCCCTATTCGTTGTGCCTCCGCGGATTTGATTCAATATGCTTTGAATATTATCATCTTGCAATTGTAAAGTTAGTAGCCAGTCTGAATCTTCAATTAATAGTATTGTGTCTGAAACGGGATTTCTGCTCAAAGCATCCACGTGTTTCATCCGTTCGCCCGGGCGGTATTCTATCTCCAAATCAAAGTCTTGAATGGTGAGCCACCAGCGGGCTATACGAGGAATTAGATCTTTTTTGAGAAGAGTTGTGCGTAACGCCGCGCAATCTGTTACTACTTTAACATGTATCCCAGTCAAATAGATTCTGAATCGTTTCAATGATTCCACCACAGCAAGGGTTTCAAGTTCGTAACTGTGGTAAAACTGTTCTTCTTGACTTGTGACTCTACTGTAGTATGCTATTGGCCTTAAGCAACCATCCGTTCCACGCTGGATAAGTATTCCTCCCAGTCCTATTCTGCTGGCGTCAGTATGGATCTCAGTTTCTGCATTTCTATCGTAAATTCCCAGTACAGGACGCTCTATAAGTTTTTGTTGAAGAGTTTCAAATGCAGACTGTTGTTCAGGGCCCCATCGCCATTCAGTTTCTTTTCTCGTTAGTTCCGTAAGTGGTCGTGCAATTTCGGCAAATCCACGAATGAATTTTCTAAAATATGACGTCAGGCCAATGAATTGTCTTATCTGATGTACATTCCTAGGCGCTTTGTATCTAGCTACACAATCTATTTTCGCTTGGCCCGGTTGTATTGTTCCGGCGGTAATTTCGTGTCCTAAATAGTTAGCGCTTTTCTTAAGGAAAGAGCATTTCTTGAGGTTTAGTTTCAAATTTGCGTCAGTGAGCAGTTGGAGAACCCTTCCTAACAGCTCCAGTCCTGCCTCGACAGAAATAGAAGGGATCATCAGATCATCTAAGTATAGCGCTATATCTTCGGCAACGCTTCGTAAGGTCATTCGTATTAATCGAGAAAACACTGCGGGTGCATTGGCAAGCCCAAAAGGCATTTTCAAAAATTCAAACTGTCCGGAAGGAGTCACGAACGCAGTTTTACTTATGGACTCTTCAGCCATGGGTACCTGGTAATAGCCCTGAGCGAGATCTAAAGTGGTGTAAAATAATTTTCCACTAAGCCGTGTCACTTGATCTTCTATGTGAGGTAACGGGAAACGATCCTTCACAGTTCGTGCATTCAAAGCTCGATAGTCGACACACAGTCGATAGTCACCACCTTTTTTCTTGACTAATACTACAGGACTAGCATATTCTGATACGGACTCTCGGACTATACCCGCCTCAATAAGATCTTGAACTTTTGTATTCACGATTTCGTTTTCTTTATACGACAGTCTGTATGGCTTAAAATAAACTGGTTGATCAACTATGGTTTTTATATGCATTTCGATTAAATCTGTACATCCTAACTCATTTGTAGTAAACGCGAAAGAATTAACAAATTTGTTGAGTAGATTCAACAGCCGGTCCTTATCCGCATGCTCAAGTTGTCCAACATCTATGTCAGTTAGTGTGATATTGGTCTTTTTAGCTTCTGAAATTTGGTTCACTGGTTGTACTTTATGTGCTTTGGTCGTTTGACTTTGATTTATTAATTCTGCCCTGGCTAATAATTTGTTCGCCTTCCACTCAATAGAATCATCGCCTACATTAATTACTTTCAAATACTGTTGCTTCGAACTTATAATGCCTGGCGGGATATAATATGATGATTCTCCTAACTGATAACACACTGCCTGTGTCAGTAGAGTAACATCTTGTTCACTGCATGGAAAATTAACATCCACTTCTACATATGCATAGCTCATAGTTGGCAGGATTGTATCGTACTTAAGATAAATTGGAAACTTTGTTTTATAGTCAGATGTGGTTAAATGTATATCCGCGAGCATGTTTTCCAAACCACATGTAGCTACAAAAGTCACAGAGTCTGCCGTCGTAACCAAACTAACATTATCTTGATTTATCATTGTTTGCCCAATTATCAAGTCTACGTCACATAGATTATAATCTGTTATTTCGACCACACCTTTCAATATGACATCATCTATAACCACATCTATATTTGAAGCACCCAGTGATTGAAGTTGAGTACCACCAAAACCTTTCATAATCACCGTGGATGGAATAACTTCTAAATTTAAGTGTTTAGCCTGTATAGCCGTAAGAATATTCAATTTACTGCCTGTATCTATATAAGCTACTAATTCGCAGCCGTTAACATGTATTATTCTCTTATATAAGTCCTGATATACATTATATGTGACAACCATTACGTTACTGACCTTAATTAGTGGTTTTTGTGAAGAGCCCGCTGCAAACCAGCAACTCGCAGCAGCATGCCCGATGCGCTGGCACACCTCACAGCGTTGCGGCGAAGTATTGCAGTCCCTTGCCTCGTGTCCAGGTTTTCGGCACGCGTAGCAGATCTTCGGTAGTAACTGCTTGGATGAGCTCGCTGAAGGAGGCAAACTTGTAGTTGTAGGATTATTGTAGCTTCCATATGTGCCTCTTCTCCACGTAGATTTCCGCATCGTGCTAACTGTTTCAACTCGTTTATAATTTTCTAGCGACGACAAGTAGCCATAATATAAGGTTTCTGGCTTATCGCACTGGTATGCCTTAGCATTGGCTCTCAATTCCATTGGAAGGCCTCGTATAATACAGGAAATGGCTGCTTCTCCTACTATGTTGCATTTCTTGAGTAGAGATAACTTCGCGTGATAATACTTCGTCATTGTCTCAGATTCGGTCTTCGTTCTTGCTAACATTTCTTCCAGTTTATTTACATAATCGGTGGATCGGGGAAAAGCTATTTGTAAGGCTTCTTTCCATTCTTCCCAGGTTAAATCATAAGTCTCCAAATCGTCATACCACTCGCGTGCAGAACCACGAAGGCGAATTTGCATGATAAATTGCCGATCTTTGCTGTCCCAACCGTAGACGTCCCCAAGTTGGTCTATTTTATGCAACCAACCAGTCACGTTGCTTGCCTTGTCATCCGGTCGAAACTTTGGAATCACTTCCGCATCTGTAGTAGTAACACGTAGTCTCTTCGTCGGTGCGACGATAGATTCAGGCTTCTCAGAAAAAAAAATCTCGTTTTGTTCTTCATCTTCATCAGTCGACGATGAAACAGAACGTCGGCGCTTGCCCAAACCGTTTATATATGGGCCAGACATAGTCCTTTATCCCACTTCTGAAGTGAAACAGAAGATGGGTCAGGATAGCTATTTAATGAAACTGTCTTAGTTTTAGTTTGATCAAATATATTCGTACGTCTTTACTCGCCAAGCGTCACAAAAGTTCTACCCAAAAGTCTGAACCAAAACATCTCAGGACCTCACAATATTATATAAACAAAACAAAGATTACAAACAAGTAATACAAATCACAAAGCTCCGCACCGGACGCATTCTAGTATTTCAATTACGTTAATATAAACAAGTGTGAACGTTCGCACACATTAGATTCGAAGAGTTATAAGTCATGCCTTTCGAGGCCACTCTTATCTAAACACCACGATAATCACATGAGCCCGACGAGATGAAATGTTGTAACAGTTGACATATCATTGTTTCCAGGTCATACAATCTACACTTTATACAATTGTTACAGAAGTGCATTGAAGATATATAAAAACAGCTACGATATAGTCCCTGACTCCAAATCACCGATTTATATATTTTTTGTCTGTCTGTTTGTTTGTTGGATCTCTTATTATGGGTGAATCTTCAGGGCGTTTGAATGTCATAATTTATCTGTCCGAAAAAAGCTCCTGAACGTTTATAACAGCGCTATAAAATTATATGTATCACCCTTACATACTGTAGAATAATCGAGTTTCAACACGTAATAATTTTATACAAAATAATCACTAATTGGTTGCCCGCGACTACCACCGTCCTACCTAAAATAAATTGTTAACAAAACATGTATATCGGTTTCAATTTCAACAGTTAAGATTAATATTATTTTAAGAGAAGAAAATCTGAATCGTAAATTTCGCTAGAATTACGTTTCTGGTTTGGCACAATGCCCGTGTGATTGCTTTCGACATGCTTTTACAATGTTGTACTTGATGATGGATTCCTAGTCTGCCTGATAGCACAGTCTGTAGTGAACCTGCCTGCTGTGCCGAGGGTCTCGGGTTCAAATCCCGTAAGGGACAAATATTTGTATGATGAATATGAATATTTGTACCCGAGTCATGGACGTTTGTATCTATATATGTATTCTATATCGTTGTAATCATAACACAAGTCCAGGCTAGATTCTGGTACTTTCAATGTGATTAGATAATTTGTGTCTAAGATATTTATTATTTATTATTATTATTATTATTGTATCTCTAACGGTATTTCACGGGCCGTAGCCCGGACCTTTGGAAGACTTGCATGGGGACACAGGTCCAACACGTAGAGGCCCCTTTGAGACACTTTTATATAAATGAGATGGGATGCACCAACCGTGGTCTATCTCTGAATGCATTATGTACACGCACCAGAAGACATGCCACGTTTAGTGCAGAGACTATTGTAGAAAGGACAAAAACTACTCGACATTTTACACTTCCAACCTGGAGCATAGGTTCCGCTCTTGCAACTCCACTCCTGGCCGGCCGGTTAAGGCAACACAGGAGGCGAGGGCCAAATCAATCAGGGCCCTCTGGAGAATCGGGTCCGTGGTGTCGCCACTCACCAACAGCTCGCCACAAGCTGCCCTGCGGGCTTATTATTATTATTATTAATTAATCTTCACAATACTAAGTGGTTGATTTCAAACTCTGTCGAACTTTAGAGAGTGAATTAGACCATCGAACTGAACAACTTTCTCTGTGGGACCTTGAGGACCTTTTGAAATTGAGGACGTGAATTATTAATTATTTTTTGATATTGAAATGCTTTCCTTCTTATTGAAGGTTGATTAATTTAGTACTTATGTTTTATCAGTGCTCTTTTTCCATTTTAATGTACTGTATTAAATAATAATAACGATTACTTAATGGCCCATCGATAATGTCGTTCTACTGTATCTTTTGATATATTTTTTTACAAAGTTTGATTATTTCACTGTGATTCTAGATTCAGGTTTTTGCGATACTGTATTGCGAGTGCATGCTAAGGTGACCCATTAATAATCAAATTGCTGCCTGCAGTCAGATATTCAATGTAGCAATGAAGTTATTTAAAATTATAGGTATCTACTCGGAGCCTAACTTTATAAAATTACTTACCAATAAAAGTTAAGTAGGTATTGATATTTTATCAAAACAATATGTCCAAAGTTCAAAAGTTGAATAAAATCGTCGACCATGAGTCATTCATCAATGACTTTAATAGTAAATATATCTTACACGGTGTTACAAAAATACAAATAAACATTTAAGGGGGCATTTAATAAACATTTAGATAATCAAACTGAACAACTTTCACTATGAAACCAAAATCGAAATCGCAAAAAAAAATCTGATGTTCCATACTAAACTACAAATCTACTCGAGCTAAATGTATGGGACAGCAGATTTTGTTTTTCGCGATTTTGATGTTGGTCCCACAGTGAAAGTTGTTCAGTTTGATGGTCTATGTAATCAAACGAACTTTTTTCGTACGAAGTTGCCTTGTGTGCTAAAAGAACTACGTTATGAATGTTATTTCTGAAGAATTTAGCGACGAAATATAATTATTTATTATAGTTTATAGATATATACTAATGGATTATTAGCTATGACTTATCACGTATTTATTTTACACATTATTTAAGCAATTCATAAATATTTATTATGAATTTCATAATCTAAATTATATATTACTTGTGTTTTTTCCCTTGCGATAGTTAATTAGAGATTAAACGAACTTACCTGTTAGTGAAGTTCTATCCTAATTATACGAAGGCTTCGTCCGAAGAGATTAGCAAAAAGACACATGTAGTAACGCGTAGCACACACCATTCCACACTCCTTTGAGAATTTTAATCTTTTTTTATTTTTTTTTCACGCGGGCATTACTGTCACTTAGCCCCTGCGCTCGCCATCTTGTATCATTTCTTTTAGAGTCTAGAATTATATCTATTTATGTCATATTTTACGATTAATATGGGTAGCGAATGTACGGGTGGGTGGGAGGGATGCTAATCTCTTCGGACGAAGCCTTCGTATAATTAGGATAGAACTTCACTAACAGGTAAGTTCGTTTAATCTCTAATTATACTTCATGCTTCGTCCTCGAGATTAGCAAAAAGACACATGTAGACATTTAGAGATATGACTCGTAAAATATGAAAAGGGAACTAATTGAATGAAAAACAACATAAGTTAAAAGTAGCAAACAAACAATACTATTTATTGTTGTAGGTAATCAAACAAAAAAGTTACTTAATCCGAACAAGTAATTAACAAAAAAGTTTTATTTTCTAACTGAATTATTCATAATAGCCAAACTTAAAGAATCATTAGACACATTACTAATTGGTCTATTATAGAATTTGGCGAATGTGTGGGAGCCAGAGCTCCAACCAGCAGTTTTCATAATTTGATCGATGCTAACACCCAACCTCTGCGCAGCAGACGTGGCAGCATGCCGGGTGCTATGCGCAGTGAACGTTGAAGTATCAATTCCACTTAGACCTAGGGTATCTTTTATCCATCTAGATAATGTTTGTGTACCAACCGGCCCATAAGGCCTTCTGAAACTTATAAATAAAGCGTCCTCATTGATACGAATTGTCTTTGTCAATTCAAGGTAAGTAATAAGAGCTTTTCCGGGACAAATCTCAGGTCTTTCAATAAAAAACGGAATAATTAACAAGGGTTGATTTGCTCTAACCCTAGAGGATTTTATAAGATCAGGAATTTTAATTTTAATTTCTGATGAAGATCTATCAATGTTGGAAACCTTTATCTTTGATAAAGTCTGCACCCTTTGTGCAGTAACAAGTGCCAAAAGAGTAATTAACTTTTTGGACATGTTTTTAAGGTCAAGATTTTCATTAGGATACCATCTTTCAAGATAATTTAAGACAATAGATGTGTCCCATGTTTCGGCATATTTCGGCCTGAGGGGCCTAGAACGAAACACTCCTCTAAAAAATCTTTTAATATCTTCGTTTTCCGCAATTTTTTCTTTTGAAATTAAAGCTAGAGCCGACCGGTAAGAATTTAATGTCCCATATTGAGCACCGTCATTATATGCAATAGTTAAGAAGGTCATAATATCGGGAACTGATACATCATACAAATTCAATTTATTATCATTACAATAAATGAACCACCTTTTATAGCACCCTTCATATTGCTTGTAGGAGTTATCCGAAAGAGAGTTAAGTACGATGTCCATAGATGAAAGTGGAATACCTCTTCTTATCATCGCCTCCCGGATAAGATTCCTGCCACCAGGGTAATTGAGCTCCGCATGTGACTGCGGCTGTAATTAGTTGATAAAATTAAGTTCCTATCGGCCTTGAATATTAACATTTCTGAAACTAATAGATATTTGAATAATGGGTACCATGGCTGTGTAGGCCAATATGGCACAACCATTATACCTTCTGCGCTATCCGAAATAATTTTACGTAAAGATTTTAATATCATAGTAAACGGAGGAAACGCGTAGAAGCCTAAATCGAACCATGAAATTGTAAAAGCATCAATAGCGTACGCATCCGGATCTCTATGCCAGGATACGTATCTTGGACATTTATTATTAATACGACTAGCGAATAAATCTATGTAAGGGGAACCAAACTTCATTACAATTTGTAGATAGGCATAGTCTGCAAGTTGCCACTCAATATCTGGATGCGTACGTCTTGACTCTTGATCGGCGTCAAAGTTATCCGAAGATCGAATGTATGACGCGAATACATACAGATGTCTATATTCGCACCATTGCCAAAGTTGCTTTGTAACGTCTGTCAAATGTGGGAACTGAATGCCTCCCATACGGTTGACGTAGGAAATAGCGGTGGTATTGTCAATACGAAGAAGGATCTGGGAGTTAGACAGATCTTTAGCAAATATTTTAAGACCAATGAACGCAGCCAAAATTTCTAAATAATTTATATGTCGACTACATTCGTCTTCACTCCACATGCCACTGGCTCTCTGATCACCACATGCAATCCCCCACCCCGTAGTTGAGGCATCAGAGAAAATCTCCAGGTCGTAAGTATCAATTTTGATATTGCAAAATGGATGTTCGATAGTACGACTCCACCATTCAAAGTCAGATTTTAATGTATTTGGAACGTTCATGAAATTTTCATAGTTATTTGTACCTTTAAGATTAAGGTATTTATATCTCTCAAATAATTTTGTGTACAGCCAACCATACTCTACCGCTGGACAGGCAGACACCAGGAGACCAACAAAACTGGCAAAAGCTCTTATTTTGCATCTTTTCGTGGTAGAAAATTTGGTAATTTCCGATTTGATTCGATCTATCTTTTCTTTCGGTAATGTAACCTGGAATTTTTTTGTATCTAAAACAAATCCTAAAAACCTGCTAGTTTGGGAAGGATTAAAGCTACTTTTTTCAGTATTTATTATAAAACCAAGGCTCATTAGAAGCCTTTTGGTATTTTGCAAGTTCTCATAACATGTTTGATGATCATAGCCAATAAGACATATGTCATCTAAGTATATCGTAGAAAGGTATCCACATGTTCTCAGTAATTTAACTACCGGTTTCATCACCTTTGTGAATACAAAAGGAGCAGTATTCAAGCCGAAGGGTAAAGCATTAAATTCGTAAATAGAATCTTCAAACTGAAACCTAAGATATTTTCTATCATCTTCATGCATCTTTATTAAAAAGTATGCATCCTTTAAATCCAATGTGCACATGTAACTTTCTTTAGATATTAGCTTTAGCACAGTTCTCAAGTCCTCCAATTTAAAGTGACATGTATCAATGTTTTTATTTAAAGATTTTAAGTTTAATATGAAGCGCATCTTACCATTCGGCTTAGGTATTAGAAAAATATTTGACAAATATTGGTCGGGATGAGCTTCACATTCTGAAATAGCTCCTAAAGATAACAAATTATCGATAGCATCAATAAAATGTGATCTTTCTGTGACTGAATATTTTCGAATGCTAGGAGGAGCTGGTTGAATTGGTTTTCGTGAAAAAGGAATTTTATAACCCTGTATGTATGAAAGTATCATTGGGTCACTAGTGATCATTGACCATTCTCTATGAAATAAAGATAATCGACCAGCAGGCTTTACCGTTTCTATCGACGATTGTAGCCCGGTCGCTGCGGATGCTGAAACTGCTTCGAGGAGTTGGGTGGCCGACTGCGCGTCGAGGTCATCGCAGGCTCCTTCATCCGCGGAGGGCCCGACTGCCTGCGAATCGGACCCGGATTCTTCCAGTTTAAATTTCTTGAAAAGTTTGCAGTATTCTGCACCGGCTTCTTATTCTGAACCTTAGGCGCCGACGGTTTAAGATCTGTACCAGATTTATTGATGGCTTTCGCTGATTTCAATGTTTCAGCTAGGTTTTCGCCGAATAAGAACTTGTCAATTTTTGTGTTTTGTAACTGTTCTCTGACTTCTTTCTTTACCGCATTAAGCAGAAAATTTCTTCTAGTAACGGTGTCAGCGTGTTGACAGTCGCAGATGATTCGAGCCGAATCCATCAAGAGTTTGAGCAAGGCCGTATTTTTCTCCTTCGCAGATAATACAAGCGTGATGGCCTCTCCTAAGGCTGTAATAGCTGAGGTCAGTTGCTTCTGTTTACACTCAATAGCCTTGTCGCGTTTCGCGACAACCTCGGAGACTGCTGTTTTAATCTCTGCGTTAATTTCTGGAGGTTCGATCAACTTGGCATTGCCAGGAGTTAAGTATTTTCCTTTAAACTCCTGCCGTTGCTCTTTTGTTAGGCCCATGGTAGCCCAATGCTGAATTCTGACCGATAACTCTTTCTGTATATCTTTCCCATATTTCTTTTCTGTAGTAGGATCTGAACCAAGTATATCTAACAACTCACTGTCCAGTCCTAAGTCTTCTGTTACAGGTGTTATTACCGGGTCTGCTGGCGGAATAGTATCACCGGATGTACGTGGCACAACTCCAGGTTCCGGTGCGACTACCATAATAGAAGGAATCGACACAGCGTTCTCAGTATGTGATGTACTGGCGATTTGATCCGGTTCTGGCTCTGCACGGTCCCTATCTCCTTGTGACTCAGGAGACGGTGGTTCTAGATTTAAAATGACCTCTTCGTTGTCAGTTAATTCCATGAAATCCATATTATCGTTGCCTGAAAAGGAGACGTAATGTCTCATGAAGCCAGGTAAAGCAATTCAATATTTTATTGTAAGAGACAGTCCCAAGTTATGATAACACGTACTGACCGCAAACAAAAATAGCAAGCACCATGAAACAGTCCCATTGTACTGATCGGCGGGCCTCAATATAACTGCATTAATATTTAACAACGTAATGTGTCTAGATTAGCCATTACTATGTTGAATTACTATAAATTTAACAGTATGAAACAGTCTCAATGCAAAGCAAGTACTGTCCACAAACTGTGTAGGTATTCTCCTTAGAATAGGTACATACTTATGATCTTATCTAACTCGCATTAGTGAAAAAACAGTCCCGTTGTACTATCCGTAACACTAATTTCTCGAGTAGACTAATAGAACATTTAAATAAAATGCCTTCTATATCTACAACAAGGATGTAAACAAAGCACCGAAGAAATGTTGCATCTATTTTCCACTGAACCTTTATGAACAGTACAAATTTCAAGTAAATACCTTGATAAACCGGCAAACCGTGGGATGAACGTGATGCAAACGAAGATTCAGAATCATCCGAATTAAACCGACTACGAGTTCGACGCTCCTTGCGTCGTAATTTCTTCTCGAGCCTTCTAATTTTATGTTTAATATGGTCGCAATCATCCCTTTTACGTTTAGGCATATTTACAACAACACTATTTAACCTTACAAACACCTATTTTCCCGTAATAGTACGCGAGCACGTGGAACGGCGAAGCACTATGAAGCGAATGATACAAGATGGCGAGCGCAGGGGCTAAGTGACAGTAATGCCCGCGTGAAAAAAAAATAAAAAAAGATTAAAATTCTCAAAGGAGTGTGGAATGGTGTGTGCTACGCGTTACTACATGTGTCTTTTTGCTAATCTCTTCGGACGAAGCATGAAGTATAATTGATTTTCCTTTACATAATTATGAAAGTAAAGTTCATAATATTTACTAATAATTATATATTAATTTTTGGACTTGCTATATTAAATGGTCACTTACCGGTTAATTTTTTCCTTTCTTTGATAAATAATTGTTGTTTGGTACCTACTCTTTTATCTATGTTCCTTTTATAAGTGTAGTTATAGATATGTATATATTTTATATTACAGTATGTTTGTATAACTTTATTTTTATTTGTATATTATGTTATTGTGATCTACACCGCCTACCAATCTTCTTTTACCATCTCTTTACCCTAAATAAGGTTGTCTGGAAGACTGCCTATTTTTATACCTTCTGTATTTCCTGTCTGTTCACTCTCTGTATACTATGTTTTTGGTGTAAAGTAAAGTATAACTGATTGATTGATTTAAGTATAATAGTATTCCTATTATACTGCCATGCCAAACAAGGAACTGTAAAGAAACCAAAATAAAAAGTGTTTTATCCTTTCCAGGTAATCGGTGTTGCAGAAATTAAAGAAAAAAGAAAATAACTGTGATATTTGAATGCACGGTGTGACGTAAGCGTTGAAACAATAGCGTTGTTATGGAGATTCGGTGCGGAGACTAATTTGATTACAAGTACAGATGTGGCGGAAGGTTGTCGGGGTTTTGGCGCTGGTCGCTGCTGCCGGCGCGCTTTTGGAAGGACCCAATGTTTGCACGAGGCAGGAACCGTAAGTGTCCAATATTTCAACTATAGATTATAAAATTTATCTTGATACCTATGAAAGCAGGACGAGTTACTTTAACAATTTAGTATCTGACGCATGTCACAAGACACATGTTCAAAATTTTCTTTTAGGTAAGAGTATTGACATTAGTACTTGTTTCTTATTCTACTTATGCAATGGCTACGGAACCCTATCATGGGCGAGTCCGACGCTCTTTGCCGGTTTTTTTCACAGCATGCTTATGAAGTCAGGCAATTGTTTTCAAGGAAACGATAGTTTGTCGCAAAATCTTCTCCTGCTTATTATACACGCTGGTGCTTTTATTGAAAATGGTCTCGTCACAACCGTACACCTTTAACCTGTAGTATGCCGGGAAATACAGACACAATAGAAATCAATTATTTTCGTCGCGCGGATCCGCGTTCCGGCAGTGAAGAGGTTAAGGACCATGAAATGAAAATAAAAAGTAGGAAATGTTTTATAGTTTTTTTGAAATTAGTATTTTTGGAATGACAAGTCTAATTTTTCAAAAGTCGACGAGAAAGTCGGTGTAGCTTTTGAACCGTTCATTTCCGGACCTATGTGTATGGGGTCAAAATTATTGAAAATTATCTCCACTACCGCCTCGTTCATTTTGGATCACGACTTCTGAGACAACCTGTATATACTTGTTGCGAGGTTTACTCTTATCTTACTTTACGAGTATGTTTTCTGGGCTTCAGCACGCAGCATAAGATACTGAGATGTTAGGAAACTTAGGAAGGCCCAGGAAAACTAAACAAAAAAACTGAACGACAATTACCTCCTTCCTTATTTACGTAACAAATAATTATTTATAATTCTGTTTTATAGCAGGAAAATCCTGAACAAAGAATTATGAATGAAACATCAGTATTTTGTAGAACATGAGTTACCATTACTATTTTAACGTTTTATCATATTTTAAATGACGTTCATTATTTATGAATTATTTTAGTTATTTGGTTCTAAATATTTCTCAGAACAGTATTATTCTTGGAAACTAAAAATACCTGATAATACCTAGTTTAGATATTTAAAAAAAAAACAAAAACGTACAAACAAAAAATTACTAAAACTGTATGATGGAGCTGCAGTTCAAAATAAGGGACTTATCTTAACTATTATAAAACTGTAACAATATGATGATGATGCTTCATGGCCGTGTTCGACCACAGCGACTGATCATGGCTGTTGACTTTGAGAGCTTCGTTGATGTGCTCTCAGGTGGCTGATGTAGACTATCTTGGCTTTAAAAGTTATTCCGCACGGGCTACAAGTCAATTTTCCATTACGATAGTTGTATTGGATGACCGCGGGTGGTCTGGCTTTAAGTTCATCGCGCGTGTGTACATTGAAGATATTTACAAAAATCACCAAAAACACATCACGCAAAAACAACTGAACCGATTTTGACGAAACTTATTTGTTTGATAGCTTATAATCTGACTTAAAATCTGTACATTTGTGCGGACAAGTCGCGGGTTAACTCTAATATAATAATAATAAAGAAGGTGAGATCCGACTATACAACTTATTATACTAGGAAGTGTCGAATTTTTTACAATTTCGTGTATTTAAGTATTAGCAAAGTTTTATTAGTAGGTAAAATTTATCTGTACTTAGGTAATGGATGAAGGAAGGAACAAAGAAGTAACGAAGTTCATCACAATACAACCTTGGCTTCAATAACTGATTATAATCATCCAAGTAAACATAAATTTCAAATATTATTGATTATAGCACAACGAGGCTGTACATTTTATGCTATTTCAAATCCAAATTAAAGATTGAAAAATTAAGGGCCTGTTTCACCACTTCTGAGAAAGTTCTTGTTAGCTTATCCGACAGATAGTTTGACATATTTTGTATAAAAGATATGTCAAAATATCAGAACATACTCAGAAGTGGTGAAACAGCCCCTAAGTCTCGAAACAGGACCTGAACCCATAACCTGCCCGGTTGGGGCTTTGCTTTCGTCCCTAAGATCGAAAGCAAAATTGTTACTTAATTATACCTACCTATACTCCATTCCAAATAGGGGCGAAAAGAAGGTAAAAAGGGTTATATACAACGTGTTAATGAATTAACGCAAAACTAGAAAGTAGTTCGTTTAGAATCGAGAGCAGAATCGAATTATCATGGTTTCAACATAGGAAATTTTTTCAAAATATTAAATAATTTCTTTGTAAAATTTAAAATTTACAGAACTCGGTCTCAACCCACCGCTCGGGCACTCTCACCCTACTTACTACCAAAACTAGATTCTTAAAATGTATCCATGGGCACGTTAGCGCTTTCATTCATTACTGAAATGACATCAAATAATTTTTGCCTCAAAACTTAAAATGCGAATAACTTTTAATTTTAACTATTAAAAAAATGAAATTATTGTTTCAATCTAATTATTTTGTTATAAATCAGTTGGGGTGTATGAGGTTTTGCGCTTATTCATTAACACGTTGTATAGTACACACTTTAAAGAAATACGAATATTTTATCAAACAACAAAATGGTGATGTTGAAAGACCTAAAGAAGCAGTGGTGTGCACATGTGGTTCGTCTTTAAAATCATTCTGTCATCAACACTGACATAAGTGTCTGGAATTTTTATAAAATGATCACGGTCTGAAAAGGTTTCATGGCCCTGCTTCTGTTATCTTCTTTTTTCGTCTTTATTTGACATATAGTATAGCACAATAATATAAGTGTTTTAGATGACGCTGTAAACTTATATTTTTATAAAATATTATGATCTCTTTACTATCTTACGAATGAGTTAAATATACAGGGTTCAACTTAACATGCTGACACTTTTTGAAGGGGACGGTCAGACAATCAGCAGTCCCATACATTTGGCTCGAGTAGGTTTGCACTTTTGTATGGGATAGCAGATTTTTTTTCGCGATTTCGATGTTGGTGCCATAGAGAAAGCTGTTCAGCTTGACCGTCTGACCGTCCTCTTAAAATAGTGTCAGCATATTAAGAAGGACCCTACATGTTGGGATTATCGCACTGGTAGCTCGGTTGCCCGGGAGCAGCACGACAGTAATAGATCTGTTTAAATTAAAACCAAATTTTAAAATTTCGTTGCTATTCTTCGTTGTTCGTTCCATAGAGAAAGTTGTTCAGTTTGATGGTCTGATCATCCTCTTAAAAACAGTCAACATATTAAGTTGGAATCTGTATGCGTGGACGCACGACTGTATCCCCGATCCAAGCAACATGATGACGAGATGAAATATTCCTACGAAGGAAAAACCAAAAAATCCGGTCAAGAGCGTATCGGAAGTGATATGATAGTGTTCCGTAGCCATTGTATAAGTAGAAAAAGAAGAAAAGTTTTTACTCTGTTTACCTTACCTAAGAGACATTTTTGAAAGACTAAACGCTAACAATGTTAGCGCGATTTATTTTCGTGAAACGCTATCTACCTATAGTTTGTCATTAAAAAACAAATCTATTTTACTGGTTTTTTCCGAAACTGGTTGAGCTACAGCATCCGTTATAATTTTCACTGAAAGTACTTACCTTAAGCTATATTTTATAACATTTTCCGTTTATTCACTCCAGTATTTTAGAAGTTAAAGGGATTAGATATCTCAAGACAGAAACATTATTTAGATTTAGTGTCTATGGGAGTTTTATTCCATTGAACAAAACCTATCCAACGACACCTCACACGATTTTGTGAGTTGTTGTAGAGTTTCTGGCCGTATCTTCTCTACAACGGAACACCTTCCGACGCGGTGGTAGATTCAAAAACATTACGTCAAAAAGTTATCTATGTGATATTATTTTGAATAAACAATTTTGACTTTGACATTTAAAAAAAAAAAAATTTTGTTCTCGAAAAAAATATGTTTTCATAACTACTACATTTTTGTTTTTGGGTTACTGTTATCTGTCTTCATGCCTAATTTCGATTCAGTAGGTGCAAAAATGAGTGACTTATTGAGGCGGGGCATACAGACAGACATACAAAATGGACGAAAGTATAAGGGTTCGTTGGTTGACTACGGAACCCTAAAAACGAAATGTCATCCCTTATACAATTTTGTCCCCGAAGTTAAGACTGGTGGCATCAATTTATAACCCTTTTCGCACTAAACGATGACTGACACGGTTACATTTACACTTCTAGTTTATCAACACAGTGACCCACACGAGCGGATGAATCATTCTGACATTAGGTATTATATATTATTATACGTGCAGAAAATGTATAATATGAATAAGTAAAATGCAATACATATAACCTATAACCCAAGAAGTTATCATCGAAGCATGCAGTAACAAAATGACCGAAAACTTGAATAATATACAAGGTCCTTCTTAATATGCCGACACTTTTTTAAGGGGATGGTCAGACTGACGAACTAAACAATTTTCTCTATTGAACCAACATCGAAATCGCGAAAAAAAATCTGCTGTCCCATACATTTGGCTCGAGTAAGTTTGCAGTTTTGTATGGTAGAGCAGATTTCTTTTCGCAATTTCGATGTTGGTGCCATAGAGAAAGTTGTTCAGTTTGATGGTCTGATCATGCCCTTAAAAAGTGAAGGACCCTATATAACTGAACAATATTCGTTATATCGTACAGGATGTTAGGGTAATAAAGAGTTGTATTACTTAAAGGGGTGATTTATAGGTACCCATAATACTGACTATAGGAAATTAGCTAAAAATATTGTGGATTTTCCATACTAAATGCAATCAACTGATCAAACGTGTGTTTGATAAGTTTTTTTTGCATGCATGCACGCATACATGCATATGCTCACGACTGTATTCCCCTAGGTGGTATTCAGAGATATTCTGAAACCTCATAACATCCACGTTTCAGTAGTAGTACCGAAACTCTTTCCAGTGCGACGGGGAGTGAGCCCTTGGAAAGTGCCCTGCAGTGGGACTTATGTAGGCTGTGATGAACCAATTATAGTACTCTGTGGATGAACTAGAAATTATGTAGACTAGATGACACTAAACTAGAAATCATAATAAGACGACCAATTTTGATGTAACTTATGAATGGATCCATTCATAACCTACGTCAAAATTTGTTCTACATACTTGCATACATAAGCTCACGCCATTGTCCCATAGGGGTAGGCAGAGACCACGGACCGCCACACGCTACGACTCTGACACTCCTCTTTAGCCTCATTCACATTCATACATTTTTTCATGCACTTCCGTCGATTGAGGGTGCTACGCACTTGTCCTTTTCGGAAAAGATAATTGATTTGATCATGGTATGTTTTCCTCGGACGGCCTCTCCCAACACTTCCGGTCACCTTAGCTTGATATATTTCATTCGTAAGTCTTCTTTCATTCATTCTCTCTACGTGACCGAACCATCTATTATGAATTTTAGTTTTAGCATCTATTTCGAACATAGGTAGATAAACTGATAGTAAATCAATGACAGTAGTGTAGACGTACCTATAGACATTGGTATTTAATTACCTAGTCAGTTGAATATTCTATTGAAGCAAACCGTTTGTACGCTTCTGCGAGTATTAATAGAACGTAAAGTAAAAGTAAGTAAGTGTGTCAATGCGTGGCTAATCGGCCATGAAGGTCGTGGAAAGTTATTTTATTATCCTCTTGAAGTCTCAATATTGAAGTATTTTTAATTAACGAAGATTGCGAATTTCCAAGTCTGTTATAATTCATTCCCTGGTCCGCTTTCTACTACCGCAATTCCAGACTCTGTAATCTTGACCTAAATAGTATTTTGTTTACTATCTTAAATCATCATACGCTTATGATACTGCTGCTAACAGTATTATATTAAAGAGAGCTTGATCTGTTGGCACCTGTAAGACAAAGTTTACAAAACACACTAATAGTAAGCTCTAGGTCTTAAGCGGTTTCCCTGACCGAACGACCTTGACCCCTTCAGAGCCGCCTCACCTCTACTAAACTCACTGATTTTAGTATCATTTTAGTTTGACTGGCTTGTACTTCATTATGTCACTATGGTGGGTGCCTTCTAAAATCCATGGAAATCAAATTCGACAATCATATGAATTCGCGCCAAATTCTACAACTATCTAAGTAACTAAATTAAATATTGGTCTTAAATAAAATTTACTTCATCGCATTTTTAGATCTCAATTTGTATACACAATGATTTATGTCGTAAGTAAAAGTGACTTTAACTTATAAAGTAGTTGCACATAATACAGATTTTATCAAATATTTAGGCTTTCCTTTGAACACAGGTTTCATATGTATTATATAGAAAAATAATAAATACACTTCATAGCAAATAAAGCCTAGATGTTGAAGATCATTACTATATTTTTCATTAATTTGTATGTCTTTCAAATAACGAGAAGATAGCTAAAAACCAGGAATATGGCCTGGCCCTGCGTTCACCCATGGAGAGCGTCTTAAACAATAAGCAAAGGCCAAAAGTAAAACAATATTGATTGTTTTCAAAAAACCCTAGCAAAAATACGAAAACTGAATACAGAAAGAATAATTTTATAATAAATCTATAGAAATTGCACTGAAATGCGATAGTCAGTTTGTGGTCATCGTTCTTTGTTCGAGTCCGGCGTATTGTTTATTATTTCAGTTTCTGAATGCGGGACGAGTGATTGTCGCCGATCGGTGCAGTTATTCATCGGGTCAGTTAACTTTATCTGTCCCCATCCCGTTCAGTATTGTCCCACGAATCAACCCATTTACATACTTATCACATAGGCTGAGGGTTATGTCAAGGGAATTGATCAATGAACTGTAGGATCCTTTGTTTCGGTCTGCAGGATGCCATCATGTTATATCAATTTTATGACTAAAGCACAGCTATTATAAGACTAAAGGGAGGAAAATAATATTTTTACAAGTTGATCCGCATTGTTTATTTTCTTGCTTGAATAATGGACTTACCAGTAAGTCAATTGGATTAGGTGACACAACGTTATTATATCGTTTTCATAGCCTCTGGATAATATGATTAGTATAATTTGTATGACTTTGTCCTGTAATTGTGTGGTTGACCCATAATAGTAAATAGGTACGCCTCTCTTAAGTTAAGTTACTGAATGTTTGGATGTTTCTGACTTTGTGAGTTAATCCCTCATAAACGACTGAACGGATTTGAACGAATTTAGAACATAGGATACTTTTTAAAAGTAAACGCAGAATAAGTCGAGGGCAAAAGATGATCTTTCATTAATCAATCAATCATATCAGCCCACCTCAACCCACTGCTGGGCATAGGCCTTCTTTTTATTGCGCCACTCCTCACGGTCCTGTGCCAATCTGATCCATTTCTGACCTGACCCACAAACGCCAAATCTTTCAAAAACAAAAATTTATTAGGTACGTAGAAGACCGTAATTCGTTGTAGTTTTCACTGAGGAAATGTATGAAAACTACCTCATTATTATCATATTATAGTACCTATAGCTATATGATAATAAGGTGATAGTCTTGATATTTTCAGTATTTGTTGGCAATTCATTCTTTATTTATTTTTCAAACTAAATTTATGACTAACATTATTGTTTTTTCAACTGATTTCCACCACGTGGGCCCAGTGCGGATTAGTGGAGGCAAGTTAGTGGTCAACTAGCTGTCAGATATTTTCGAGCTGCCTTAATTGGCCTACTCCCTATTACTATTATCCTAGCTACAACTAACTGACTTTTTTCAACTGATTGAATCATTTTATTCTTTTCAGATATGTTACAACAATCAGAGTATCAGAGCAGCAGCCGTATCAAGTAAAAGAAAATTCGTGGTGCTTTAATTTCCCGCCACGATGTTCTAAATACAAGATCAAATTCCGTCAGATCTTCAAGACTGAGACCCTGATTAAATATAGACCGGTAGAGGAATGTTGTGCTGGGTATACACCTGATGCACAGGGAAAGCAGTGTGTGCCGGTATGTGCAGAAAACTGTGTCCATGGCAAATGTGTGGCGCCTAATACGTGCGCATGTGAGCATGGCTATGGAGGACCTGCTTGCGATATTTGTAAGTACTTTTTTAAATTGGATTCATTGACGTTTTGACTTGATGCTTGTTTGGCAAATGAGAGTGGAAAGGTTGAAAAGGGCGGGTGTACACGTCAGTGGGTTCAGCGTGCCGTCTATTGTATGTTGTAGAGTTTCTGGCCGCATCTTCTCTACAGCGACAACACGTTCCGACGCGGTGGTAGCTTAAAAAAAGAATTGATTTTTAATAAGTGTGCTTCAAGCTCCTATATTGAATAAATTATTTTGACTTTGACATCTATGAGAATAATAATGATAGAGGAGAACCTGTACTCAGTCTTTGTTACTTTTCGTTTGCAAAAATGAGCGCTCATGACGACTTTCTCGTTTAGTCGCTTTGTCGTGGGTGGCATGCTTGCCCTACTGTTTGTATAGCCTTTATGGTATACACTATTTCGTTAGATAGATTTATGTAGTATTAGTGTTCACAAAACTGTTTATGAATGTAGATTCGGTGATTCATAGCGGTGATAGAATTATAAAAAAATAGATTTTTATCAAACAGTGAAGTTAATTTGAAATCTTGACAACATTTTATACGGCTATAAAGTATCTGGCTGCATCACTGTAATTGTAAGTGCCGGCATATTGCCAACAAACCAATAAATTCAGAGACAAAAGTACACACTATAGAACTATACAATTATTTTCGGTGTATGTCTATAGGGGTATTAACAATAGGGACCCTCACACCACTGCCCGATTAGTATCATTATTCATTAATGATCGCATTTCGCAGTTCAGATTACTTAATGGCTGCTGTACCGTACACTGTTAACGGTGTAACGTTATATGGGTACCACGGAGAATGGGTGTGATTCTACTTAATAAACTGCACATCTTTTGCTACGGGTTTAACACCGTAGTATAATCTAGAAGTCAAGTCGAATGTTGAGGCTTAAACAAGGATTTATAACCAATGACTCCATAACCTCCTTACAAGCAAGGAAACACGAAAATTTACCATGGCGGTCGGTAATGTTCGTCTTTCTTTCCTTCGTGTCCGTCGTTGATGTTTCTGATTTTACGTTCGTCCCTTTCTATCAATTTTTGTCGTTGGATTAGAAAGGGACAAAGTTGACGTCAGAAACAACGGCAGGAATTTACGAAAGAAGGACGAACATTACCGCCCGCCAAGGAGTATTTTCATGTTTCACCGCTTGTAAGGCAGTCTGCTCTCCAGGTATAGACGATACCTATTCCAACTTCCTGGGCTTAAACCATTCTGACAACAATTTTACCACTTACCCTTTCACCCCGCACTTCCTCGTGGTTGAGTATGGCCCACTATTCTCCACAAAATCGATGTATCTCTTAGTAAATTTCACATTGGACATTAGATTCAAATCCTTGGTGTTTGGTTGGTACCTGTTTATACAAGCAATTTGCATTCGTGGGAACGAACAGTCCAAAGCCTGATGTAAGGAGAGTGCGTCAAAAACAGCGGAAATAGAAAAATGTATTTCATAACATTGGACACAATGTACCTGTTTTATCTTGGTGAGGATTGTATTCGTTGTATCTGTTTCCGTGCATATAATCCGGAAAATAAGCAATTGATAGTTTCCGTTGCGCCTGTTCTGGAACTGCTCTAGCAATATTTGCTGTTATAAGTAGCCAGATAGTCATTAAAACTAATAATATTCTAAACTATTATAAAACTGTAAAAGTAGTGTGTCTGTACCTTAGACCATTTTACTTTACAACAAAAAGATTACGATATGGTTTTTAGGTGTCCTTGACTACAAATCACACAGTTTTGGATTTTTTGGCTGTCTGTTGGTTACTTCAGGCAACACGCAAAAACTACTAAACGGATTTTGATGAAACTTTTTTTGTTTGATAGCTTCTTATCGTGCGAACAAGCGCGTCGAGAGTTTTTCCAGACCGCTTTACGTGCCTTTTACGTGGTTTTTATGTAACGACTACTAGCACCAGTGAGATAGTAGCCGGGACCAACGGCTTAACGTGCCATCCGAAGCACGGAAAGATGAAAAAAAAAACTGCAAAAAAAGCTATTTCAAAGCTTATGATTTGCCTTAAAATTTTGTATACAGGATGTAACAAAACACCAAAGTAATTCTTAAGGGGGTGCTTCAGACCATCAAACTGAACAACTTTCACTATGGAGCCAACATCGAAATCGGGAATAAAAAATCCGCTCTTTCATACAAAATTGCAATACCGTCTCGACTCATATGTATGGGACTGGTGATTTTTTTGGTTACCTGTAATATTGTTTAAATTTGTGCGGACGAAGGCGAAGTATAATGTGAAAACTTCATTATAATAATTCTAGCTACATTACAATTTTGAACCCTTTGAATACCTTTACTTTGATCAGATCTGATACAGGTTTTTTCTATTTTTGCTTATTACATTTCAATTTACAAATAACTCCAGTTGGTTACTCAACCGTGGGTGGTAAACAATTTACAAACCAAATGATTTCAATCTAAGTCTATAAATTCGCGACAATCCTTACTTATATTTGTCACATCTGTTTCATGCATGCCACCGACCGTACCGTACGTGAGACTATAAATAGGATGTAACCTACATTCCTATTTATCACTACTGAAGTCCCCACTTTGCGTGCAGTTTGTATGCGAAATTTTGTTGTTTACAATTTTCACACATATAAATCGTAATGCTATTTTGGGACTTGTTTCTGTTGCTATATGTATTTGTATAGGTTGGTTTGGCAAAGGATAGGAAATGTTGCCAAAAGATATCATTGTAAAACCAAATCTCTACCGACTTACTCTTGTTATTTGCAGCGATGTAAAGGTGTGAACACAAGACAGTCGTCATCATTATCATCAGCCTATATACGTCCCACTACAGGGCACAGGCCTACCCTCAAGGGTGTATGGGCGTTAGCCCACCGCGTGCCCAATGCGGTTTGGTGGACTACACATTAAGTTAGAAAAAGAAATTGGTACATAACACGTCGTGCTGATTTGAGCCCGGACCCTCAAAATTGACAGTACATACCTTTTCTCGACGC
Organism: Agonopterix alstromeriana; assembly: GCA_963924505.1. NCBI lineage: Eukaryota > Metazoa > Arthropoda > Insecta > Lepidoptera > Depressariidae > Agonopterix > Agonopterix alstromeriana. The sequence continues at coordinate 10,521,270 of OZ004668.1, read as the reverse complement.
GCCACCGATGCTCACAAGAGAAAAGCTTGTATTTTATATAGATTAGTAATATTATTATTCGACGGACTCGTAACAGGACGAACGCAGTTTACAATTTTCTATATACAGGGTGATGGGTATACTCTCAGTTTAAAAGAATGCTAATGATATAAATTTCACCCTATATAACATTATATTCATTATATTAGTGCGTTGCATAAATAAATAATGATGCACCATGTAAAGATTAAACTAAAGAAATAAGTAAAGTCCAACAGTCATACATAATTGTAATATCATATTTGTGTGGTGAACTTGGATAGCACCAATTCAGAATAACAAATTACAAAGGAATTATATTCACTCATAATTTACCTAGTCAATGAATGAGTCATGTCAGTAGAACCTAACTGACTACGTATGTACTACTAAGTATTTTAATCAATTTCATATTCATCTTTGTTCTCAATTTTCTATCTTCAATATTCCTCCGGGCAGCTCAGATTAAAATGTAACGAAAATAAGTTGTATCGACCATGATAGAGATAAATTGTGAACTCTTTTGTTGGTTGGTTGGTAAACAAATTAATTTAAAATTCTTTCAGTGCAGTGTAATTTTTAAAAGGAAAATCTTCCGCCAAGCTATTTGTGTGATGCCTGGAGATTGGCCATGGTCCCACAGTTACTAGTGGACTTGTATTAATGTCAGTTTGAAAACGTTGATAGCGCGATTTACGTGTATGCTGTTCTAAGCTCTGATGTGACGTCTCTTTGGCCGCGCCCACATTACATTTACCTTCATTTTCTCACCAGCTTGTCCCGACGGTAAATGGGGCCGTCACTGCCAGCACCAATGTCGTTGCCTCAACGGTGGGACGTGCGAGCCTCTGACAGGAAAGTGTGCTTGCGCGCCCGGGTGGCGCGGGGATGCATGCGAGCGACCCTGCGCGCCTCCGTCTTTCGGCGACAACTGTGAGGAGACCTGTCGGTGCACTAACGGAGCCCTGTGCGACCAGGTCACTGGCGCCTGTGACTGCGTTGCTGGGTTCACTGGCCCACTGTAAGTATTTTTACAATTTGACCGGAAGTATTTGGTTGTAAATCACCTATCACCTGATGGATAGTGCACATTAAGCTAACGATGTAGGGCGCTGGCCTAGAAAATTTCGCTTGCTGATATCCGGATTTACTCGGCTGGGAATACTGCCGCTGAATGAGACTGTATCACTTCAGCTCAAAGGAAAACAGAGGACCTTGTTATTAAAATACCGCGCAGCAACTATAGATCTAATATAGTTGCAATAAAAAGCCTGATGCGCGTTAGTAGGCTTTTTCGTGCCTTTTATCTCTCTCGAATGTGCGCTAACAGAAAGATAGCTAAAGTGCAATAGCGCTAAACTGAAAATATCATGCTGCTAAACTGAAAATATTCCTTTCTATTCACAGATGCGAAGAACAATGTCCGAGTGGAGAAGAGTGCCCGCAGAAATGCAGATGTCAGAACAAGGGTAAATGTAACGCGGTGACAAACGATTGCGAGTGCACCGCGGGATGGACCGGATTAGTTTGCGCTAATAAGTAAGAGCATTTCATTTATATCTAATTTATACATACAAGCATACGAAGAAGTAAAAAAAATTCAACATGTATAGGTTAGTCAGCTTATAATAAGCATAACACCCTATATTGCGGGCAATCTTTTCCATATCTCATTGTCTAGGGAAACAGAGTAGCATAGCCTCTAGCTAGCGACATTTCTGGGCTTTTCAAAGCTTATCTTGGACAAACGTATTTGTTAATGTTATCACAGGGTTAATGAACGATTTCCGCCATGTCCATTGTAGTATGAATTTTATCTGTTATCATTGCTGTTTAATTTGTTATTGACATAGAAACTAATCGCTTGTGATATTTTTTAAATGAAGGAATTAAATTGAAGTTTATTATCGTCCGGATTTTGACCAAGACTTCGTTCTCGTGGAATTCAATTTGTTTCTACGATCAAAAGCCCAGTACCTCATGCTTTTAGACCCCTCTAACAATTTCATCTAAATTGTGAAGACGTAACAAAAATACGAAAAAGTGACACAACCATTGACATAAATACTATAGACTCCAAGTCTCATAAAATCTTGGCAAATTTTTGTCCGAATCTGACACAACCCACATAAATCAAGTATGCATGCTTCTGAGTGGCACGAATATGTTGTTTTTGACTCATAAACTTAGCCGTATTTGGCATGTTTACTGTCAGCTATACTCCATTCCAAATAGCAACGAAATTTTAAGGCTATTTTATATTACAGAAACAGATTTGAGACTCTTGCTAATACTTATTCTTAGTACAGCTTTACTAATGTCCAAATTATGTACGGATAGTACATCTTTATGATAAATAAATTATATTTACTTACCAGAATTTGCCAGAATACTAAGTAGGAATCGGAAAATCTTTTCGTCGTTATTTGAAATGAAGTATAGCACAAAAACGAGCTCTTATGATTTCTTTTGGTTCGGCCATTTTTTGAACGTTGATTGTGAATCTAGTTCAGTTATTATAAGATATCAATGGACACAACCCCACTTTCGCATTTATAATATTAGCGTCAATGCTACTCAAGATTTGCTTATTCAGACAACAGTGAACCATTGGGGTTAATAACAATTGAAAAGTCTCAATTCTACGTTTGTTTACGCTTAGGATTCTAAGTAGAATTTCACCGTTAGAAACTTTCGTGATGTTTACATATTTTTTGCAGATGTCCAGCGGGTAAATGGGGAGAGAAATGTCAGAAGACGTGTGAATGTGCCAACGGCGCGGGCTGCCACCACGTTACTGGCCATTGCCAGTGCGAAGCTGGTTTTACAGGAGAAAAGGTAAATTTCATCATTTGATATTAATTATGCCTTGTAAAGCAGTTATAATAAAGATGTTCATTTAAGTAGTTTCGTCAGCTGGAAGTGAATAGTCGCAGTAGATTCTTGTTTACTCCTTGAAACCTTGGTTGTGGTGAGGTATCCATGCCTGCCGTGCAGGAGGCGATGGTTTTCCGTCATAGGCCGACTCGTACTCGGAATTTAGGTACGATTTGTAACACCATTGGCTTTTAGGTGAAGGAAAACATCGTGAGGAAATCTGCATGCTTCAATTGCGATGTATGTATTGTACCCACTGTCCATAATAAGTGGGCTCACTCCCCGTCTACCGTACTACTAATGAAACGCTGATGATTCGAGTTTTCAGAATATCTCTGACTCCCCTCGTTGAATATAGTCGGCATATTATTATGCATGTCATCAATCTGTTACCCATTTATCATTATTTGGGGTCGGCGCAATGTATCTCCTATTTCTTACACATCCTTCATACAATCCATCCATCTATTCTTCGGCTTTCCTCTTCTCGGAGCCATCCACTTTATTATGCCTGTACAAGTAAACTAATGAAATCTTTAATATCGTCAGTGCCTCGAGCCGTGCCCGCTCGGCACCTACGGGGTAGGATGCTCGGGCGCGTGCTCGTGCCTGCACGGGGGCTCGTGCTCGGCGCGCAACGGGTCGTGCGCGTGCAAGCCGGGCTGGCGCGGCGGCTGGTGCGAGCGCCGCGCCTGCGACGACGACAACAAGTGGGGCCCGCGCTGCGATAACGACTGCCAGTGCAACCCTGCCACTACCGACATGTGAGTGCTCTTTTTCTTTTGTCGAGTCGATGGACTAGACCAGTATCTATTTTCCCGACATTGCTATCATAAGGCTGGGATTAAACGTCCGATTTTTCTATCCGACAATCGGTTCAAATAGGACAAGTTATATTTTACTTCGACCGACTGGAATTCTGACCTCTAAATTGGCCTGGGCAGCTTATGCCCTGGGAGGTTTTCAAAAAGAGGGGCAAACGAGTTCAGAAGTGCGTTGCGTTCTCCAGTGACCACATCTGGCCTTCTTAAGTCTCTTGAGCCATTAGGGCATGTTTAGTACGTAAACTCACGACCACAAACTTTGCTACTACTACCAACTATCTTTTTAAGTGTGCAGCTCCTTTAGTATATTAAAAGTGTCAGGAAATTGACAGCTTCAATAAATAACCGAGTAGTTAGGGTCTACTTCCTTGTGGTCTCGATGGAGATCTCATAACTACCCATGTCCTTTTAAAAATATCAGTCCATTTTCGATTTGGCCTGCTTACGCCCACGACGATCTGGTAGAGTGAAGTTCTTTCTATGTTGCCTAAACTTAAGTTTAAGATAAGTTATAGCCTGTGTGATCGCACTGCAGGGCAAAGGCCTCCTGTCGCGTATAATGGTGATATGCGGTGTTGCCTAAATCTTAACTATTATAAAACTGTACATTGAAAACATTTACATGAAAAACATTACGATATGGCTTTTAGGTATCCCGGACTCCAAAACAACCTTTTTTAGAATTTTTGTCTGTCTGTTTGTTTTGTTTGATTGTTTGTTTGTAACAGCATGACGCAAAAACTACTGAACCGATTTTGATAAAACTTTTTTTGATTGATAGCTTCTGATCTGACTTAAAATCTAATATAATTTATGCGGACGAAGTCGCGGGTATACTCTAGAATTTAATAAATAATGTGTTGCAGGTGCGACCCGTGGACAGGCGCGTGCGAGTGTTCGGCGGGGTGGGGCGGGGAGATGTGCTCGCGTCAGTGTCCTCTACTCACGTACGGCAAGGGCTGCCGGCACACGTGTCGCTGTGAAAACAGCGGCCACTGCTCCCCCGTCAACGGTACGTCACCCACCTCACATCATCATCATTACTCGGCGGCTGCTTTCTTGCACCCTAAGCTAATTGCGATAACTATGAATACAAAATGCTTCTTCATGTTGCAACATGCAACTTCTACCACAGTACTAATTTAAGTATACACAAAATGACCATTCATTGCTCCTCCCTAACTTCAGACACTGCACCTCACCCCTTACTTTCTGAGGATACTGCAGAAAAGCCGAGCAAGAAGCACATAAACAAAGCACGCGCGTGCGAGTGGGAACGCCGCCGGACAGGTTTTGTTGTAAAGAAATACTGTTATATTTTCCTTTGACAACATTATGACAGTAATACCTCCAGATTCCTTTTCCTAACTTCATGGTAGAACTACAAGCTATACTATTATCTATTCTGTGCTATAACTGAACCTATTATCTCCAGGGTCATGTCTCTGCGCGCCGGGCTACCGCGGACTGCGGTGCGAGGAGCCCTGTCCGTCGCCGCTGTACGGGGACAACTGTGCGGACACCTGCGACTGTCACAATAACGCGACCTGCTCCCACGAGACCGGCCAGTGCGACTGTAAACCCGGGTGTGTATTGTATCCATAGCAGAGAGAACTCCGCTTCGGCCTACGAGCGCGTAGAAAACTAGTAAAATTTTGTATGCATAATTATTGTATGTATTAAGCGACAAATGCATTTTAATTCAATAACTTGTAAGATATAATACATTTTCTTAAAACGCGAATGTGTATTAAAACTTTTATATTATATTTGGATACTGAGAATAAATCGAAAATCTTTCAAAACATTGTAATTTTGTGATTTTTTTTCTAACTAGGAAACTTTCATCCATTATGATTAAATCAAATTAAAGATTGAAAAATTCAGTCTCGGACGGGACTTGAACATTATGAATATGTGTAGACTAGACTTGAACATTATAATATTTCTTTGAGTTATAGATAATGAAAATAGAATAGAATACAATCGTTTATTTGCTAAAGTTAACAGTAAGGGCGCTTTCAGATGACCCGCACCCGCTCCGCGCACGCCTTAATTTGTCAGTAGTCATAAGACACAAATCATAAGCAATGTAGTTTCTATGCGGGTATGACACGGGTGCCGACATAGTGGCGTGTGCGGGGCGAGTGCGTGTCGTCGGAACGCGCCATGACAGCTTTATGACGTTAGGGTCTAACCATAGATTTTCTTTCACAGTTACGATGGTTTGAAATGTGACCGGCCGTGCGATGGAAAAACATTTGGGTTCAAGTGCCGTGAGGTTTGCAACTGTGAAAACGACGCCCCGTGTAATCCTGTCAATGGTAACTCAAATTTTCTTTAAACTAATGGTTAAATGATTAATATGACAGGTTGTAAGTAATTGCTTACAAATAATTGAACGATAATCCATCCTCTCTATTTCATAGGTGAGTGTGTTTGCGGGCCGGGCTACCTAGGCGCCCGCTGCGAGCGTCGGTGTCCCGCAGGGTACTTCGGACAGGGCTGTACACACGCGTGCAACTGTTCCGGCCGCGCCGTCGGCTGTCACCACGTCACCGGACAGTGCGTCTGCGAGAGCGGCTGGAGAGGTACGCGTTCTGTACTGTAATGTAGAGGTTTTGTGTCACAAGACTACTTCGGGCAGAGCTGTAGACACGCGTGCGACTGTTCCGGCCGCGCCGTCGGCTGTCACCACGTCACGGGCCAGTGCGTCTGTGAGAGCGGCTGGAAAAGATCGTCTGTACTGTAATGTAGAGGTTTTGTGTCACAAGACTACTTCGGGCAGAGCTGTACACACGCGTGAAACAGTACGGAAGCTGTTACTATGTCGCTGGTTGGTGGTCAGCGAGAGAAGTTAACGAGGTATTTCTGATATAGGATAGGCCGATAGCACGTTGATGTTTTGTGACGCAATAATCTAACACTCAATGTGTTATACAGGGTTAAATTGATATCATTAGCATTCTTTTAAACTGAGAGTCTACCCATCAAACTGAACAACTTTTACTATGAGAAAAAAATCTGCTGTTGCATACATTTTAGTCGAGTGGGCATTGCAGTTTAGTATGGAACAGCTTATATTTTTTCTTCGATCTGTTTGGTCCCATAGTAAAGGTTGTTCAGTTTGATGGTTAGACTCTTATTTTAAAAGGATGCTAATGATATCAATTTCACCCTGTATATTTCGAAATATTTAACACACTTTTGCTAAAAAAGAATCGTAAGATAGTGTGATTCGTTTCGTCCATGAAGTTATCGAGATACCATAAGTAGCCCTAGAAACTCCCGTTGATAAATATCTTCTACAGAATTATCAAAATCCGTCTCGAATTCGTGTGTTGCTTGAAACTTAGGTATAAAGTTACCTATTCGCTGCTGGTAGTGCAATCCGTATGGCGAAATACTGAGCTGGAAAAATATAAAATGACATGCCATCGACTAGATAGAAGAAGAGTTACCTATTCATATTAGATGAATTAATTATTCAATCATTGTATAAATAACTATATTTACATGACAAATTTCTTGGTTCAGGTCTGCCTAGGAAAGGTACGTACAGAAAATTTCCAAAGTAGTGGTATTAAAATTAACCCTTTTTGTGTTACTCAATAACAGATGTATTTGGGTCTTCTGTACTTTACGATACTGTTTGTGGAAACACTAACGAAACGGGAATTTACGGAGACGCCAACGAAATTATATCCAAGAAGAATTTAACAAGCAAAGGAGACACTTTTCAACTTATTTACATGAAAAAACACAAAGAAAACGACAAAGAAATAAGCGAAAACCTCATTAATCTTTTCAAACACAGGGAACATGATACGAAAGAAATTGTAATCAACGATTGCTTTTCGATGAACGTTTTTGACGTAACACATCTTAATACAACCTTAATGGTGGCGTCAGAAGTCTTAGCTGACTTACACATGCCCAATCCTAAAGCAATAGTCGCTTCGATCGATGTCAAAGATGCTCTTTTGACGGGAAAAGGTAGTTTTTGGGAAGTTTCCTTGGATGGTGGAAGAGTTTTCGTGAATAATATATTTTCTGGTTACTTAGCTAAGTTGCACCGAAGTCATCAATAAATGTTTGGCATGCCTTATTTTTTCTGTTTTTTTTCCTGGTAACGTGTAGTTTTTAAACGCACGCTTTTTGCACCATGTCATAGTCGATCAAAAGTAAATCATTGTTTTTTTAACACTCCTAAGCTGGTCATTCATATTGCGACGGTCGCACTGACCGTTTCACGGACTTTGAATGTAGGTCCACCAAGTTCGACAGATGTATGCGACTGGTTGAACCTTGATACGGTCCGTGCGGCCGTCTCAACGTGAATAGCCTGCTTTAAAATTACTAATCAAATATTAAGAATCAGAATCGCCTTGTCAAAAACACTTAGATATAAAATTACATGATGGTTTGATATTGATTGCTGATATAATTATTTATCAAAATAAAAGGATTGGCGGACTCCAAAGCTAAAAGTTTATTGCAATAAGGTTTATAATAATAATAATATAACTGACTGATTAGATCATAATATACAATTTAAGCTTGGAGTAATTAGTAAGTTGTATTGCTTTTTAGGGATGCTTGTAGAGATACCTACTTTGAAGATCGAAATTCCAAGATATAGTTCCAAAATAATCCTTCTCTATAAGGCATTGGGGATGATTGCACGTAAATGTAGGAACACACCTGTATAGGCCTTCATATGCTGACACTTTTTTAAGGGTATGCTTAGACCGCCAAACTGAACAACTTTCTCTATGGTACCAACATCGAATCACGAAAAAAAATCTGTTCCATACAAAACTGCAAGCCTACTCGAGCCAAATGTATGGGACAGCAGATTTATTTTCGCGATTTTTAGGTTAGTCCTATAGATAAAGTGGTTCAGTTTGATGGTCTGGTCGTCCCCTTAAAAACTGTCAGCATATTAAGAAGGACCCTGTATAATACGGGCGATACACCAGTCGGCGCCATATTTTCAGGAAACTACCGATATTACGCCGCGTAAGGTATTTAGAAATATAAAGAGTAAGATGTTAGCTTTTTCATATCAGATGTGTTTCAAAGGTAAATAACTCTGCTTAAAATATAAATGGGTATTGTAGTGCCGTTAGTAAGCGACAGTTACTTGCTAAATGGGAACTACTTTCATAAATTCAATACTAAGTGACTATTTATTTATAGGACACAAGAAGACGTAAGCGTGATTTCAGAATACTTTTCCTTAGGATTTCTGGGACATAAATAAATATTAAAACAAATATTATGTTAAGAAGTACTAAGGTAGTAAGGATTAATAAATTGGATTCAAGTCTTTTATTCCAATCTTAAACAGCGTTTTATTGCACATAGTACTAAAAAATAAGACAATAAAATTATATTCGATAACTCCGACAGGTGTAAGCTGCGAGACACAATGTGCTGAAGGACACTACGGCGAGAACTGTTCGGCTAGATGCCCATGCGTGAACAATTCGTCGTGCGATGCTGACACGGGACGGTGCGTGTGCGCGGCCGGGTGGTCCGGCTCCGACTGCAGCGTGCCCTGCTCGCCTGGGACATACGGCGCCGGCTGCTCTCAGGCCTGCCCTGATTCTGACGCTAGTAAGTATTCTAGAACTACATCGATTGAGTAGGAACTGCACTCTCGCGAGAACTTTCAAGGAAAATTACTATGGCTCACGACGCCGCGAGAACAATTAAGGGGGATGCACTTAAAAGGAAACAAACCCTCTCGTTCTCAGCCTTTCTCGGCTGTTCTCGGGGAGAATATTGTGCCTTCTTTAAGCGGGCACTTCATTCTCGCCGAGAGCAGACGAGAAAAGCCGAGAACGAGAGTGTGAACGCCCTTCATTGTTCTCGCGGTGTCGTGATCCGCAGTAATTTTCCTTGGAAGTTCTTGCCGAGAATTCTCGCCGAGAACTTCTCGCGAGACTGTAGTGCCTCCATTGCATGGTTCGTTTTTCTGCTAGCCATTAAAGATGAAGCGGCTGCAAAATTATAGAGCGGTAACAGCAACTTGAAAGCGATCAAGAAGTTGATGCGAATTTAAAATCTGAAACATAAAACAAAAACTCGCGACTGTTATGTATTGGTCTCGAAGGTACTTTAATAAACAGTTGATATCGGACCTCGGTGTATCATTGACGTGTGCCCCGTACTTAACACTGGCACGAGTGTGATTTTGCGAACGACGCGTGTAAAAGATTATATTTAAAATGCCATTCGGTCAAGTGGAAAGTTTTAACGTTCAAAATAACAATTGGGACGCGTACATCCGCCGTTTAAAACAATTTATTACGTTAAACAACATTAGTGATAACCTAAAAGTAGCCACGTTGGTAACGGTAGTCGGCGCGGAATGTTACGACTTAATGTGCGACCTGTGTTCACCAGACGCGCCGGAATCGAAGACATTCGACGCCCTGGTGACGCTAGTGAAAGAACATTTAGAGCCAAATAGGTCAGAGATAGCCGAAAGACACATTTTCCGCCAGAGAACGCAGCGGCAAGGAGAAAGTATTAGAGACTACCTCCAAGCGTTAAAACACCTGGCGAAAACGTGCAATTTCGGCAGCTGTTTAGAAACGAATTTACGGGACCAGTTCGTTTCGGGGCTGTTCGATGAGGATATGAGGTCGAGGATTTTCACCGAAAGGAGCATCGACTACAAGCGCGCCGTGGAGCTGGCGCTGGCGTTGGAGGCGGCGGAGCGGCACGCGGCGACGGCGTGTGCTACCGGCGTCCCGGGCGCCGCGGGCAGGCTGGCGGCGTCGCGCGATGACGGCTTGCACCGGTTCGGCGCTGGCGCGGGCGAGCGAGCTAGCGTAGGTTCGCGCAGCGGCGCCTCCGCCGGCGCCGCCGCGCGTCGCGAGTGCGGTCGCTGCGGCAAAGCGGGCCATACGGATGGCAAGTGTCGGTATAAGCAGTATACGTGTGACGTGTGCGGGCAAAAAGGTCATTTAAAGGTAATGTGCAAAACCAAAGGCGAAGGGAGAGAGAGAAGCGTGAAGAAGCCGACACGAGGTCAGTTCTTTTTAAATAACTCTGATACTGATGACGATGACGATCATTTCTATAACTTAGTAGTGAACAGTGATGGTGATGGTCCTTATTATGCGTCTGTAAACATAGAAAACGTTACTTGTAAATTCGAGATAGACACGGGAAGCAAAATATCGGCCATTTCAAAGAGATTTTATGATAAACACTTCCCGCATCTACCGATAATAGATAAGCTGTTGACGCTTAGGTCGTACACGGGTGACGTCATCGAGACGGTCGGTTACATTGTTGTCAATGTTATTTACGCGACAAAACAAGCAAAACTAAACTTATATGTTATTGAAAAGGGCGGCCCGCCATTAATGGGTAGAACGTGGATTAAACAATTGCAATTGTCAATTGTGCAATGTCACAGTTTAACCGAAGAGAACTCGATGGCAGAATCATTAAAAAAAGAGTATCCCGATGTTTTTGCGGATGGTTTGGGCACGTTTAAATCAGAGTTTCGCTTGTATTTGAAGGACAATACCCCCGTTTTTGTGAAGGCTCGACCGCTGCCATTGGCACTGCGCGAGCCTGTCGAAAGGGAACTCGAGCGGCTGCAGCGGGAAGGTGTGGTACGCAAAGTAGAACGATCAGATTATGGCACGCCGATTGTGCCTGTGGTGAAGGCAAACGGTGGCATTAGGCTGTGTGGCGATTATAAAATCACAATAAACCCTTTGTTAAAAGATTTTCACTACCCCCTGCCGCGGATCGAGGACCTTTTCGCTACATTAGGGGGTGGGGAGCAATACACAAAACTCGACTTGTCTAATGCGTTTCAGCAGTGCCGTTTAGAGAAGGACTCGCAGCCGATGACGGCGATCACAACACACATTGGGACGTTTGTCTATGAACGTGTACCGTTCGGAATTAAATGCATTCCAGAAAATTTCCAAAAGATTATGGAGGAAACGTTAAGTGGTCTGCCGTCAACGGCTGTCTTTGCAGATGACATATGTGTAACTGGCAAAGATAGGGTTACTCATTTGGCGAATTTGAGAGCGGTGCTACAAAGGCTAAAAGAAAATGGATTAAGAATTAATTATAGCAAATGCGAGTTTTTTAAAGAGAGTGTCACCTATTTGGGATATAAAATTGATAAATCGGGTTTACATACTGATAAAAGAAAGATTGAAGCCATTGTGGCCGCTCCCACGCCAATTAACGTAACACAGTTGAAAAGTTTCATGGGGCTAGTAAACTTTTATGCGAAATTTTGTTCAAATATGAGTGATATTTTAAAACCGCTTTATAATTTATTAAAAAAAAGTGTACAATGGCAATGGAGCGATGATTGTGAAAGAGCGTTCAATAAGATTAAGCAAGTGTTGAGCAGCTCTCCTGTGCTGGCGCACTACGATGCGAGTCTTCCGCTCATTCTGTCAGTAGACAGCAGTGCGTACGGGCTGGGCGCGGCGCTGACGCAGCGCTACGCGGACGGGTCGGAGCGCGCGGTCTGCTGCGCCTCACGCACCCTGGTGCCGGCCGAGGTCAACTACTCCCAGCTGGACAAAGAGGCGCTGGCGATTGTGTTCGGTGTGACCCGACACCACCAATATTTGTATGGCCGACGGTTTATATTGCGCAGCGACCACAAACCTTTGAGTTATATCTTCGGGAATAATAAAGGTATACCGGTAACGGCTGCGAGTCGCCTACAGCGATATGCTATTAAATTGGCCGCTTACGACTTCGAAATAGAATTTGTTAGGTCGGAACAAAATAGTTTTGCAGACGCTCTGTCTCGGCTTCCTCTAGAATCGACCGAAGGTCGATCTAGACGCGAGGGCGAAGAATGTAGTTATCTCAATTATGCACAAGATAGTTTTCCTGTCAATTTTAAGGATATAAAAATTGAAACTGCGAAAGATCCTTTACTTAGCAAAATATTTGGATATGTAATGTACGGTTGGCCTTCGAAACTTAATAATGATATAGAAAATGCATACTACAGTAGAAAAGAGAGTTTACACTTAGAGCAAGGGTGTCTAGTATGGGGGTATAGAATTGTGGTACCGAGGTCGCTACGAGAAAATGTTTTGAAAGAAATTCATGATGGCCACCCTGGTATAGTAAAAATGAAACAGATTGCACGTAATTATGTATGGTGGGAAAACTTAGACGGGGACATCGAACGTGTAGTCCGTGAGTGCCCAGCGTGCCGCGCGCAGCGCCCCGCGCCACCGCCGGTTGCGCCACTACATTCCTGGCCATGGCCGGAGGAGGCGTGGTCGCGTCTCCATTTAGATTTTCTCGGGCCGTTCAATAACTACCACTATTTAGTAATCATTGACGCTCATTCCAAATGGATCGAGGTAGAAAGGCTAAAGAAGACCACTGCAACAATCATTATCGACCGTTTAAGACGAATATTCGCACGTTTCGGCTTGCCAAAACGAATAGTGAGCGACAATGGGCCGCCATTTTCGTCAGCCGAATTTGGACACTATTTGGAACGAAATGGTATAAAGCAGACCCTAATAGCGCCTTACCATCCCGCCACTAACGGCGCCGCAGAGAACGCGGTTCGTACCATAAAACGAGTGCTTAAAAAGGCACAAATGGAGAATGAGAACAGCAGTACCGCGTTGAGTAGGTTCTTGTTTACTTATAGGAACACAGAGCAGGGTACTACAAAACGCGAGCCAGCCGTGGCCCTGCTGGGAAGACGTCTGCGCGGGCGGCTAGACTTACTGCGGCCAGACGTTGGCGCCGCCCCGCGCAGCGTTCAGCTCGACCGCGAGCAGCGTCAGCCGCCGGCGGTGAACCTGAGGGTCGCGCAAGTAGGAGACGCGATTCTCATGCGTGATTATTCAAAGAATAATACGAAATGGGCCGAGGGCGTAGTTGTCCAACGATCGGGACCAGTGTCCTACTCGGTTCAAACAAAAGATGGTCACGTACATAAACGACACATAGATCAGTTACTGGTGGAAAGTAATAGAAAGTCGAGATATTCCCTGAGTAACGTACACGATGACTTGCCCAATGATCGTGCTACATACTCGCAAAATCCAATAGCCTTGCCTCCAGAGTCTAATACGGAAGACAAAGACGAATTTTACGATGTTGAGGACGAACCAACGGCACCACCGGTCACGCCACTGCCAGCGTCGCCCCCTCCCCTGCCCCTGGTACAAACACCAACACAAGACAATAATGCTCGTCCGCGCAGGAGAGCGGCTGCGCGTTGCATAGAAAAACTAAAAAATAAAACAAACTGATGTACAATCAATGTATAATATTATCCCTGTATAACAAATACTTTAAAGCACACGATAAGATTACAGTAATATGTTCCTAAAATATTTAGTCGCTAACTCTTATTATTACATAGTCATGTATTTTTGTTTTGTTGTGAAGAGAAAGTGATAAGTAGATAATTGGTTGAATATGTTAAACTAGGTACATAGGTTTACTTTGCATACTGGGAATGTACTTTGTATCGTAAAAGATGGATTACCTAATTAACTATGTAAGTAATAATAGGATTCATTATTTGATCTACCAAAATAATTTAAGTATTTTTTGTTGTTAATTAGCTTTAATTTTGTAAGGGAAAAGTGTTATGTATTGGTCTCGAAGGTACTTTAATAAACAGTTGATATCGGACCTCGGTGTATCATTGACGTGTGCCCCGTACTTAACAGCGACTATTAACATTTAAGGGTGTAAGTCAATTTAGACACTATATTATTGTTTAAATATTGACTTGAATATTGAATATTTTTCTTCTACAAATAATTTATTAAGGCCTTTTGTGCAAACAGGTTGGACGACCATAAGTTATATTTGGAGTGAGTACTTATAGCTCTCGGCTTTAGAAATGAGCATAGAATCTCTTTCTATTACGCCATATAATAACAATAGATTAAATTCTATTTAACTTGCAATATTATATCCGTTACTGATTTAAACACCCTTTCTCTTGTTAATATCAATAAAAACGCACCTTTATTTATAAACTATTTTAAGTATTAAATTTTATTTACCCTACAAGTTCTTCTGAAGAGTACGACCCAAAAGTAGTTTTACTTAGTACAAAGCCAGTTCCAATATTGGCTACACTAGAACCTACTAACTCACACCTGTTTAAATTGCTTCCAATTATTCACCATCATTGTGGAAACTACCCGATTAAACTGTATTGTTGAAAACAACTATAGCTACCAACGAGTGGGTTCCAAATGCCAAAGCACTAGTAGCACAAACGCTGCAAATTCAAAAACATCATGATATTTACTAATATTTCACTTACACAATCTTTGTTACGTTTTGTATTGATTACCTAACTTATGCCTATTTTTGTGGCGAGCCTTTGGGACGTAATTATTTGCGTAATATGATGCAGTAGGATATGTATTGGTTCTTTTGCTTTCAAATGAAATACCTTTGATAAAGTTATAGATTGACAGTCGAAGATACAAAAAATTTGCTGTCTTTCGATTGAATTTTTTTTCAAAAAAAGCGTCGAAAAAAATGTCAACCAGTACTGGTCTCTAAACCCTATCCATATACACGCACACATACATATTTGTATGACTCCTCACGCACACCAACCTAAGAAAGTTGGCCCCTTTTGTTTTATACGGTAGAAGTGTGGCTCATTCTAGACATATACTTTTTCTAAGTGAAATAAGTTGTTACATGTGTTAACTACGTTGCAGATAACGCGACCTGCGACCCCCTGACCGGCAAGTACAAGTGTGACAGCGGATTCACGGGCGTTACGTGCGAGTACCCGTGCCCGCTCGGCACATACGGCGACAACTGCGCCGAGAAATGTAACTGTAAGAACGGAGCGGACTGCCATCACGTTACTGGTTTGTTTCTTAACTATTACTAGAGTTAGCTCGCGACTTCGTCCGCACCAATTATATACCAGATTTTAAGTCAGATCATAAGCTATTGAACAAAAAAAGTTTCATCAAAATCGGTTCAGTAGTTTTTGCGTGATGCTGTTACAAACATACAAACGGACGGACAAAAATTCTAAAAAAGGTTGATTAGGAGTCTGGGATACCTAAAAACCGTATCGTAATCTTTTTCATGTAAATATCTTCAATGTACAGACACACTTCTATTACAGTTTAATTAAAAATAATATGAAATTATTGTTTCAATGCAATCATTTCGTTATAAATCAGTTGGGGCGTATGAGGTTTTGCGCTTATTTATTAACACGTTGTAGATAATATTCAGTCTACAGAAAATGCAGATATAGATTGTATCCCGCAGGAGCGTGCCAGTGCCTGCCGGGGTGGCGCGGGGCGACGTGTGCGGAGGCGTGCGGCGCGGGGTGGTGGGGCGCGGGGTGCTCGCAGCCCTGCCGCTGCGCGCGGGGCGCCGCCTGCCGCCCCAACGACGGCTACTGCCGCTGCCCGCCCGGCTACACCGGCAACTACTGCACACAGTGTGAGTACACACCCTTAAGGGAATATAATTCGGAGCGCGCTCCATACAAACGTACTATGGTGAAATTTTCAATACTTATCAATTAAACTCATTGACATTTTTCAGAATCAATCTAAAAACAAATTTCTATGCTTGTATAGAGTAAAATTTTCGTTAAAATTTATAGTTTTAAAGTTATAGTCCCTCAAAGATTTCCATACAAATCTTAAATTAAACCTAGCATTGAAGCTGTGTATTTTAACGAAAATCTGCCTCTATAGAAGCATAGATATTTGTTTCGAGATTATTTCACCAAAATTTCATTGACTTTAATTGGGTAGTATTGAAAATATCACCATAGTACGTTTGTATGGAGCGCGCTCCGAATTATATTCCCTTAAGGGGATATCATTCGGAGCGCGCTCCATACAAACGAAGTCTGGTGATATTTTCAATAATAACCAATTAAACTCAATGACATTTTTCAGAAACTATCTAGAAATTAATCTCTACGCTTGTATGAAGGCAGATTTTCGTTAAAATGTATAGTTTTAAAGTTACACTGCCACAACGATTTCCATACAAATCTTAATTTAATCCTAGCACTAAAACTGTATATTTTAACGAAAATCTGACTTCATTCAAGCATAGAGATTAGTTTCTAGATTGTTTCTGAAAAATTTCATTAACTTTAATTGGTTAGTATTGAAAATATCACCAGACTTCGTTTGTATGCAGCGCGCATATACGCATTCGGGATAAACTTCTCTTAACCACTGTCACAGGTCCGGCACTACAACGTTTTGGATTTGACATGATGGCGTTCGCACATGCGCACTTGGTGCAAATTGTCTTTGACATATGTGTAGGGTTGACTTACCACGCATCGTATGAACATCATCTACATTTCGTTGCTTTTTATTTTTCGTTCTTCTATTAAAAATAGTATTTGAGCTAAAGAATTACTGAAAATGTGAACGTTTTGCCCTGAAAAGACTCAATTTTATGTAATCAAATACTACGGGTGCGCGCGCCTGACTGCATTCCCTTGCTCGATTTCTCTCAAGTTTTCCAGAAAGTGTACGGTGCGGTGGGGTATCTGAAGTCAGAGGGAGGCGGGGAGTGGCCGTTCTGTAAATAGAACTATATACTATTACCTATTCTGTGCCTATTGTGTACCTATTAACCTCTATAACAGAACAAGATACACAATCAGCGGTCCAATAATTGTAGACCCAAATGAGGAACTTAAAGAATAAAAGTACCTCTTTATCCTCAGTACCGCCCCAACTCTCTGTCTGGAAACATAAAAATACGACTAAGTTTAATAATAAAAAATTACGTATTAGTATCACCCTACAACATTCATACTTATTTTGTGTGGGTTATAATTTTGACTCCACATCGTCGTTATAAAGTACCTCAGAGGAAGGATCTCCATAGAGTCCGCATAAATTTACGACTGTAGTTAGTCTCTTTTGTTTTATGACGTACCTTTAATAGTAGGAGTTGGAACTATAGATATTTGTTTATGCGGCTGTCCACTTTTTTTTGAGCTAGTGTGTGTGAAAAGTGACCGTTAACATAAGGCCATAATTATGTCACTTGGTGCCTTTTTTCCATACTACTTGACACCACACACTCAAACCTAAACGTCAAAAAAAGTGGACACTTTACAATTGTTATGGCTCACTCTATTAGGTATAATCTCTTTGTAAAGTACTGTCAACATCTGAAGGATGACATCTTTTTCCTTTTTCAAAATACAGTTGTAAGGAGCTTTTACGACTTTATACTTAGATTATAAGGTCTACATTCAATTGAGACTTATTACGTTAGAAATAAACGTTGTGATTATAAACTCTTTGCAGAAGTTTAAAAAAATAAAAATCTGCTATTTCATTCAAAACTGCAGTACCTACGGGCTCAATATTAGCTTGCTTGGTTTTGATCTCTGGCCACTATAGGCGTCAAAATCGTCCCGCCATCTCTTCCTTGGTCTTCCCAGGGATCCAGGGCGTAATGGTTTTCGCTCATCTTTCAGGATGCATCCGACAGGACGGACATCACGGTCCGTCGAGAAATGTATGAATTTAAACATTGCTAGTTAGGGGTTGTACACAAATTACTTAGGTAACGCACAATTCGCGCAGTTTTCACCGTTCGTTACTACTGTAGTTGCGGTGCCAATTTTATATGACAGACCACAGACAGAAATTCTATACTGTTGTAAACGGCAGTAAATCTACACTTTAGTCAGTGTGAACTCATGGTACTGGCCCGTAAAGCACGCGTTACGGAATGGGTGCTTTGTAAAAAGTTTTGGGTATTGAAAAAGAAAGATCTTCCGTCCGGTTGGACTGAGTGGAGGGTGAGATCATCATCATCAGCCCATAATCGTCCCACTGCAGGGCACAGACTCACCTCGCGTGCCCAATGCGGATTGGTAGACTTCGCATACGCATTCGAATTTCCACCGTTAGAGAGCAGTCGGTATTACGTACTTAGAAAAACTCATTGGTACATGGCATGTCGTCCGTGGAGATTCGAATCTGGGCCTATATTGAGTGTCTATATACCTCTCCACAACGCGCCACCGGCTTTCTCTAAGAAGGTAAGATGATATAGGCCAATATATAAAATATGATAAATCTTTGCAGTTTGTCCGGAGGGCTACTACGGCGACCACTGCATGGAGGCGTGCAACTGTTCGTCGCAGGGCAACTGGGTGTGCGACCCGGTGAAGGGCTGCGTGTGCCACCGCGGCTTCATCGGCGACCACTGCGATATGCACGCCGCTGACGCTATACACGTCGACATGGCCGGTCTGCACTTTATTATATTTATTTTAACACTCCCTTGATATTAATAATGACATTATGTACAAAGAGCGATCTTATCTCTGAAGAGATTTAAATTATTGTCACCATCGTCAGCCTATACACCACTAGTTTAATTACTAACATTACTTTAACCGTGTATTCAGACCTTGAATCTAGACAACTTTCCCTAAGGAACATGGGTCGACAAAAGAGAAATTTTTTGGACCTTCCATAGAAAATCGATCGGCCGATCCGCACTTTAGTATGAAAGGTCCAAAAAAAATTCACATTTTTCGACCCATGTTCCTTAGGGAAAGTTGTTTAGTTTCATTGTCTGAATACTCCGTTAATGTTATGTTATTAATTAAAAACTAGTGGTGTATACGTCATACTGCAGGGCACAGGCCTACTCTCTAGGAGAGTGTTTGGGCATTAGTCCACCATGCGTTACTATTAGTGGACTTCACATACGCATCAAAATTTCTTCTTCAACGTATTCAGGTTTCCGCACGATGTTTTCCTTTGCCGTTTGAGACCAATCGGTATAACATGTACATAAGTTAGAAAAACACATTCGTACATGGTACGTAATCTTTTTTTGTTTATAATATTTATTAGTACCGATTTAAATAGTTATAATCACTCTGGTCAATGTTGAAATATTCATACTATCTATACACCCTAATTACTCTTTTGATATTTAATATTCACTGTGAGGCTTTATTTCAAATTAATGTTAACTATAAAATGAAATATGATCCATAACACCTTACAACATAGGTTAATTTTGCTTACCAAGGGACTTTAACCAAACAAATGATAATTTCAGCAGGATCGTCGAACACGGGGCTGACTGTAGTGATGGTGATAATGGCGGTGCTGTGCCTCGCAGCCGCCGTGCTCGTTCTGCTATACTACCGCAAGCGCGTGCGCAACCTGAAGCGCGAGATCGCGCACGTGCACTACACTGTCGATCCCAGCTCACAGCCGGGTTAGTTGTTGTACAAGTATTTATTTATATTAGAAGTGAGTCTCTTGAATTATATGAGTTTGAACCTAATTATTCCATATGAATTAACCTGGTCATTAACGATGGTTCAAAAGTACAAACTTCAAGTTCGTCAAGAGCGTAGTATACTAGGTATAAAAAGGATGGAACGTATCCGGAACACAGCACTGCGCTCCAAAACTCAAATAGCATCAATCGCCACGCAATGGGTGCCTAATGAGGGTAGTAGAGGTCGAAGCAGACCCCGGAAAAGGGGGCGAGATGAGTTGGATCCCTGATGCGACGAATGGAGGGAGACCGCATTGGATAGAGGAGAGATATATGGAAGAGTTTAGGGGAGATGAATCAGGTTACAAAAAAATCAGAACCTAGTTAGAACATAATTGCCTGGTGGAAGCTCATGTGATGTATTAGCATATGCTCACGACTATATTCCCCGAGGAGGTAGTCAGAGATATTACCTCAGAAAACTTAGAAAATCCACGGTTCACTAGTAATACCGAAACTCTGTCCATTGTGACGGGGAGTGAGCCCGTCGCCACTTGTAATGGACAGTAGGTACAATACATGCCTCGAAATTGAAGCAATTGTAGGGTTCCTCACGATGTTTTGCTAGGACCACCACGGCATTGCTAAAAGTGAACCTAGCTACATCTGCATGCATTAAGGAGTTGTAGCAAAGTTTTTAAAGACCCTAAAAAAGAAAAATGTCGTGAGTTTAATTATATGTTTTTCAAATCAACAGAGCAACAGCACTTCGACAACCCAGTGTATTCGTTCCAAGGGTCAACGCGGGACGACTCCGCCACCCTGCTGAACAACGCGAACCACATAGTGAACAACCTCAGTTGTGGCAGCAAGCTGAACAACACTACCATGGAGAAACTGAGGACGAGAGCCACCGGCTCCACTGACCGTGAGTCTTCATTTTACTTAATGAGTTCTTACGCCCGTAGGTATTCAATTTTGTGCAGCAATGGACTGAACTAAACCACATCCTATCCATTTTCTATCTCGATTAAATTTGTCTGTAGGTGAAATCGTATGGAAGGTCACAGTTTTTCTATCGATTTATGTCCAGGGCCCCTAGACAAAGTACTTTCGATTAGCGTTAACGACAGTAGAAAGCATAAAAAATGTATGGACTTGACGTATGGTGACGAAAATAAACGTCAAAATGTTTCGATCGCCAATGTCAAATCCATACATTTTTTCCGTTTCTACTAGCGTCGACGCCAGTAGAATGTCACTTTGTCTAGGGGGGCTGTTGTGTATACTACCTTAATATACTAGTTTTTATCAACCTTTTTTCTTCTCGTTCTATCGTAAAAACGGTAATACATACAAGCGTTAAACTTGGTGTGATTAAAGAGCAAACTCTACAGTATAACAACAAATAATAAAAATCTGCCAAGTATGAGTCGGTCTCGCGCCAAAGTTTCTGGAGAAAACAAAACTATTTCTAAGTCAATATGTTGTGGTATGTGTGGAACGGAACCCTCGGTGCGCGAGTAGACCGAATCGTACTTGACCGGATATAACAATTTTAAGTTATTAACTGTAATTTTGTTTTCTTCCAGCGTACGATCCGCTATCCTCCCTGAAGAATAAAGACGCGGACGCAACGAATCCAAATCTATACCACAGTATAGACGACGATAACAAACTGGACCACGTTTATGACGAGATCAAACATAAAGAAGGATATGGTACGATTTTATTTTTATCCACTATAATATAGAAGTAAGGGGTCATCATCAGCCTACATACGTCCCACTGCAGGGCACGGGCGGGTGAATGGACGCTAGTCCACCACGCGTGTCCAATACGCATTCGTCTTAGACCATTCAACTATGGACGAGTTACGCGTGTAATTCTACTAACAATCTTTTCTGACATTTTTTTGCGAGGGACGAGGTAGTATGAAATCTGCAACTTTGGATTTTTTTTATGACATTACTTTAGATTCTAATTTTGATTGTTAAAAATGATCTAGTGTGAACCCCAAACGGGACTAGTTTGAAGTTATTGTTCCGCAAATATATGTTTTCTCGTTTAGTGATCATCATCATCTTATTTAAGAGCTACGCTCTTGTCGGTGGAGTATTCACCAATCCTGTCTCTTTTCCGCTAGTGTCTTGAGTTCTTGATACGACTCGACATCAACCTTTTCCTTCTCTTGGGCTAGATAACTATGTCTGTGTCTTCCTTTGCCTCTTTTCCTGTCTATCTTCCCTTTCAGTATGGTTTTAAAGAAATTGTCGTTTCGTATCAAGTGTCCGATCATTTTTCCTCTCCGGTTTTCTATTGTTTTTAAAATATTTCTCTTTTCTTTAACTATTCTTAACACCTCTTCATTTGTTATTCGTTCTGTCCAACTTAATCCCTTCATTCTCCTCCAACAACACATCTCAAAAGCTTCCAGCCTGTCTCGATCTCGTTTAGTCAATGTCCACGTCTCGCTACCATATAGTGCAACGCTCCAGATGTACACTTTAATTAAGCGTTTTCGGATTTTGCTTGATATTTTTGCTTTCAAAAGGTGTTTTTTGTCGTTGAAAGCTTTTTTTGCCATAGCAATCCTCGTAACGACGTCTGGGGTGCATCTGGAGTCAGTTGTAATGAGACTACCCAAGTACCTAAATTTTAGTGTTAAGTGATAAGTTAAATAAACGTTTAGTGATAAGGTATAAAATTGTATGTAAATTCACATGGTCAATTGATCTTGTAACTTGGCAGAGGGGAATGCTAACGCGAGTCTGGTCCCTAGGTCCCTGGTTACTTCTAAAATAACAATACGCTTTCAGAAATGGAATACGACCACCTAAACTACACTCCACCTGCAAACAAATGGAAGCCTCACTACCAGCGAATGCAGAACGGTTTCACAGTTCCCAACAATCAGGCCACCCCAGTGCGGGAGACCACGCCCACCCCACCTATACCGCCGCTACCTAAACTTAACATAGCTCCTATACCACCTACTAGGGAACTAAGGGAAGATACTGTTCCCCTACCTCCAGAGAGAGAGTCCCCATCTAGCGACGATACGAGCGAGCAGACGCCATGACATAATGAGTGGGTGAGATTGTTTGATGATAATTATGAGTGAATGAGAAAGTGACTGTATAAAATGGCGTGTCGGAGACGAGGCAGTGCGTTTCTTTATAAACGATTAAACGTTTTATCTGGGTTGCTATTCCATTCGATATTATTTCAAACGTGTCATCAAATTAGAAACATTTTACATTACAATAAAATCAATATTGTGATCCTGAAGTCCTCTCCGGGCCTATTACAACCCCCGGAGAGGACAAAAGGATTACAATAACCTACACAAACTTCTAAATTCTGTTTCTATCAGCGGAGACCTATAATTGGCTTTCTGTTAGCTATCCTTTGTACCGTGTCAACAGCTGGTCTTGGGATGAAAAAAAATTGAAAACAAACTATAAAAATCGTTATTAAATAAAACTTATAACAATGAATTCTTGTACCAAGGTAATGTATACAATAGTTATACATACAATCTTATTAAACTACATAAATAATTAAAACTAGTACATTGTTGTAGCTATGAACACTCAGAATCGTGCATTTCGGTCAGTTTTAATGCAAAAAAACTTTTTTGTATTTGAGTTTTAAATTGTTTCGCATTTATAATGTGATACACCTTTTATACACAAAAACAAATAATTTAATTGAATCAGAGAACGATATAACAGAGACGCACTGACTTCATACACGCCCTTTGACCGTACTACATATATCGCATTTGTACCTAGAAAATTACCATTTATTTTTTTGAGCTATTGAACGTCGCAAAATTTAAATATTTTGATATGCCTATTTTCCGAAATGCTCAATTGAGTATTAGTTTTTATTATAGCGTTTAAGATTATTAAAATTTGAGAGAATATCGAAAACAATTTAATCCTAAGCCTTAGAGTAAGTACCTATATTTTCTTGTGTAATTGTCTAATGGAGCGAGCTCGCAATTATTTTATTCGACTCTTTCCAATATAGGAAAAGTCCAGTATAAAATGATCTCGAGATAGCTATATCTATAAGAGATCAAATTACCCTGGAAATTTATCGTTAATTAGCTTATGACCAATGTAGTCTTGGGCTTTGTTTACAACGGTAGCTACCACCTAAAATATGTAAGGCTCAATTAATGTTTTATCCTAAGTGGTCGGTACTGAGCAGCTATAGATCCTGAATTGAATTAAGTCTATGCTGAATTATCACCTTTGTCAGCCTCTGTACTACCAAACTGATTATAATTAAATTAAATTAAAAGGTATTTATTACATTCATCCATAATTCCCCTACATTTTGAAAGTATCCTTTTTGATGATTGGATATCATAATAACGAACCGCTAATGAACCGCTTTGCCATCTCTCTCGGCGCTGACAAATACGGTTCACTTAAGGTTAATTTTTGAATATTATGTTTTTACTTTAATTCAACTCAGGATTTTAAGCCGATATTCGTGAGTGATCTCTTCATAGCTTCTCATGTTGTAGATAAATTATATTTACTATTATTCTGAATAAAATTTTAATATAGTAGTCGTTAGCTTTAAAATATAAATTATTAAATGTTTATTGTATTGCCATATCATCGTAATGGTTAGGTTGTCTAGTGAAATGTGTCATGGTTGTATCGTGCATTTTCTAAATCTATTTAAAATTCGCATATCATAACATAGTCTGCAATGTTATACGTATGTAGAAGTACATTGTATTAAAATATATGTAAATTTTTTTGTACTACTTTAGAGATTCAGTCGATGCAGGTAAATTACATTATATACATAATGTCATTGATGCAGGTCGATAGTTTAATCAACCGATATTTAAAAGTCAATATTAAACATCTAGAAAACACGAACAAAAGAATTTCTTGAATGTCAATAGAAGGAAATTCGATCAAGCTTTTCCGATTTCACTCGCTGTGGTCCGAGCCCAATCCCGACATATCTATAGAGTCAAATTCAAAGAATGATTAAATTTTGCAATTTAGAAAAACTACAAACGTTCAATTCTATTATATATACCTACCCCAATGGGACCCCCTTTACATTCGTTTAAATCCGTCAATTATACGGTGTTAATATTCTGATATTGAAGCGGATATTTTTCGAGCTATTTTGGTACTATATCAACAATCGAGGCGAGAGTTATAAATTATGTAGCTCGTATAAACTAGTTCAATTCCTGATAATACTTATAGAACGAATCTAATTATAGTGTATAATATTATAGAAATATAATACATTTTATTAATTTCTTTAACAATGTTTTCTGTATTAACAAATCACAAGTGCTACAGTAATAATTAGTTTCGGTCAAGTGTTACTAAATTTTATTCAAAAATTATTCATAAATAACATCTTGACGTCAGTCTGCACTCTTTACATTCCACTGTGCTTCTATTTACTCCTTTTATTACGTGTATTTTTGTACCTAATTTTCTAGAACAACTTTATTTTTACTTTGTTTCGCAATATGTTGATGTTTTATGTGAGAAATTTTATTTATTTTTTATCGCAAATATCATTATGAATTTTAACTTTTTTACTATTGTATTCACGAATCATTTTTATTTCTATAAATGTACATAATTATTTAATAGTATGTAAGATAATGTTAATATTCATGATTTAATTGAACTGTATGTAAGATAAAACGAAAAAAATAATATTCTTGTAGTTGTATATCGTTTAAAAACTACAATTTTTAATTAATTATCTCTCTTAGTTTACGACATACCTCATCCATCAGTCTTGCTAACTATTATTATGCCTATTGTACCTTATTACGTAGCAATAAATATCTCTTTTGCTCAAAAAGTGCCAAATTATCAAAAACTTTAAAGTCTTAGGCAGATTTTTGACACAATAAATTCAATCAGAAGACACTTCTACCTATTATTTAATGTTCTGTGGATTGTCTGTGTAAGTGTCAATAAAAAGTAACAAAATGTATTAAAACTTTGAATAAAATAAAATTATTTTTTGTAAAATTTGCATTGAAATGTCAACATTTAGTGTTGTTTGTGAATTTAATAATAACTCTTACTTACGATTACGTTACGCATGTAAGCGTAACTATATATAATTGTCTTAACATTGAATTTTTTCACGACGAAAATGAATTTCAATCAATTGAAGATAAGATTAAAACTCTTGCCGAAAAACTTCAGTATGATATAAAAACGTTATATTTTTTCCTTTACAATTACTTTCAAAGATATTGATCAGACTGGTGTTTGTAGCAACAGGAGCTAAGTCAAAATATCTATAATTCTATATGATATGGAAAGACTACGAATATTAAGCGTCAGCAGTAATATGGCATTACAGTAATTTAAGTTCAGTAATCATCGTGCAGCATAGATTATAATCAAATCGACGGCTAACATAATAGTCGACAATATTTAAAAAAATTACAAATGTTTTATGAAAAGCGATATAAGGATTTGTGAATGGGGCGTTGAACGAATGAATGTCATTGTCAGAAAGCGCGTCAAATACAAAAATACCTGACAATAATTATATCTTGTTACTAAAACTACATAATCTAAAACGATGTGAGGCGTGCTTTATACATATTAGGGTCTGATTGTAAACATAATGTCACAGTTTAATAATAAGTTACTTCATAATGTGTTGATCGAATAATAAGTAAATATGCTGGTTAACAGAACTTTGGCGTTCCCCCCGCTCGGTTTGACCGACGGAATACCTTTGACACATGCTAACGCTCGGGACTTATTCAACTTCGAACGGCTAGCGGTGGACACCTTCTGGCCTGTGACTGTTCTACTACTATTTATAACAATGAAACACGTAATAAGTTGAACATATTAGATACATACAGCCCAGCTCATTTATGCAGACCCGAATATGTATACTGCATTACTTTTAAGTGGAATCTTTTTCGAGAAGGCGTATTATTGTTATAGTGTATTACAATTTGTATGTACTATCTTATGATATTGATGAAGTTTGTGATAAAACGTATTTTTAAGGTACTCAATCGTAACTAATAAAATGTTCATTATGATCAATTTCTCAGTTTCATTCACTAAGCCCGTTGCTTCTTTATTTTTGCTTCTATAAAAGTTTTACTTAGTTTATGGTACAATTTTTAATTTAATCGTACCTTCGTTAATTGATTACTTTTATAAGCCATTTTATAGTTAATTGTATTCAAGTAGTATTTAGCAAATATTATAACAAGTGTCCGGCAGTAGCTAGTGACGCGTGTCTGTTTAACTAACGAGCAAACAATGAAGTGTCAGAGGCTTAAATATGGAAAGCGATGGCACAGACGCTGCAGATCAATAAGAATGTCATATCTCTCCATACCACCAGCACGTTGTGCTATTCTTATAATATAAATTAATTTTATATGATGAAGTGCACAATGAAAATCACAGTTACGTCAGTTATTTTCTCAGTTTTAATTCTACAGGTAAGTACTGACCCCTGAACTTATAAGTCTTCTTATTTCAATTAAAATAACGTTAAAATTAACCTTAATTTATTTACTACAGACATCTGCGTCGTTTTTCGACGGAGTTCGAGGTGCATTTGAAACAGTTGAGAACAGTTTTGGGAAGCTCTTCAATGACGTCGTGACTGATGTTAGGGATACTATAGACTGCACTATTTTGGCGGTTGAAAAGGTGTTTTCCTTCGGTGGAATATTCAGGCATCCATCGGACTACGAGAAGCGGTGTAAAGGCGATGCCCAACAGAATACTTCACCGCCTGAAGTCCCACCATCAGAAGTAAGATATGACAGCTACACACCTGCTGAAACACAAAATGCAGCTGAAATATCTCACGAAATCGCAGATGATGTGAAAAAAGAGTTATCGCGAGAACTTGACGCAACTATGTCTAATGTGAATCAAACAATCAATGAACTTTTTGATGTGAGCGGCGCACACAGAGAGGTAGAAAATGTTGAAATTGCACTCAAGAATGATACAAATAGATTAACTGAAATAAGTGCTTTATTGAACAAAGAAATAAATGACTTATCTGGAACCATCAAGAGTCAATTCGAAAATCTAAACTTAGATAGAAAAAAGTCGACAGTTGACGATGTATTGAAGGAAATTAAACTTCTGCAAGAAGTTGAGTATAGTAATAAAAACGCAAATGCTACAAATAAAATACGTCAGGTGTTCGATGAAGTTTTAGGAGTTTTAAATGCAGAAAAATCAGCTAAAACATTGTCCAATGAGGATGAAGTCAAAGAAATTATAAAAGACTTAAAAAGCATGTCACAAGATACAGATATCAATAAAGATGTTACTCAGTGGAAAAAGGATGAAAAGCAAATTTTAGAAAACATTGAAACCAAGATATCTGGCGATTCGAAAAAATTCTTCGCAAAAGATTCAGTGACGCCTGTACCAAAGAGTTTCAAAGATATCGCTAAGAGTTTGTTTAAACATCCTGAGTTACCGCCAATAGAGGATACTGATGTAGAAAGTGATGAGGCAGATGATTCAGGTGAAGAACCAGAATTATCCGAAAGTTCTGAATCGGCACCAGATTATGATACGCAAACTAATGAAGAACTAGAGATAGCCGATGCACCACCGACCATTGAAGAACCAACAGATCTATCTAAGCTTGACGCGTCTGCTCTCAACTCATTCTTTGCACCACCTAGCAAGGAATCGCAAAAAGAAGCCGTCAAAGACGCGGAGAAACTGATAGAAAGGAGTAAATTTACAAATACGATTATGAATAACTTCTTTAACCGTCCTCGTGATGATGATGATGTTCCTAGTGTTTTTGATAATCCTGACCTATTGAACTTTGGGGATGACTATTCATAATCATACACTAGTAAATGAATAATGATGACGCCATGATGAGCGGACAGAATAACGGCTTAGTAATATTTACTGAGCTGTTAAAATATGTTTGAGCCCATTGTTTATGTTATAATGCGTAGTTAGCAATTATAAAGGAGATTGTATTGTTTAGGTAGGTTACCTACCAGGTTAATAAGTGTAAGTTAACGCCTAAAATATTTAATTTTTAAATTACTATTACGATGCATGACATTTATTTTTAGACTTTTGTAAACTAGATACTTAATTAAGTATATTTTTAATAAATTTTTGTTACAGTAGTCTTTATTATTTATGAATATCTCTGACTAGCCCCTCGGGGAATATAGTCGTGAGCATATCGGGGAATATATGCTATGCATTATTATTATTAATTACCAAAGTGATTTCAAAAACAATTCTGTTTATTTATTTCAGTTCACAATACATAAATTTACATTACATTAGATTTCCTTAAATTAACATTTGAAGTGTTAAGCTTGACGAATATTATAATTTCATGTTACTAGGGGTGTTCAATAAAAGTGAGAATGAAATAGATAGGTACTCCTTGGTAAGATGAGAAAAAATTTATACGGGCAAGCAAAGCCTAGACATACCTATGTTATAATAATAATTAAAAAAGGTTTCGATTTTCATTTGTTTTTAAAAAAAAATAGTCACATTTTCAACGTTTCGGAACGTGTTCTTGAAAATGGAGAAAATTGAAATTCGTGCGTTAATTAAATATCTCTGCTTCAAAAATTTTACTACGGAGCAGGTAAATCAAGACTTGCAAGGTTTCATGCTCCCTCATATTCTACAGTTGCACGTTGGTTTGCTGAGTTTAAGCGAGGAAGATCTTCCACCAACGAATTATATTTATAAGCGTGGGAAGTTTACGTAGGTTTTTTAAATCTCGTCAGTGTTCGCTAGTATCGCGTGACGTCATCGCTCCCAAACGGACGGCGGCGGACGCCCGCCTCATACTTTCCTAGTACATTTCGCGGGTAAGTTTGGGTGTTTATTTACACTGAATCCTGTAATTTTAAACTCAAAATTATTGTTTCTTCTTGAAATTATAATTATCATTAACCTTGGAATGGTTCAATAAATCGTTAGTTTGAATATTAAGTTATATTTATAAGACACTGCGAGTCGAGTACCTACATACCTATTAAAAAGCATATTACTCGTACTAGCAATAACCAAGTACCTACTACCACAGCACAGCATAACTATATTAGTTCTTCCAGTACGGCAACGAATGTACTTGCGCAGAGGCCGCATCCCAAGATTTGTATGAAGATTTTCGTACTTTTAGGCCGAGATTCAGAGAAGATTTTTAAGTCATAGTTCGAACTCCCGTATGACAAAATCCATACATTATCGCTCTGCTTAGCTCGAGCTAAGACTAAAAAATTGTCTCTGAATCTCGGCCTTAGGTTCGTTTGGTAGATTTTCGTAATTTTTGGTAGATTTTTGTAGTTTTTGGTAGATGTTGGTATTTTTTGTTAGTTTTTGGTTCTTTTGGTAGAATTTGGTAGATTTCGGTAGTTTTTGGTAGAATTTGGTAGTTTCGGGTCTTATTGGTAGTTTTTGGTAGATGTTAGTATTTTTTGTTAGGTTTTATTCTTTTGGTAGTTTTTGGTAGATTTTGGTAGGTATTGGTAGTTTTTGGTAGATTTTGGAAGTTTCAGGTTCTTTTGGTAATTTTTGGTAGATTTTTGTAGTTTTTAGTAGATCTTGGTATTTTTTGTTAGTTTTTGGTTTTTTTGGTAGTTTTTGATAGATTTTGGTAGATTTGGTTTTTTTTAAATAGTTTTTGGTTCTTTTGGTAGAATTTGGTAGTTTTTGCGTTCGTTTCGAAAATCTACCAAACACTACAAAAATCTACCAAAATCTACAAACAATTTCGAAAATCTACCAAACGAACCTAAAAGTTCAAAAAACTACAAAAATAACCATAAACTACCAATAAGTACAAAAATCTACCAAAAACTACCAAAAGAACCAGAAACTACCAAAATCTACCAAAAACAACCCAATACTTCCAAAACCACCGAAGGCATCGATGTATGTTAAAGAACTGTCTCGCGCCTGCCGTTGTCGGTCAATCCTAAAATCTTCATACAAATCTTAGGATGCGACCCCCGTCGCCCGCTTCCCCGCAAGGCCCCCGTCGGTCGTTGCTCTGCGCAAGTACATCGTTGCCGTGCTGTAAGGACTGATATATGCTGTGACATATGCTGTGACAATATGGTGTCGTTTTTGGCCTGTTCTCATCGCATTTGTCCATTTTTTTCGAATTTTCGGATCCTTGGATACGTAAAAAACAACTTTTCGGGTGATTTTACATGCAGTTTTAGTATGTAAGATTTTTAACAAAGTAGTGAATGAAAATGTATTTAAATAGAGTGGACTCGCTCATTAAAGTGACACATTACCTAGTAATGATTAACCCAGGAAGCTGGAAATAGGTACTTTCTATACCTGGAGTACAGACTGCCTTACAAGCGGTGAAACATGAAAATACTCCTTGGCGGTCGGTAATGTTCAACCTTATTTCGTACGTTTACATCGTCGTTGTTGGTTTGTCCCTTTCTAATCCAACGACGAACGGTAAAAAAAAGAGTTTTTATGAAATTTTTGTTCTGAAAGACAGAGGGATAAACCTAAAGTTTGAAACATAGATGCCAAAGAAGGACGAACATTACCGACAGCTATGGCCAATTTTCGTGTTTCCATGCTTGTAAGGAGGATTGTTATCCTTTATTATTCTAAATCCATGGATTAACCAATGTCATCGAAGTTAATGTCATGAGAAATAATAAAGTGGACGACAACCACTCCCCTCGTCACTGTAGCTTCGTATTGTAGTGTTTTCAGTTTTAGTTGTACAGAGCCGATTTTTTTTGTAGGATCTTTTTTCAACTCTTACAAAATCCTACAAAATTTTCAAAAAGATTCATCACGTACTTTCCGAGATCGAGATGCATCTGGAGTGAGGAGCCACCTTTTTGTTCATGTAACTTGTCTTTACTTTTGCTAAAAATTCCAGAATTGGGCCTACAAAATCTACTCATTTCAAAATAGGCATAGAATCCTTTTTTCAATAGCAAATGTTGCTCCTCAATCAATACGCACATAATTTATGAACGCCCCTTAAGTAGCGTTTATTAGATTGTATCCATTATTACGGTAGGCGTGATTAACATCACTAGTCATTCATTTTACATCAATTTTTTTTTTATATTTGTAAAATATTACAGAAGTTGAATTTTTTTTTATATTTGTTGGATCGAGAACAGACTACACAATTTTTAAAGGTATTTTTTATTTTATTAATTACCCAAGGTGTAGACGAGTCCATAATATTATGTGGGTAAGGCCGAAAATTTTTAACCGACTTTCTTTTTTTGTGTATTTGTTACGCGATTACTCCGCCAATTATGAATTGATTTTGATTTTTCTTGTTTTGTTTTAATTTGGTGAAGATGTAGTGAAGGGCTACGGAGATTGACAATGGAACTTCTCAAAAATGTATAGCAAATCATCGGCGATTGAAATAAATGTTTCGTGTTTATGTTCCCCTTGCATTTACAACGGATATGTCAACCCAATACACCACCACTAAAAATTGTGAAACAAACATTTTAACACAAAATTTAAACCGACTTCAAAACAAAAAAAAAGGAAGGTAGGTAAAAAATAATAATATTAGGTATATTATTTAACCAACGTTTTTTTAAATTCGCATCTATAAGAACTTTAATTAGTTTTATTGGAATCGGTCTCAAGCCAAGCCCAAAAAACTACTATAAGCCCAATCGCGAATCAAACCGGCTTGACAGCGAGTCCTATAATACCAATAAATATTCTTATATCATAACTATGCGAATATAAAAGACGCTTTTTAAATATTGTAAATTTGTTAGTTTTGAAGTCGGTTTTAATTTGTTGTTATCCCTTTATTGTAACGCAGAAATAGAAATCGGTGAAACAGAAACAGAGTTGATGACATAAAGTGACACACAACCAAATAGCATAATGTAGACACGGCGACACATCAAGCTATACAAAACCAAAATAAGCTGGCCGCGCGAAGGTCGAGTAGCGTATAACGTCGCGCGGCCAGCTTATGTTGGTTTTGCATAGCTTGATGTGTCGCCGTGTGTACCTACTTGCAGACAGACCTAGTCAAGTTATAACAGGTTCCAACTATGTTATGTTGATGTACGTAGAAGATTATCCTCACAGGATTTTATTACAATTTGTTAATAGTGTCCTTAATTATGCTGACACTTTTTTAAGGGGATGATCAGACCGTCAAACTGAACAACCAACTTTCTCTATGGGACCAAACGTCGAAATTGCGAAAAAAAAATCTGCTGTCCCATATAATTTGGCTCGAGTAGGTCAATTTATTCGCGACTAGCAGCCCGTCCCGGCTTCGCACGGGGTAGACAAATAAATTTTAAGACTCATTTTTCTACACCTTCGGTTACATTGTTCAAATTTTACCAAGGATCCCTAATTATTTTCGAAATAAAATGAAGCCTATGTCAAATTGGAAGAATGTAGCATTCTATTGGTGAATGAGTTTTTTACATTACAAACATACAAAAATAGGTACATATCTTTCCTCTTTATAATATTAGTGTAGATTTCTTTGGTCAAAGTCGGTCAGTTTGGATAAAGTTGTACAGCTTGACGGTCTGATCATCCCCTTAAAAAGTGTCAGCATATTAAGGACTCGTTAAGTACTTTAAATATAAAAACACTTGAGCTTAATATTTTGTTACTGTTTGTAATAAATCTCATAAGTAAGTACTTAAGTAACTAAGTAATTCATTTTTAACTTCCAACGGAAAAAGAGAATTGTTAGTAATGAAGCGTCTGTCCACCTAGCATCGAAACGGGTGGACCGATTTCGTGTGTCGTTCGATTGCCGTTTTTTTAGGGTTCCGTACCCAAGAGTGAAAACGGAACTCTATTCATAAGCCTACGCTGTCCGTCCCTCCGTCCGTCCGTCCGTCCTAGCTTCAGAGGGCTGTATCTTCTGAACCGTAATAGGTAGCCAGTTGAAATTTTCACAGATTATGTAATATTGTTTTAGACTTGACGACAATAGTCCGACTCGAATTTGGCCGGTTTTTTAAAGATCAATCGCACGATACAAGAAAGGAAATAAGTAAGTACAAGAGACAAAAATTGGGCCCTCCCAATAAAGTATTGTAAACTAAGTCAGTTTACAATGTACACAAGGTGCGACCGCGGCGTGTAGAAAGATATAAACATTACATAAATTAGAGAAGGTAACGTAGTTTTTATTTAATCGCAATCGGTTCATTTAGGTACCTACGTAATCAAAAGTTAAGAAAAATTAAAGTTTTCATGTACTCTAGTTACGTAAAATAAAACACTGACAACGTCACTGAACATTTTACCGCAGAGCAACTTTCAAGAATCTAGGGGCACGGTAGTGCCCCCGCCATGACGAGCCAAGCGAATCGCAAGGGCACTACCTACCTTTTCTCGAAGAGCTTCGTCGTTTTTTTGAACCCTCATAACTTGGGTTTGGATTATACCAGATAAAGAAAATTCTCTGGATATGATATCAATAGTGGACTTATTAAACATCTAAAGATCCAATTGCATAGCTCTTATACTTTAGATTTTATTGATATCTAAAACACCCAGATTTCGTCACTGACTCACTGATGTTCATCAAAATTCTTAGGGTACTTCCTGAAGTCCTATAGTAAGCTGAAATTTGGTATGTAAGCTAGTATTAGTAACTAAAGTGAAGGTTTTAACTAAGGTGTAGAGTTTGTGAAGCTATTGTAGAGTTAGGGCGTGTACAGTTAGAAGCTTGGCTCTACATGAGATCTAATCACTTTTTGACAGTGCGAGCCATATGGTCTCGTCTTGGCAACATTTTACATGAAAATGTTTTAGTGGGATTTATTTATCTTTCAATTACTTACTGTACACGATATATTAAATGATTTGTGGATGTTCTGTTAATATGTATCCCGAATGTTTAAAAAAGGATCCTCAATTCTCAATTACATTTGAACAAGGTAGGATCAATTTGTAATAAGGGCCAAAACACTTTTAATTGGCGTAGGTAGTCAGTGTTTTACTCGTATTTTCGAACAGCCGATCTGCGGGGGCCACTTTATCAATATTTTGATTTTACTATCAGACATGGATCCAGCGTTGGCTCTAGAAATAGAGCATAGCTCCCGACACCGTGCAACCCTCGAGCTGATGCAGCGTGGCGACTCTAAGATACAGCAGTTCTACAAGGATGCTGTCATCTTCATAACAGGCGGCTCTGGGTTTATCGGCAAGCAACTCATAGAGAAGCTATTTAGGTTAAACATTTTCACAACTATTAATACTTATTAAATAATACCTACTTATTGAATGAAAACGGAGTCAAATTAAGTAAAGTTATGTCCTATGTACAGTTACTATTGTAAGCATAAGCATATGCTCACGACTATATTCCCCGAGGGGGTAGTCAGAGATATTCTGAAACCTCAGAAAATCCACGTTTCACCAGTAGTACCGAAACTCTGTCCAGTGTGACGGGGGGTGAGCCCGTCGCCACATAATGGACAGTGGGTACAATACATGCCTCGAAATTGAAGCATGCAGGTTTCCTCACGATGTTTTCCTTCACCGAAAAGCCAGTTACTATTGTATATGGTACTATTGTAAGTAAGTTATTGTAGTAAGTTACACGAAACGTTACGTTACAAGAAATGTTATTTTTATTAATAATTAGGTCTCTGTACCTATACTGACGTCGCTACAAAAACCCTTAAAAAGTTACAACAACCTCTGGTAACCTTACCATTTTCTCTACTCTTCTAACTAGCAGTTCTCAAGATGATATAAAGTAATCCCTTCGACTTTGTGACGGGTTGTGATAAAAGTACATACATTTTGGACCAACATACGTATCTGGTCCTCAATCTTTTGAATTGTGAAGGTTGCTGCTGTAAAACACGTTATATGGGTAGTGTTATGGGTTTTGACTCCGTTACTTTATATCATCTCATCATCATAATTTCCAAAAGACGTCCACCGCTTGATATCAACCTTCCCCGATGATTTCCACTTGTCGTTATTCTGTGACCTGCATATCTATGTATCGGCTCCACGCCCATCATCTTAACAAGGACCTCAAGCCACCTTATGGGGGCCCAATATTGGTGAAGTGGTAACTTCTGGAGACAAGAATCGCTCTCTTCAAAATTATTAGGTAATTCCTTCCGGTATCGGACGAATTTTCTTCGGAAATAAACATTGAAACTAGAAATGCTAAGGAGTGCTATGGATTTTACTACTAAATTGCAAAGATTTTGACACACTGACGACAAAATTTTATTTCAGATCGTGTAAAATCAAGAAAATTTACATGTTGCTTCGTACGAAGAAGCAGAAAACGGTTGAACAGAGACTTGAAGAAATTGTATCAGAATCGGTACGATATTTGTAAATTATCTTTCATTTATGATCAAACAATTGTTCCTTGTCAGTCACTAGAGTGAATTTACCTACAGCGTATCTACTTAGTAGTATATGCTCACCACTATATTCCCCGAGGGGGTAGTCAGAGATATTCTGAAACCTCAGAACATCCACGTTTCACCAGTAGTACCGAAACTCTGTCCAGTGTGACGGGGGGTGAACCCGTCGCCACTTATAATGGGCAGTGGGTACAATACATGCCTCGAAATTGAAGCATGCAGGTTTCCTCACGATGTTTTCCTTCACCGAAAAGCCAGTGGTGTTACAAATCGTACACAAATTCCGAAAAACTCATTGGTACGAGTCGGTCTGGACGGGGATCGAACCATCGCCTCCTGCACGGCAGGCAAGGTTACTCGCCACTGGACCACCACGGCTTTTTTACTACTTAGTAGTTAGGTACATAATATTTATATTTAATAAAATAACTCGGATTAGTAAAGAAGCTGGGCCCTGACCACAAAGCCAAGGACAAGCATGAAGGAAAATCAGCGTAGGTAACCCACACATTGGCTAGCATCAATGTGTGGAGAAAACAGAACAGCGGGTCACTATCAACAATGAGGTTACGATACGGCTAAAGATTTTCTTTAGTTGTGTTATCTAATTGGCTATGTGCACGACACAAGCGCCCCTAGCGGTGTCGGACCGCCGTGAATTATTTCAAGTAACATGTTAGTTAAAAACTTGTAATTTTTATAA
Source organism: Agonopterix alstromeriana (assembly GCA_963924505.1). Classification (NCBI taxonomy): domain Eukaryota; kingdom Metazoa; phylum Arthropoda; class Insecta; order Lepidoptera; family Depressariidae; genus Agonopterix; species Agonopterix alstromeriana. The sequence goes on along the minus strand of OZ004668.1, from coordinate 10,484,141 downwards.
TAAAATAATGTAAAAACTAAAGAAATTAGCAACATTATCGATATAAAAATTATAAATTACCTATTTCCGATTATAATCCACGATATTTGCAGTGCGAATTTCCGTACAATCTTTTATCCCGGTTTTCACACCTTTGGAGATAAAATTTCAAAAAACCCTTTTTGGTGAGCAGATAGATGCCAATAGAAACTTCCATGCCAAATTTTAAGTTTGTAGTCTTTACAGTTTTGGAGATTTCGTGTTGAGTTAGTGTGTGGATTTGCATAGATTTAAGCATATTTTACACAGCTTGACCATCAAAAGTACACATTTCTGTCACCCCGGGCGCTGCGATCGAATTGTCAGTTCCCATCACCACTTCGCACATAACCAATAGGAACCTTATTATATTATATCCAACCAATCAGCTCATGGTGAATGGTCAAAACCGGCGTAAATTCATCTAACCCACCTATTTCCAGGTATATGATGTTCTGCGTGAATCTCAGCCCCATTTTGGTGAAAAGATAGAACCAGTTGTCGGTGACATTGGCGAGGTCAGACTTGGATTGAGCGATGAAGTCTGGAACAAACTCACCGAAGAGGTACATCCGAACTAAGTATTCTAAGCAACTGTTGAGTCAGACTGTAGGCAGTTTTTGACAGACAAATTACGTGTCCACCAGGAAAAAATAATATTTAACTGAAAGGAGTACAAAAAAAGAAGAAATAAAAAAATTACGTACTTACCAGTAAGTCAATGACTATAATAGTATTTTCACAATTCAGGTGCACTTCATTATCCACTCGGCTGCAACAATAAATTTTACGGAGCCAATTCATGTGGCTACTTTGATCAACGTGCGTGGTACTAGAGACATGCTGACGTTTGGAAAAGCTTGCAAAAAGCTGAGGTTGGTTACATTTATGTATAAGAACGGTAGACCGAGGCAATATCGGAATGGTGGAAAACCGATGCGTTTTGGTCAGACGCCATGGTCAGACGACATCGTAAGGGTTGCGGGTCATGTCATCAGGACAGACATAGATAAGATTGCCACAGGACCGTGAGGAGTCGCGCAATAAAAAGGAGGCTTATGCCCAGCAGTGGGTTGATGTGGGCTGATTTTATAGATTGAGTGATTGTGTGACTTACGTTAGATAATTTTAGTTTAAATATTTCATGATAATTGTACTTGAACGATATAAACACAATTGGTTTTTTGGTAAAGAAAAATATCATGAAAAAATCTGCGAACGTTTTTGCTAAGCGGAAGAAGAAATTCTATTACGCGGGACAAGTACCTAGTGGACTAACGCACATGCACCCTATGAGGGTTCCTACCCTACTTTTACTGGACTTTTATCGAGCAGTGAGGACAATCATCATCATTTTATGGCATTCAATTAATACCGATCAGAAAATAGCCTTCTTATGAAGATAAGGGGGCGGGAAAATCGGTCCCTGTTCCGGGCGACAGAAACTCACGCTACGCCACTGTGTGGTTGATTGTATTTCCAGGTCTTACGTACATGTATCGACGGCCTACTCGCATGGCACAAAATCTCGCATCGGTCAACCGGTGCTAGAGCAGTTTTACCCTAGCCCGGTGCCCCCCACCACCTTGATCGAGTTCGCCGAGAATGTAGACAAGAACGTCCTTGACAGCATAACACCAGGGCAAGTATTCAGTATTCACTAAATAATTATGTGTGTGTATAACGAAAATGTATTTTCTCTTAGCGCTAGTCACACTTGGCCGATTTTTATTATTTGATGTTTTACTTTAGAGTTTGCCCTAATCACACCAAGTTTAATGCTTGTATGTATTAACGTTTTTACGATAAACAAAGAACAGAAAACATAAAAAAAAAAGATTCTTGTAAGTCTTAATTTTTTTAACATTTTGTTTTTTTTATTACTTGCCATTATTTCAATTTGCTATCTAAAATAATGCCACATTCTTTGAAAACTTCAAATAGCGACACGAATTTGTTTTTGCTCTGTTCGAATAGACTGACGGACGGACGGACGCGGTCGGTTGGAAATAAAGTAAACGTTTTATTGATGTAACAGATTACTCGTAAATTCATGTTATATCATGTGTCATGCCATTAATGGTTATTACATAATTATTTTCTTATTTATTTGTCACACACCAAAGCCTACAGAAATAGTAACGTTAACGAAGCTATATAGAAAACGTCATGTCTTATTTCTATAACAAATGAATATTCTAATAATTAACAGATTAATCGATGGTTGGCCAAACACATATACCTTCACAAAAGCAGTAGCCGAGGAAGCGGTGCGCACTATGGCGGGAGACTTGCCCATTTGCATCGTGCGCCCTGCTATAGGTAGGTACTACATTATAGTACTCTGTGGCCGAGATTCAGAGACGATTTTCTTAGTCTTAGCTCGAGCTAAGCAAGGCGAAAAAGTATAGATTTTGACATACGGGAGTTCGAACTATTACTTAAAAATCGTCTCTGAATCTCGGCCTGTGGTACTACTATCTCATCTCATGTCATCTCACTAATATTATAAATGCGAAAGTATGTGAAGATTTTTAGATGTCATGTTAGTTTTGTATAAAATAGACGATTTTAATATTTAATTTCGATGTCGGCTCCTCCATTATAAAAGTTGTCCTTGTGGTACTAGAATCGGTTTAAAATACTGATGGTACAACCATTTTATGTATACAGGGTTGGCCTGACGGTTTTTAAGGGGACGATCAGACCATCAATCTAAACAACTTTCTCTATGGGAATAATCTAAATGAAAACTGCAAATCTACTCGACCCAAATGTACGGGACAATTGTTTTTTTTGTGCAATTTCGATGTTAGTCACAAGAAAGTCGTTCAGTTTGATAGTTTGATCATTCCATTAAAGTAGCCCCAGACCCTATATGGTTAAAAGATTGTTAAATAAACATGGTGTTAGGGTAGACAGTTGCATTACTTTAATAACTAACATCTTGATGATTGACACTGACATCGAAAACTCTTCTGTTCAGGTAAGTATTCGATTATTACGGCTGCTCTAATGATGTGTTTAAACAGAGTAAATTTTTCAGTAATTGGTGCTTACCACGAGCCTACCCCCGGCTGGCTCGATAAGTCAAACATCCTAGGACCGAGCGGAGTAAGTCTTGCTATTAAGTTTACTTATAACTTACTACGTTACTTATCTCATAATAGCTTAAGACCATTAATAACTATGGACGAGATATGCGTGTAATTCTATTATCAAACATTTCTGCCACTTTTTGCGGGCGACGAGGTAGCATTAAATCCGCGACTTTGGATTTCATTCCATTACTTTAGATTCTAATTTTGATTGTTAAAAATAGTATCGTGTGAACCCCAAGCGAGACTAGTTTAAAGTTATTGCTCCGCAATTAGGTATAGGCTGTCTCCTTTAGTAATAAGGTAATAAATTGTGTGTAAATGCACATGATCAAAAATAATTGATCCTATAGAGAAATCAAACTCGATGACATAACATTATTTCATCATCGCTGAAAACGTTCGTTTAAAGTCCGCCAAAATCCGAAAAAAAAACGCTCGCTAATCGGCTCGGTAGAGCGTCGAAATGGAACGCTCCTCTTTTATTCTTTGTATAGTTCTTTAATACTGCAACGACTAGTCCCATTACTTGCTTCGCACGCACCTGGATTTTGACCTTGTAACTAGTATTAAGTATAGTAAAATCTCTAGCTTGCTTCGCTCAATGCAGCAAAATCACTCGCACCTAGTTCTAGATTATATAGCGACAACATTATCTTATTGTAGTAAAATCATAAGCCGACCTATTCATATTTTAGTCCGGGCTTCGCTCGCTTCAGATATAGGTATTCCGTTTTTTAAATTTTGCGAACACTAATAAGGTATATTATCTCATTTATGTGTTACTTGGCGTATTTATTACAAATAACAGTTACATTGAAATATTTATCTACACCTACCTATATTATATTATTCAAAACAACAAGAAAAAAAATGCTGTCCCGCCTGTATTTTAAAAACTAAAGCCAAGTAAAATCTTAAACGGCAAAACCTAGGAAATGAGGTATGATTGGAAGGAAAACTTTTTAAGGTTTATTTCTACAGGGTAAAATTGATATAATTATTATCCTTTTAAACTAAGAGTCTACCCATCAAACTGAACAACTTTTACTATGGGCGCAAACAGATCGGAGCAAAAAAATCTGCTGTTGCATACATTAGAGTCAAGTAGGCATTGCAGTTTAGAATGAAACAGCTGAATATTTTTGGGTTCCGTAGTTAAACAAGAAACCCTTATAATTTCGTCCATTCTGTCTGTATGCCCTGCCTCAATAAATCGCTCAATTTCGCACCTACTGAGTCGATTTTTTTTTCAAGCTCGCATACAACGAATGAAGGTTTGTGAGGTGTCGCTGGATATGTCTCGTCGAATGGAACAAAACTCCAATAGAAACTAAATCGATATAATGCTTCCGTCTCGAGATATCTGAGCTCAAAATAAAATATAGGGCGTACCCCCCTCCTCTAAATTCTAAAATACTGCAGTGAAAAATCTGAAAATGATACAAAATATAGCGTTCTTATTGTAGCTTATCGTGAAAATTTGGTATAACGGATGCTGTAGCCCAACCAGTTTCTGGAAAAACCTGTAACATAAAAATATTTTCTAATTACAAACTAGATGGCCTTGCAGGAAATTAAATCGCGCTATCCTTAAGTTTCAACAGTAAAGGATGTCTATTCAAAGTGAGAGTATTTGACAGGTTTTTAAAAACTGTTCTACGTTAATCACTGATGTCTAAGGACTCTATAGAAAATGTATATTTTATGTTCCATTACATATAGGTCCTTCAAGTTCAACCCTGTATAGTACAAGAAAAAACGGAAACAAAAATTATTATTAAAATATCCCGCGAAAACGCAGACAATATACGTGGCTACAAGCAGGTGACGTCACGATGACGTAAACTTTGTACGACACTCATACTCTACACGCAACTATTTACAAGCAGTGGTCGTCATCAACCATTCGGCCAATCACAGTCGTTTACGATCACGTGACTAAAGTAGACAAAAACATTATTTTCTTTGTCGATTTTCTTTTAAAATATCCAGTATTTTCTTAACTGACTAAATAGTTGGTTTCCAAAATTCATATCCAATACGGATGCCATCAATAGATCCTATATTTTACATGCTGTCAAATACCGTCGATATTTCAAGATATTTCAGTTAAATGGGTAGACTCTTAGTTTGAAAGTATGCTATTAACATAAACTAATCTTCTGACACATCTCATTCCCACATGTTTTCAGCTTATTACTGGTATTGGACTGGGTGTCATGCATGTAGTAAATGCTTCTTCGAGAGCTGTCACTGACATTGTACCGGTAGACTATGTGAATAACATTATCATCGCAGCGTCTCACGAAACGGCAGTAAGAAGAGAGAGGGGAGAAACTGACATCAAAATATACACTGTAGCCAGTGCAAGGAACCCTATAGATATAGGTAAGTAGAGATAAAAAACCAACTAAGAGCGTCTCAGTCTCGCCCATGATAGGGTTAGCCATTGTACCTACTCTTAAAAGTAACTTGTAATAAATTGTTATTATTTATCGCATCGTTTCAGCGCGCTAACGATAGATAGCGTGATTGCATTTCGAAAAAGTGAAATTCCGGATACCAGCACCAAATTTTACTATGTTGTTAGGCATGTTCTCCGAACCCCAAAACTGCCGGGAGCCAATCTCTGAGATGTCGGGGTCACCAGTTACGATGTAACCAAGATGGCCGCTGCCGCGTTTAGAAAAGTGTATTGGCTTGTCAATAAACGCAGATAAAACTGTAATTGGACCATTCTCAAATAAACGGGATCTCAGAAAGCTAAGAAATCTACGAATCAAGGGGAAAACTATACCGTTTTTCTAAGATGTTAAATACTTTTAAGAGTTACATTCGACCAACACATTAACTGTAAAGGGTGTAGGGAAAAGTATCATTAACCTTTAAACCACATACTCTTCTCATCAAACTGAACAACTTTTATTATGGGAGCAAACTGATCAGACCAAAAAATCTACTGTTCCATACTAAACTGCAGCGCCTACAATACTCAAATGTATGGGACAGCTGATTTTATTTTTGTTATCATCGGTTTGCCTTACACCCTATGTATATGACATACAGTCATACAGACAGCTCTCGGCATTTGCTATCGTATGACAGGAGCTAGATGGAGAATATCGCCTAAAATAGCCTTCTGGATTTACACTGCGACAGTAAAATTAATAGTCTGCTATGCCGCAGCCGTCTGGTACAAAAATACCTCTCAAAACAATACCAACACCTCAAAGCCTACAAAAAACAGTGCCTATTATATGACATACAGTCATACAGACAGCTCTCGGCATTTGCTATCGTATGACAGGAGCTAGATGGAGAATATCGCCTAAAATAGCCTTCTGGATTTACACCGCGACAGTAAAATTAATAGTCTGTTATGCCGCAGCCGTCTGGTACAAAAATACCTCTCAAAACAATACCAACACCTCAAAGCCTACAAAAAACAGAGTGCCTATTATAACTGGCGCTATGTCCACCAGCAGTCGGGTAGCTCTTAACGCACTGAACCTCCAAACTTTGCACATTTGCGTACAAGGAGAGGCCAAAGCATAGTTGGTTTTGGTAGTTTTTGGAAATTTCTGCTAGATTTTGGTAGAAAAAACAACAAAAACTCAAAAACCAACAAAAACAAAAGAACTAGCTTGGTTCTAGAAACTACCAAAAAGTAATAAAAACTACCAAAGAGTACCAAAATACCCTAGATGTTCAATTTAGTTAGACTCAGATGTTAAAAAAAAATGACATAACCACAATAATAATAAAAAGCAAAATTAATTTTTTTTTAAAAACCCACGACGGATGTAAACATTGTAATCTAAAAAAGATGAAATAAAATTTTTGAAAATCCCTCGACTAAAAGAAAGTAGGTAAGTAACTAAAGATTATAAACCAAACCCAAAAAAATCCGTCGGGGCTGCTATTGCCTCTTTCCGTTCCCTTCCTTTCCGTTCTGTTCCTTTCTGTTCCCAATTTCAATGAGACACAAACTCCCGCTCCCACTTCGCGTCCCGCGTCGCAGCTTTACACTTTTCCAATTTCATCTTGATTTTTCTCATTTCCTACTGGTAACCCTGACACCTCAGAGACTGACTTCGGGTAGTTTTGGGATCCGGAGAACATACCTACACACTAAAATTTTGTGCTGGTATCCGGAAGCGATCTTTTTTTACCTTAAGGCAGTGGTATATATTAGTAACTTTTCGAAAAGTTAACTATGTCTTGATTTTGCGCTTGGAGAGATGCACGAACGCCTTTACCAAATTAACGTTGAAATAACACAATAATAAACTAATGTGTATTTTCCAATTATGTATTGTGTTTCAGAGACTTTGAAAATGAATTTTTACGAGTTTGTTAATTCTATGACATCAGACAAGGCTTTATGGTACATATTTACATTCGTAGTGAAGGACAAAACTTTGTATCATTTATTTTTTTGGATGTTCCACTTCATACCTGCGTACATTATTGATGGAGTTTTCTTTTTGTTGGGGAAAAAAAGAATGTAAGTTTTGTAGTTCCATATTTATTCCTACCGAATTACTCTCACTGCTTCCCTTTGCTTAGTAAGAAGTAAGTACAAGGAGAAATAACTGGCCAAGAGCGAGGTGTGTACTCGCACATAGAGATTTCCATAAAGAAAAAAAATGAGGACCTTTATTAAATTGGTTAATACGTGAGTCATACTGAGATTTTAGAAAATAAGAAATAAAAACCGATTTCAAATCTAAAAGTAGGTAGAAAATAATATTGCAGCCATTGATATTGTGGAGGAACTACTGTGGAAGGTTCCTCCGGTGAAAAGGGAAGATCTTCCGCCAGGCTAGGTGTGAAGCCTGGGGACCGGCCGTGGTCCAACAGTTCTTAGTTGGACCTTGTATATATATCGAATCTCTGTGATTATTTCTCTTGCGCGATTCATGTCTTGTATACGATTGTGAACCTTATGTGTAGCGGCTAACGGGTTACCAATGTGACGTCGCAAGTTGTCTTTACGTACACATTTGCAAGTGCGACCGTAGTGCCATCTGTTAGCTTCGTTGCTATAACTTGTGAGTGTTGACATCTGTGGCAAGTCCCCACAGTACTCCCCCCTCAGACCGGAGGTCGTTGAGTTGTTCGAAGTGTGCAGTCTTGTATCCATGTAGGTGCAGGGCTCCAGTCAAGTGAGTCTGACGAGCGATATGCTGCGTGTGTGTGCATCGGTCAGGGAGATCAGGCCTGATGTGATGCGGGCGAGTGACAGGCGTGGAGAAGGCGAGCAGAACTGCCACGTGGAGGTGAGCTCAGACACGTGGGCTGCGGGAGATCCTTCTATACAGACGCTGACTGTCGTTGAGGAAGCTGCAGGCCCAGGAAGCGGTGTGAAGACAGCTGCGATGGACCTGGTGCGGGCTTCGGGTTGATGGCGTATGACTGCTGCTTGTTTGACCTGGTCGAGGGGTGTGAAGGATTTTTGTTGATGCTGGTTGCTGCTCTGTGTTGGTGCTGCTCTGCGGTGTTCAGGTTGCGATGTTCTTTGTCGAGGGTCACCACTGTGGAGGAACTACTGTGGAAGGTTCCTCCGGTGAAAAGGGAAGATCTTCCGCCAGGCTAGGTGTGAAGCCTGGGGACCGGCCGTGGTCCAACAGTTCTTAGTTGGACCTTGTATATATATCGAATCTCTGTGATTATTTCTCTTGCGCGATTCATGTCTTGTATACGATTGTGAACCTTATGTGTAGCGGCTAACGGGTTACCAATGTGACGTCGCAAGTTGTCTTTACGTACACATTTGCAAGTGCGACCGTAGTGCCATCTGTTAGCTTCGTTGCTATAACTTGTGAGTGTTGACATCTGTGGCAAGTCCCCACAATATCTTATATACAGGGTCCTTCCTAATATGCTGAGACTTTTTAAGGGGATGATCAGACCATCCAACTAAACAACTTTCTCTATGGCACCAACATTGAAATCACGAAAAACAAATCAGCTCTTCCTTATAAAACTGCAAACCTACTTGAGCCAAATGTATGGGACAGCTGATATTTTTTTCGCGATTTCGATACTCGACTTCGAGCGGTTCGATCCGCGACTGGGCTTGCAGAATTTTTCGGCTTTGCTTGACACCGACACCAATAAAACAAATTAATGTTCTTATAGATGCGAACGTTAAAATCATGGGCTACAATATTATTTTTACCTTTTTAGTTTTTGAAGTCGGTTTTAATTATTTGTAAAAAAAGTCTTATTGGGACCACCTCGAGAGTATACCCATTCAATTCAATTTTCGGTACCTATGTCAAGTTTTTTTTTGGAGGTCCGAATCAAAAACAATTTCGAGATAATTGTCTCAATAATAATATTTTCTATGTCAGAGATTTTAAAATGAAAGGATTATAGATATTTTTGTTAAAATAACGTAGTTTTTCGGCCCGTCCAGTGACGTCACTGGAAAACCTGTGAACTCCATGGTAAACTTAAAATCCACTTAAAATAACTGGTCATTGTGAAAAAAAATACATTCACGATTAAAGAACATTTGATGTTGCCGTTTCTGTCTCCAGCATAGAGTTAGAAAGAAAAGGCAGGATTTTTTTAAGAAGGCAATAAGTAGTTTTTCTTTATGGAGTTCGAATTATTTTCTCTCCACTATTGTTGCATTTAGAGATTACATATCAAAGTAATTTAAAAATTTTATTTATATTGATAATCTCGATGAATCGCAATAAAATTAAATTGGTTTCTTAAAATTATGTCTTCTATCCGTAAAAAATATAAAAATGAAGACAAAAAAAAAACTTGACATACCGAATTCACGAAACTATCGGTGAAGATACATAAAAATAAATACACACAGCCGAACATAGGTCCTCCTCCTTTTTTGAAGTCGGTTAAACATCGGATCAAAGTAGGATGGAATAGGTATTAAGAGTAGTATCCATTCCTTTTTATGGACTTACTTATATTTTATGGACGCCGGCTTACTTTTACTTAAAACAACAAATTTTCTAGTAAGGTTTGCTAAAATACGGGGTGTAAACTTAGGGTATATTACCGTTGGCGAGATTTTCAATACTAACCAATTAAAGTCAATAAAATCTTCAGAAACAAAGTTTTATTTGTAACGCATTTAATTTTACATCCTTTAAAGGCAGGAATTGAAAATACTGTATTTTACAATGTTTGAAGATTTAATAATTATTATTTATATTTCAGAGCCGTTAAACTATACGACAAAGCGTATAAAATGGGTGATGTATTTTCCTACTTTCTTAGTAACTCGTGGAAGTTTGGAGACGATAACCTGATGGAAATGTACCGAAACATGTCACTGACAGATCGAGCCGTATACCAATACGATATGGCAACTGTAAACTGGAAACAATATATCAATATTTGGGCTCTTGGTATACGGAAGTACCTAATAAAAGATGGCTTGAAAAATACTGCGTATGGCTTGAAAAAAATGAGAGTTTTAAGAGTCGCCCATTATTTGTTTACTACATTGTATTTTTATAGTCTGTATAAAATGCTGTATTTTGCATTTTGGGTATTCAGCCGTCTGTTTAATTTAGTATTTTAAAAATTAAGATTTAATAATTGTTTATTAAAGATCATTTTCAATATGTTTTTTTTTATTTATTAAGAAAACCAACAGCCTTAAAATAAAACAGAGTTTATCCTTTCCTACTATCAATACATAGGCCAATTATAGTTTTCATTAACATAACAGTTTAAGGGCCACTTCCGACAAAGTTCTTGTTAGCTTATCCTACAGCTCATTTGACATATTTTGTATGAAGAATATAAAACAATAAAGAGCTTAAGCTCGAGAGCTGTCGGATAAGCTAACAAGAACTTATCCAAAAGTGGTGAAACAGGCCCTAACAATATTAAAGGAATACAAAACGGTTTAATACCTACCCCTTTTATAACAACAGTACATTGATGCGCAGGGTGTTAAGATAGACATCTTCATTACCTTAATAGATGATTGTATCCATAACACTGAAAAACTTTACCAAAGGAACAAAGGGAAACACGTAAAAAAACATTTCATAGAAACGTTCGATCAGCTGATTGGATTTAGTATTGGAAACTCGCACAGGAAGAAATTAGGTTAGGTCCATTTAAAGCCGGAACTCAAAACAAAACGGCCTCCGGATGTGTGTATTATATTCTCTACCCGTATAAAAATATTTCACATTCGATCTAGTTTCGTCTCGACTCGAGGCACATGAGTAAATATCCCTCAGAGAGAAAGCTTCGATACAATCGCGCTAGTGGACAACTATGGGAGCCGTTAATTATATTATGCGCTCCTAGCCCCACAGAGACCGAGCTTTTAGGAGCGCACAAAATGATCACGTGATGCGCTCACCCAATATCTTAGATCCTTAGTCCATAGATTCTCCACTAGTGCGATTGTGTCGAAGCTTTCTCTCTGTGATATATTTACTCATTTGTCTCGAGTCCAGACGACACTAGATCGAATGTGAAATATTTTTATACGGGTAGAGACTCATATTCTCGAGATCTAGAGCACATTGGAAAAATGACAGCGAAAACTGGAGTATTGGCATGAAAAGTAGCATTACCAAAAGTATGTTCAGCTATTTCAGTGCGGTCTCTCCAGTTTATTATATGCCTATTGCCCTTGATGTGTTTCAGTAATAAAGGAAGGAAAAAAAACGCATAATCTATCTTATAACGGTTTTATTAACAATATAAATAGATAATTACAAACTTACGTCTCTACAATTGAGCTGCGCTACTCTACTGCGAGCAGTCAACGTGCTTATTCTTAAATGACTAGATTTATTTTATTCATATTGTTTTAAGGGTCACAAAACTATGCACCAATACATTCTCTAGTGCCCGAAAATTTGTGATAATAGAAATAAATATGAATGCATTGTATTACATTCGGAGATTTGATGTTTACATACCCGATTTCATACATTCCTTATTAGCATGATACCTACATATATTTCATTACATGTATTATTATTTTCCGTCCTATGTCAATAGGAAGGTAACTCAGGCTACAGTGTAACTAAAAATACGTATTTTTTCAAATTATGTAATTATTTTTAGATAAAGCCTGTTAAAAATTATCGAAAAATAAAAATAATTGGTATTAGGTAATTATTAATTACCTACCTATGGTACCTAATGCTTTATTTCTACTATCACAAATTTACGGTATTATGGACACCTTCGTTCTCTGTCTATCATCATTATAATTAGCACGACTCTAGTGCCTATCCATATACCTACATAACTCGTTTCACATTTAACACGAAAAGCGTTTAATTTAGCCATTTTTATTTATCTTTTATTTTTGTACAAATATTTTTTTTATTTCGCTTTGTTTATTAATGTTGATATTAAATTAATTGTTTTTTTTTCACTTTTTCAATTCCTGTCCAAAACTTTGGCACGGCTCGTTTTGAAGGCGTGCCTTAATATTTACATGAACTTTAAAAATTTTATAAAATATAATTTTGACTGAAATTGTAATAAAATCATTATAAATGTAAATCAACAACATTTCAGATCCTTATTTACAACTTAAACAATCATTTACATTAATAACAGAAAATGTCAAACTTAAAAAACCTAAAATTTTTCATTTACAAAAGGTTGGGATCAATTCAGTAGAAACATTCTAGACACTCCTTCGTAAAATTGAGCAAACGTCACTTAAATTAAATCTTTATAATATTGTACTTATTTATCATAAGGATAATTATCTTTCAATGGGCGTGTAAAACGTTTATATTTCGTTTTTCAAGTATTAAAACATAATTTGTTTTTTTTTTCTTCAATATAAATATGTATAATATGGTTGATTGTAAAAAATAAATATTAAAATATTCCTTACATTGTTATGTCGTAAATGACGTATTTTTATTTATTTCAATTTCTATGGTTTTCCTATAAATAATAAAATCGATATTTTATTTAATCGTACATGTTCTATTCTACGACAAAAATAATAATAGTGAAATTGCTTAGGAGAGAGTTTTAACACTTAGGTATGATTTTCAAGATAGGATTAGAGATAGAAACTATGAGTGTTATCCTCAAAATGTTATTAGCGAGTCATAAAACTAAGCTTTGCCATGTTTCTTTAGAGACCCGCCACACTAGCGTGTTTCGAGCGTCGTCGTCGTGCCAACGTCCGCGCAGCGGCGACGCGATGTTGACGCCGCGCACACTAGCGTCTTTCGAGTGCTGTCGTTGTGCCAGTGTCCGCGCTATATCGACGCCGCGGCGTCGCTGCGCCAGCGCTGGCCGGCTGCCGAACGGCTGGCTTATGCAGCGCTGGCGTCGCGATCCCGTTTCTCGTCAGTCATAATAGAGAACGTAAGGCGCTGCGTAAGCCCGGAGTTCGGCCAACGGCTGCGCGGACGCTGGCACGACGACGATGCTCGAAAGACGCTGGCCGCTGTGGGGGGGTCTCTTAAGCAAACTCTTTTTCATGACTCGTCAATTACAATTTGTTAACAGTTTAAAATGTCTTACAATTAAGTATAATTTAAATTTCGATGTCTACTTAAGCGCTAACATTAACAAATAATGAGACCACAATCCAAATTATAGATACGCGTTCGATTTCTTTCTAATATACATGTTTAGTTTTCTTGAATTAACGGGTAATTTTATATTGTTTCTGGATACTTTTCACTCAGGTGCATGTACATTAGGAACCAAAACAACGAGCCAGGAGATGGCCATAAAAAGTACCTTTGCCACTTACGTCTGATATCCATATATTTTGAGTGAATGGTGTATCCAAAATCAGAAATCTACGAGATTCAATTGTATAAATTGTTTTTTGTATGAACCTATGTGTTTCCGGACATGTATCATAATTATCTTTATCTGTCTGGTAGCAGAAATATCTTCAGCGATAAGCTCACGCTTATGTACTTTTCTGCTACCTATAGGTAGTAATTAAAGTACTCTGTGCAATAGGTAATGTATTTATGTAGGTAGTATTAAAATGTTAATAAATAAAGTCAAACTTAATCTCATAATTAAGTAGATCTTTATTTGTGTGCACACTGATTTTACCCAAACACATTGGTTTTCCTCTCACTCAACGGTTTGCTTTAAGAAAACTTTTAGAGTTAAGCTCGCCTTTGTATACATCAAGATTTATTGCAATTTATCATAATTATGTTGTTTGTGTACAATAACGAATCTAAGCATCCTTATAACGCCCATGACTACAACAATAATAGGTATCACTTGACTAAACATGTTCATTAGAAAGATACATTCTTACAAGAATAAGCGAGGTGCTTGTCGTAGGATTACGTATATGGTAAGCCCACCATCCATTGCTATACATAATTATGGTCCAAACATTTCGATCAACATTACCCATTTCTAGTGAACAAGAATCCGTGTGCGTATTTTGTAGATTGGTCTACCATTTTTATTTATTAGTCTTAGATGAAACCAAAAAGGGGAAGATACGGCATGTTCATACACATAAACTGTGTTCAGTAACGAACTAAACGAATATAAGTAGTATATTTGAAACTATATTATGTAAGGAGAGATATAGGTAGCTGTCGATGTAGGTGGAACTTTTGTCGCGGTGAAATTTTTGTTGTGGCGGTTTTGGGCAGTCGCCCGAGCACTATCCTGTGGATATCATACGCCATATCGCATACCACTAAATCCACATCGAATATGATTTTAACAGAAACCCTCAATCATTTTTTATTTTTCTTATCGATTATATAACATTTCCAAAAAATCAGAATGTTACATTTTGTAGTCACTGCTCTATAACTACAAGCTACTAAATCATAATAATCCGTAATTTTTCGATGAAGTGAAAACGAAAAATGCGTTTTTTTTGGAAATGTTGTGTAATCTTATAGAAATTAATAAAATATGATTGAGGGCAACACATTAGGCTCGGTACCCTCTTAATCGGAAGTCTTAATGGTCGTAGGTACGAGTACTTTCATTCCATCATATTATCATTACATCGGGTCTTTAAAAGATCAAAATCATCTATGCATTTGATCTTTTATAGAGTTAAATCGTGTGAATCCACTAGACACAGTTTAGCGCATTTATAGCCATGTTTTCCGCTTCTTGTTGCTAAGGGCAAAAAGGTAGTTTCCGTGTGCGTATTTTGTAGTTATACTGGTTGTAAACTTCAATGCGTTAGATACTTAAGTGGGTGCTAAATACAATCAAACTGAAAATTTTCACTACAGGACCAAAATGTAAATTGCAAGAAATTTTTTGTTCCATAGAAAAAGTCAAGGGCTACTTAATTTTTATTCTTGGTCCAATAGTGGTTCAGTTTGATGGTTTGAAGCATCCCCTTTAGTATGTAACACATTTAAGTATTTACCTTGTACAGTTCGATAAAAGTCTACAACATAATGCCTATTTGAACATTGTTGAGTCTATCCTGTCCATTTCAACCAGAGCTCTGTATACAAATTCTTGTGTTATGTACTGAAATTAAAAAAAAAAAAATGAAATGGACTGGAAAGACTCCTGCAAAATAAATTATTTTATTTTGAGTCTTATCGTTAAATAAATTATTAGTGTGCATAAAAGTAAAAAACTTAAATTTGGAAGTATCATGCATCAGTAAAAAGTACTATAATAAAAACTATATAACAGCTACCCCTGAATTTTACGTGCATGCAAAAATAGCTGTTACCAATAATAATCTCTATAATAAAAAGAGAAATTATGTCATTGAATATTTCCTAATATGCCTACATGCCGAGCTCTACAACGTGGTCGGTTTGAAGCTGGAACAGGGTGCTTCAGAACATCAAACTGAACAACTTTCACTAAGAAACCAATATCGAAATATCGAAAACGATCTGCTATTCCATAGAAATGGAAAATGTATTACGATTTCAAGGTTGGTTCCATAGTAAAACTTGTTCAGTTCGATTGTCTAAAGCACCCTATTCCATATTCAAAAGGACCCGATTCCACGGTGTGGGTTGAGCCTGATCATCTGGCAACACGGAATCGCATTTTTTCACGCTCTATCCTTTTCTGTCGCTCAGGAACGTCATTTGATAGGGCGAGACCTATTTCGCTCTAGCAAATGATTCAGCACTGCCGGTGCTGCTGCGTGCTATCGCATACCCGCTATCTTTTTCACTCTAGCAAGTAACGTTCCTGAGTGACAGAAAAGGATGGTACTTGAAAATTGTGCGATTTCGTGCTGCCAGATGAGGGAATGATCTTACATAGGTATCTAAAGAATAAATTAACCTTTGTATTAGATTAGTAGGTAAGAAAGAAAAAAAACATGTCTAAAATCAACCTAGGTACAGTTAACAACAAATGCTTTAGTATGGAAATGGCAAACGAATGCTGAGATGTCCGCATAAAATAGACATTTATTAACTTTTCGGAGCCAATGCAACTTTTTATTTGCGGTACCTACCTGCCTATTTTTAAATTGCTGATGAATTAGTAATATAATATTTCTTACTATAAATAAATACTGCTTCGTTTCGGCTTTCATTATTTTAAATAATTCAGAATTAATCTTTTGTTGTTAACTGTTCACAATACCACCTCAAAAAGCTACAAATTATTTCTGAATTTTCATAAACATGTTCAGCAATGGAAGGTACAGGTTTCAGGATTCTTAGCCGATGACACTAGGTTTTCTAAGTACGACTATTACCTAAGTAGTTGTTGAACACAGACAACATTCATTTGGTGGTTGTTCGTTTGTTTACTTAGATCTTATTTCACTTAGATTATTGCTAGTTATCATTAGGTACCTATTGAATTGGATAAGTAGATGTTATTTTACTAGATGACAGTGAGACTGCGATTGAAATAAATACATTAAAATGTAGTTCAAATTCAAAAGAATGATTGCTTCTTTTATTGTCACAATTAGATGTGGGATAATAAATGGAAAGAATGTTACGTATTAAAAAAAAAAGTAAGTAATTTTTGAAAATTTCATAGAGACAGATAAAATATATCTACCTACCTACTTAGTGCGTTCGGAAAAACACAATGTCAATGGCATGATACAGTAACAGTACATTTTGTAGGCTGTAATGTAAGTAACAATAAAAAAACGTATTTCAAATATTGTGACTTAAATATTTTGTCCCAATAGAAGTGAAGGCGTTTTGTAGTTAGTTGTTTTAAATTAAAATAATGTGACCATTTTAGGTAGGTAGGTACCTATCTAAGTATCTACTATATGTCTTCACTAGCATAGCATATGCTCACGACTATATTCCCCGAAATATTCTGAAAACTCAGAACATCCACGTTTCACTAGTAGTACCGAAACTCTAAAAAATGCAGTTAATTTGCTTACGTACGTGTAACTGTAATCATTGAAATGATCAAGAATTTTTGTTTAATTGATTTACGATGCATATTATGCTCGCTACTAATGGTGTCGTCTTTTGTTTTATTGCCTTACCACGCATATGCTCGCTACTAATGGTGTTGTCTTTTGTTTTATTGCCTTACCACGCATATGATCGCTTCTAATGGTGTCGTCTTTTGTTTTATTGCCTTAACACGCTATTAATGGTGTCGTCTTTTTTTTATTGCCTTACCACGCATATGCTCGCTTCTAATGGTGTCGTCTTTTGTTTTATTGCCTTACCATCCATATGCTCGCTACTAATGGTGTCGTCTTTTGTTTTATTGCCTTACCACGCATATGCTCGCTACTAATGGTGTCGTCTTTTGTTTTATTGCCTTACCACGCATATGCTCGCTACTAATGGTGTAGTCTTTTGTTTTATTGCCTTACCACGCATATGCTCGCTACTAATGGTATCATCTTTTGTTTTATTGCCTTACCACGCATATGCTCGCTGCTGGTACTGTCGCGTCGTTTAATTGACTTTTGAAATTGAGTAAACTGTACTAACACGTACCTAAGCAAGTTAACTGTAGTTATGTATTTAGAGTTTCGGTATTACTAGTGAAACGTGGTTGTTCTGAGGTTTCAAAATGTCTCTGACTACCACTTGAGGAATATATTTGTGAGCATACGCTCATGGTATTTCACGTTTTTTTGATGAAATGAAATGATGTTGTCATCGTTGAAAAGTTTTTTGTTAGGTCATTCAAGTTGGTGTCTGAAAACAATTATAAAACTTATAATACTTATCTCCCAAATGAGAACTGACATTGACCGATGTTAAAATCGGACACCAACATGAAAGATTTAGATCTGTAAAAACAAAAATGTACCTAATGATGAAAGAATGAAAGACTAAAGTGCAGATGAAGAATGAGAAGATAGTAAATCTAGGCTAACGTACGTGTCGTGGAATAGAACACGATCCGGGCGGGACGGGTGTGCGGGTCTGGATGCGGCGACACGTGGTGACGTCAGGTTCGGGACTTTATGACTGAATGGTACCACCTGTAGATAATGTTTTGTAATCAGCCTGCGATGTAGGTACAGTCACAGAAAAGAGATATACAGGGTCCTTCTTAATATGCTGACACTTTTGTAATGGGATGATCGGACCGTCAAACTGAATAACTTTTTCTATAGGAACATCGAAATCGCGAAGTAAAAATCTGCTGTCCCGTACATTTGGCTCGAGTAGGTTTGCAGTTTTGTAAATACTGACGGTTTAAAACGCTAGATTTTGTTGCGCGCTCCATACAAACGAAGTTTGGTTATATTTTCAATACTAACCCATTAAAGTCAATGAAAATTTTCAGAAACAATCTAGAAACTAATATCTATGCTTGTACGAGTATGTTGTCAGATTTTTGTTAAAATATACAATTTTGTTTTTTCGTTAAAATATAGATTGTTTCTGTAATGTACACTGACTTTAATTGGTTAGTATTGAAAATATAACCAAACTTCATTTTTAGCGCGCAACAACGAACGTCGAATTAGCGAAAAACTGGAATTCTACTCGACTCCATTGAATGGGATAGCTGTTTTTTTCGCGATTTCCATCTTGGTCCCATAGAAAAAGTTGTTCAGTTTGACGGTCCAATCATACCCTTAAAAAGTGTCAGTATATTAAGTGGGACCTTGTATAGTACAGCAACTTCATGCATGCGTTCGAATCGACGCACGCAAACAGACGAGCGCTCACATACACAGCCCGCTAAGGTACTTCAGTGCTTGCTGTTGCGTCCCAAAGTACCTTAGCGGGCCGTGTACGTGGCGCTCGTTGTATGTACTATGACATTCTGATACACATCCTGTATATTTCTTTTCTGTGGTACAGTCTTGTTACGAGTGATTTTCTGTAGGTAAAGTAAAGGTTACGCAAACACGAGATTGTACTCGACTGTGTTAACACTGTGTCATGATTCTGATTAGTGGTGTGTTTGATCACGATTTATTTTGGTTAGTAATTTTTATATTACGAGGAAAAAGAATTTGGTTGTCTAGTCTAGACTACTTTGAGCTTGTATTTGGAAGCAACTGCGTGTGAAATGGAACTTTTTTTTTGATGATTTATTTTTAGTCCCGTAGCACAGATTAACTAGTTACTAGTTACTACCCGTAAGTACTCTACGAATTATCGTAGCCCATACTACAATATTTTATGTTTGATGATCTAAAAATGACACCGTCGTAATTTATAGCCTAAATACTTTTTGGTGCAAGCCACCCCACGAACATGAACTTTGAATGTTCTGTAGGTAGGTAGGTACTATTACCTAATCATCGATCCATATCAGCTCTTACACTCTATGATTTAAATACAGCCCGTTATCTTTCCTCGCAATATAAAGTTAGTTTAGTATTAGGTAAGATCTTTTGTTTTTAGTTGGAAAGCTCAAAAGGAATATTTAGAAGATAATGTGTAGGAAATTCCCAGCTCAAAAATCAGTCACGAACAAACATCACCACAGTACCGCATCATTACCACGGAACGAATACTGCAGCGTGGAGAAGCGAGCTAGTTTCAGTGCTCTGTGATCATGATCATTATATCAAAATGTTATATGTTTTCTTACGCCGGCGGCGGGCATCTGACGAGCGACGACGTTGCTATCTGGTTGAAGTGCTTGTCTATGGGCACGCGGTCGTCATAGAGCGTCGGTGCTTGCAGGATGATCCCTGCTGTCCCGACTAGGACGGCCAGCGTAAAGATCCATAGGAAGAGTCGGTCAAGTACCATAGCTACGTACTTCCAATCTTCTTTTACCTGCGGGTATTTGATACTAAATATAGTCATGTAAACAAGGGAAAGTTTCTAAAGCGGAAGAGGGCGGGACACTTGGCGAGTTTGAATGATGGCAGATGATTCCCATCGCACGCCCCTCCCACGACTGTCAGCAGACAGACCAGCAGCTAGATGGTCGGAGTACATTCTCTAGAGTTGCCGGCAATAATAGATGAGACTAGCTTGGGACAATTGTATTTGGCGATAAAATGTAGAGCAAGCACTTTACAAACACAAATTAAAAACAATATACCAAAAAAATCGAATCCACAACGCAGGCTTCGTCAATCACATTAATCTATGTTGGTATATTCGCTACAAGCTTTGTCATTGGCAACACACAAGGTATAATGCAATACATGCATGCAAACTAATAGCTGAGCTATATTCCTAATTCATTGTAAATATAAGTATATTATGTAGCTAGGTATATATTATTAATACATCAACCCATTACATAGTCGTGTTTATTCAGTTTCATATTACGGTTTCCTAAGGAACCTTATGTAATAGCTTAAGTGTAGGCTTGGGTAAATTGTTATCAATTCAATATTTAGGTCAAGTGATTTCGATTGGCGAAGATATAACAACATTAGGTACTGTTCCCTCTGCGTTGATAATTAAATCCTAACTAGAAGTTTCTTGAAACTAAACATTTTATGTAAACATAATTTTGTTTCTGTAAACTCAATCATGGAAGAGTTATGTTTATAAATAAATAGAAGTTGGGAGTTTTTCTTATTTTACTTCGTTTCAGAAAACATTCGATTTTAAGGCTGTTATTTAATCACCGATTTTTTTTCATCATCATAAGATTTTAATCTTTTACCTGCGCTCATCGCCAAATTAAAGTTTAGATATGTAGAACTATATACTTATTACCTATTCTGTGGTTTAGAGAAAAATGACGATGCTGGAGCCTTCTTACAAAACTACAAGTCGTAGGTCGAGCAACGCGTTCTCGAAGCTTTCGACGTACGATTGATTGAGCTGTATCTTAATCCGATTCGTAGTGCGGACAAAAGTTGAGCTCGTTTCGCTCGCTCTATGTTTCTGTTTTAATTAGGTACTTTACACACGGCGACAAATCAAGCTATACCTACAAAACCAACATAAAGCTGGTCGCGCGACGTTATACGCGTATAACGATTAAAACAGAAACAGATTAGAACATAGAACGAGCGAAACGAGCTCGACTTTTCTCCGCAATACGAATCGGTTTTAGATAGAGCTCAATCAATCTTTATTTTTCATGATTTGTCGTCCTAAGTAAAGTGCCGCCCGGGCATTTGTCCTGCAGTTAAAATAAAATCTTTGGCACCTACTAAAAAAATGTATAAGTAGAACAAGTCAGCCAGAAAGTAGTAGCAAAAAGCAACTGTAAAAGCATGAAACCTATTTTCTTTGGTTTGGCTGCACTCACTGGACATGTAATCACTACGTTGGCTGCAGTGACTGACAGTCTCAATAAATTCGTTTTCTTCCATTCTCAAAACTATTTTACGGCTATCGTGAATTCTCTTTAAGGGTATATTACTGTTGGCGCGCTCCATACAAACGAAATCTGGCGATATTTTCGATACTAACCAATTAAAGTCAATGAAATTTTGCACAAACAATCTAGAAAGTAATCTCTATGCTTTTATCTTGTCAGATTTTCGTTAAAATGTATAGTTTTAAAGTTACAGTACATCAAAGATTTTCATACAAATTTTAAATTAATCCTAGCATTGATACTGCATATTTTAACGAAATTCGGACAAGATACAAGCATAGATTTTAAACTAGATTGTTTCTGCAAAATTTCATTGATTTTAATTGGTTAGTATTGATAATATCACCAGACTTCGTTTGTATGCAGCGCGCATTTACGCATTCGGAATAAACTTCTCTTAAATTAAAAACCAGGAATTAGTAGAAGATTGATTGAACTATCTAATGAGAAAGGTGATTATCAGAAACACACCCACAAAGGAAAATGTATTCAAAAGGAGAAAGACTTTTCCTCCAAAGTCTACAGATCACAACCAATTTACTTTTTCCAATTTATTTTCATTTTATTTGTTTCTTTTAAAATTAATAAACATCCTTCTTTGGTTACCTAAGTAGGTACCACTAAATATTAAATTAGATGACCTGGAAGAAATTTACAGAATTATATTCGGGTTGAAGAAAATTTCCTTCATTAAATTTTCAAGCTTTATTTAATGAGGTGTGATGTTAAAATTCCTAACGTGTCGAATAAAGTGGGACCGAATAACTCTAGAAAATACTAGCAAAAATGCCGAGATAAGATCTCCTAATAAAATAAAGAGTTAATTTTACGTAGGTATAGCGTAGTACTTAATGGGGTTTTATTACATTACTGCCTACTGAGAGGCGTACTAGCAGAGTCTAAAGTCTACTCCAGATGGATGGAATTTCAGGACTGACGTTCATTAACGGCATATTTAGGTACCATAGCATCAGAAAGTCAGTTAAGGTAAGTTATGCGTGCACAAACAAACATACGAACAGACAAAAATTATAAAAGTGGTCTCAATGCATTCCATTACGTATCTTTATCACCCCTATATAATTAATATTTTCGAACATATCTTCAATTACAAGTTTACAATTTTATTATATGTATATAAATTATCCTTGCCCTAAGCATTTTATTTAAAAACAAATATCTTGAATCGCACCTTAGTAGAGTCTTCAAGCATCCTCGTATGTTCAGCTATGAACCTGACGCAGAAACAGGTCTTGTGCACCTCAGGCGGGCAGGCAGAGTGGCTGAAGCCAGGCGGGGGATCTGGCACAGGACTCAGGGCTTCATCCTCCATCCCTGCGCTGGCTAGCCCCGCCCCTTCGTTGGAACCGTGCACTACGCAGCTGCCACCAAAGCGATTGCTGTCGCCCATGCTGTGGAATAGGAGTGTTGACTGTGCTTTGCTTTAAGGTTATAATATAAGAGCTACGGATTGCAATTTATTTCGATATAATCGTCATAGTTAAGCGAGTGAACACACCATCGCTTTGGTGTCTCATCTTAAGTAACAGCATTATACTGATCTGATCATCAGCCAATAACCGTCTCAATGCAGACCTACCCTGAAGGGTGTATGGGCGTCAGTCTACCACGCATGCCCAATGCGAATTCGATTAGTTCACATGATACGCATCAGAATTTTTAATCAGCGTATGCAGGTTTCCGAACGATGTTTTCCTTTACCGTTTGAGAGTAGTCGGTATTATTTACACACGGCGACACATCAAGCTACGCAAAACCAAAATAAGCTGGCCGCGCATAGGTAGATGTATAACACCGCGCGGCGGCTTATGTTTGTTATGCGTAGCTTGATGTGTCGCCGTGTGTACATAAGATAAAAACTCATTGGTACATGGCATGCGGATTCGAACCCGGAACCTCATGATTGTAGGTATACATCTCTGCAACGCACCATCGACGCTCCTAATAAACTGCACGGAGAAAAATATATATATGGTTAACAATTAACAGTAATTCGAGAAGGAATTAGAAAACCCGATGTTTAGTTAAATCTACTTTCTAGAATTAAGATCTACCTTGGAGATCTAAAATATCGAGAGTAAAAGCAACTGTTTCTCACCGTATGTCCTGGTGAAATGTTGGTCTGCCAGGTTGATGCTTACCCAGAATTAAGATAAGTAGTATGCGTCAAGTCCTCCTTGCTGGGTGTGCGCGTGAGTGGCCTCGGGGGTGGAACGACGGGGGGCGGCCAGGCGCCGGGGGCGCAGCAATCGTCGTCCGCCGCCGCCAGTCTGTAGGGGTACAGCGGCTTGGCCGCACCACCGCACCTGACGACCACACCGCATGCTGTGTAGCGCGATCTGCAGATCCAATGATATACCAAATGATCAAAGACGAAGGGCTACTTTGGATGGCACATTAAGCCGTTGATCCCGGCTACTATCTCTGGTGGTAGTAATCGTTACATAAAAACCACGTCAGAGGCCGTAAGGCGGTCTGAAAAAACTATGACACCAGGGCTTGCTGCTCATACGATAAGAAGATAGGCGAAAGGAAAATCTTAAATGAAAGAACAAATTACATGTTTGTAAGCAACATATGTGCTCGTGTGTGATGTTATTAGTACACAATACAAGTATACAATAATTCTCCGCTTGATTTTATACAGGAAAATTCTGGAGAGACGAATGCCTGCTACTTAGAATGACTTTCTACCATATATGACTTTTCTGCTATGAACCTCACTGTTCTGTCTTCAAGAAAAATATTCATAAATAAGAATGAATGTTTATTATTGTAGGTTATTTATTTACAACAAACTAGATAAAAATATACATAACCCTTAACCTAAAGAACACGCAAAAAAAAAGAAACAAAACTTATACTATGTTTATCATTTACTTCTCCAACATATACTCCGATATACGTATACCTACTTACAAACACAAACAAATTATTATGGTTTCGAACCGAAGCTTGAATTTCAATCAGCATTCTAACAGGCTGCAAACTCAAAATGTCATCAAATTATATCGCTACGAAAAATTGTATCTCCGTTACAGGTATTATATTGTTGGTGTTGACCAAGTTCGTCATCTTCAGTAGGTACACATTCACACATCAAGATCGCTTTTTGAAATCGATCCACCTGGCTGTTGGTCAACTCACCACTTGGTCACAGCGTTACTTCACCTGTAAGAATTTATATTGTAATAGTTATTAAGTCGTGTTATGTTGTAGAGTTTCTGGCCACATCTTCTCTACAGCGACAACACGTTCCGACGCGGTGGTAGCTTTAAAAAAGATTTGACGTTTGATAAGTGTGCTGTAAGCTCCTATATTGAATAAATTATATTGACTTTTGACTTTGACTTTGTCACTTCGTCTAGCCTCTGTTACCAATCGTACCTTTAATCGTACGCCTTAGATTCACGACCGTCTACATCCGGAAGTTGACAAGTAAGAAATTTTAAGAAGATACGAATCAAATATTTGTAGGTAGGTACCACCTACTCATGAAATCCTAACTAATATTAACATTCAATTCATCTTGAGGTGTTAACCCGCTCATAACTTCGTCGAGCCTCGTTTACACCACAATCTAGTCCAAGATCCATTTAGTTAATGCCTGCTAACCGCACCGAGGCACAACCAGCCATTATACCACTCGGCTACGTAATAGACATTCATTCGCTAAGTGACTTACAATAGCCAAGCTGATTCGAGATAGATGGTGCTTGATATGAATTGGTTCAAATAGGCTTTTACAGTCTTTTGTTTTAACAATTGGGCTTGTATAACTACCCACTTTTACACTACTACTTACCGATAGTTGATTAAGGTAGATACTTTATTGTTCGATAATATTCACGCGGTTACATATTTTAAATAAAAATTAAGCAATTCGACGTTATTATAGCAGTTGTATCAACACTGCGGCCGTAGTATGGCAACGTGATACAGCGCTATCGGGCCTTCGTTCACTTTCTATTTGCTCGCGAACGAACCAGATAAAAGGCGTAACATGGCTGTATTAAGCGATTCACGCGCAACATGTTACAGCTTCGCGGTTTCATCGAAAATTCAATCGAATAATTATGAACGAAGTCAGAACACGTTAAAATATTTAATTTTAGTTTAACCAGCCAAACAGAATATGTAAACAATGCTAATGTGCCAAACACGTTCCGTTGAGTTATGTATGGGTTACATGAATATTGTAGAATAAAACCGGTCAAGTGCGAGTCGGGCTACTCGCGCACCGAGGGTTCCGTACCACACAACCACACAACATATTAACTTACAAAGTTCTCTTTTCTCCGAGACCTTTAGCGCGAGACCGACTCACACTTGGTTGGTTTTTATTATTTGTTGTTATACTGTAGAGTTTGTTCTATAATCACACCAAGTTTGACGCTTGTATGTAATACGGTTTTTACGATAGAGCGAGTAGAAAAGACGTTGATAAAAACTAGTTTCTTGTATGAGGACCCCCATTATTTTTGTAGTTTTTGTCATTTTTCTTATTTATTAAATAATAACGCACATTCTGTAAACTCAACTGTCTAGCTATTACGGTTCAAAAGTTACAGCCCTAAATAGGTAGGGGGTAGGGCGGATGGACGGACGGACAACGTAGGCTAAGTAATAGTGACCCGTTTTCACCATTTGGGTACGGAACCCTAAAAACTACCTAAACTCATTACTTTGGTGACTTCAATCAATACCAACGACGCGACGCTTATAATGCGCTCAGGTCAAATCAAGTTCAAAATATATCGTACACTCGTCTAGACTAGACAAAGGTTCCCAAAATGTCTGTGATTATGAGATTGGATGTAGAGTTCTGCCTGATTGGTATTATACAACGTGTTAATGAATTAACGCAAAACTAGAAAGTAGTTTGTTTAGAATCGAGAGTAGAAACGAATTATCATGTTATCAACATATGATTTTTTTTTCAAAATATTTATTATTTTGTTAGTAAAATTTTAAATTTGAACTGAACTCGATCTCAACCCACCGCTCGGGCACTCTCACCCTACTTACAACTAAAACAAGATTCTTAAAATGTATCGATGAGCACGTTAGCGCTTTCATTCATTGCTGAAATGAAAACAAATCATTTTGGCCTGAAAATTTAAAATGCGAATATCTTTTAATTTTAACTATCAAAATAATGAAATGATTGATTGAATCTAATTATTTTGTTATAAATCAGTTGAGGTGTATGAGGTTTTGCGCTTATTCATTAACACGTTGTATAGGGTCTTTGTTAATATGTTGACACTTTTTTAAGGGGATGATACCGTCAAACTGACGGTCCATAGAGAAAATTGTTCAGTTTGTTGATCTGGTTCTGGTCATCCCCTTAAAAACTGTCAGCATATTAAAAAGGATCCTGTATATACATGGTACGAGTACTTCCTAATCGATAGGTATTGAGAAAGCTCGAACGCATAAGCTTTCGTATTTTACACTCACATGACACTGCCGATTCACAAGACAAGAATAGAGAAACTTAATCACAACTTTGTGCAAAGCAGCTACTAAAATAAATCATACAGGGATAGACCAGACCGTGCCACGTGAACATCTCGAATATCTCCCCGGGGAACCCATTTCCACACCCAGATAAAAGTTCTGACAAAACGAAGTTAGTTACAGTTAGTTTAACCAAACATTTGTGGTTATGAGAATTGAACTTCGCGCGGGTATAATGGGAAACCATTCGTAGGGCTTTATAGATCCGGTTCACGCAGGAAAACTGTTGCAAAGTTGATTAAAAAGTTTCCTTCCGTTATGATTTGTATTTTACTTTCAGTGAAATTTGAAGTTAGTGTACCTACATAAATGATGAACGGTGCGGCATGCATAGCCAATCATATGGGCATCAGTTTGAACAATTTTTATAAATAAATGATGAAAATTAATTATGATCTTGAGTGTTTCCTTTATGTATACTTGTAGATATCTTGTTTGAATCCACATCTTTACTTTCCGCTTCAATGCTCTTGCTTTAATTCCCCTTTCACTATTTTGACTGCTTTGCATGTAATTAACGCCACTTTTCGCAAATGTAGAGTTCTTTGAAAAAGGCCCAGGCAGTTGAAATTGCGTGAAAGTGCCAAATACTCAAGTTACTTAAATAAATAAATATCTTGGACATTGTCACACAAATTATCTAGTTACATTTAAAGTACCAGAATCTAGCCTGGACTTGTGTTATGATGACTAGACAACGATATAGAATACACATATAGTTACAAACATCCATGACTCTGGTACAAATATTCATATTCATCATACAAATATTTGTCCCTTACGGGATTCGAACCCGCGACCCTCGGACAGCAGGCAGGTTCACTAGAGACTGTGCTGTCGGACCGTATCACTGTGCTATCGCTAGAACGGGCATGACCTAAATATGTTTTCCTAGAATTACAACTGCTCTACCACTCTCCTCTAAATGAAATTATTGTCGTTTGAAGTTTGAGCAACGACGAATTTCGAAAGTAATTTTAAAATCATTTAACAAATCTATGTGGCCTGCATCTTGTTATTGGGCCTAAACAAGTAGCATACGGCCCCACAGAAAATTTTCGTATGTAGGTACAACCGTCTACCGAACACCCTGTATATCACCGGAATCAACGGTCGTGAATGAATTATAAATTATCAACATTTTAACATTTAATTCATTTCAAATTTGATATAACAGTGTCAGTATAATAAAATTAATCTTCTAGTTGACTACTAGTCATATCAGCAACTGTTTATCGGATATCTAAAAGGGGCGCTTTGGATGAAAAATTATACTTCCTAAATAGTAATAAAGGGACGTCATCACAATTTCATTACTTTTTGTAGTTTATGCTATCATCATTAAAAATAGTAGGTATCCGAGCTAAAGAATTACTGAAAATGCCAGTTTAATAAGTCCAACCATTTTTAAGTAAGAAGATATATATGCTCACGATTATATTCCCCGAGGAGGTAGTCAGAGAAATTATGAAAACTCAGAACATCCACGTTTAACTAGTAGTACCGAAACTCTACCCAGTGTGACTAAGAAAATAAAACTAAAATATATTGTATGCAGTCAACTGCAGTTCAGTTGTCGGTATGCAAAATAGTGAATTTATCTACATATGTCTTGTGAGATACTTAGCGAGCTAGGATAATTGTAAAATAGGTTGATAAAGACTCCATAATGAAATTATATTGCTAACGATTAAAAATCAGACAGGTAATCAAATCGAAACTGAGTCCAATCCTAAAAACAAACTTGCGTATCGTTATCAAGTTTATAAAATTTTAGCATAAGGTCGGCAATTCAGCGAAGCCGAACGCTTACCAATTTACTGTTATTATATTTAAATTTCATTCAAATTACTTCAAAACTTCGGCGAGAAGGAAAGTTATAAAGCTCTTATTAGGAAATTAAAGGCGTTATAACCGACGTCGG
Source organism: Agonopterix alstromeriana (assembly GCA_963924505.1). NCBI lineage: Eukaryota > Metazoa > Arthropoda > Insecta > Lepidoptera > Depressariidae > Agonopterix > Agonopterix alstromeriana. The sequence goes on along the minus strand of OZ004668.1, from coordinate 10,454,870 downwards.
TTGTCCTGTCGATGCCAAAAGATATGTTTAATTCGTAAAACAGATTCGCCGCAAGCTACCTTTCTACCCTTTTCGGCTTTGGGTTCGTATTGCTGTATCGTTTGTGGTTATTGCTCAAAGACTTTTCGTTTTATTTTTTCTGCAATTCTAGCAAAACGTTTTCATAGATTTTTGGGCTAGCCACAAACGCTCCTTGGGGTCCGTACATTTGATTTGGCCCTTTAAAAATTTTTGGCTTCAAAACCCATAATAAACGCTATAATATTTAAGTCATATTTAGGTACGTTCATACCTAAACTTTAAACCGGCCTAAAAACAAAAAAATATATTTAATTATTGAAATTATAACCAGGCTTCGTTTGCATGGGGCGCGCCATCGGTAATATCCCATTAAAATAATAATAAAGGTAGTGACTACCCCGGGGTAGCAGGGCACCACCAAAAAAGAAGCAAGTCGCCTGCGGATTAGAGCGAATGGGTGGCAACTTATAATTAATTTACACTTCTTATTCTCCGAGATTTAATAACCAGCTCCAATATTGGATTTAATTCGATTAAAGCTAACTGATAAGAATAAAATATGACAAGATTTATAACGTGAAAATTTCTAAACGAACCTCGCGAAGTTTGAACAGCCGCCGTAGTATGCACACAAGCGAGTGACAGTTATGTACGCTTAAATATTTTAAGTAATAGTGTATCCACCTCAAAATTGAGCGCGATAAAATTAATAAGTGTGATATACAATTCCAAAGCCTAAGTTAATGCTGACAACGTTGTTTCTGTTGTCCAAGTTGTTCATATTGCCCAAGTTGTTCGAGTTGTTCATGTTGTCCAATTTGTTAGTGTTTTCCTATTTGTTTATGTGGTCTAAGTAGTTCGAGTTGTTCATGTTGTCTAAGTTGTTCATATTGTCCAAATTGTTCTAGTTATTCGTATTGTCCAATTTGTTAGTGTTGTTTGGGTTGGTCTATTTGTTTATGTGGTCCAAGTTATTAGTGTTGTTCATGTTTTCCAAGTGGTTGTAGTTGTTCATTTTGTCTCAGTTCAAGTTTTCACGATCAAACATCGTGTGACAGAGACAGGTCTTATAATTTTTGTTGTGTATTTATAACATCATCGTCAGTGCGAAGATAAAGATATGATATACGTATCGCTATCGCGGGTCTGCATACTAGCCCCGCTGGAAACGTTTCTTACTTTTACACAAAGCTACTTTCCGTGTAGAGTCCCGTTTCCCGTGTTCGGTGGGTAATTGTTCGCTCGGGTAAAATACTGGGCCAGTAGATATAGGTACAGTATATACAGGGCCCTTCTTAATATGCTGACAGTTTTTTAAGGGGATCTATCATAGTGAACAACTTTCTCTATGGGACCAACATCGAAATCGCGAAAAAAAATCAGCTGTCCCATACATGTGGCTCGAGTATGTTTGCAGTTTTATATGGAACATCAGATTTTTTTCGCGATTTCGATGTTGGTGCTATAGAGAAAGTTGTTCAGTTTGACAGTCTGATCATCTCCTTAAAAAAGTGTCAACGTATTAAGAAGGACCCTATACAAGGTGTTACAAAAATACAAATAAACATTTAAGGTGGTTTTGGACCATCAAACTGAACAACTTTCACTATGGGTCAAACACCGAAATCACGAAAAAAAAATTGATCTTCCATACTAAATTACAAATCTACTCGAGCTAAATGTATGGGATAGCTGATTTTTTTTTCGCAACTTCGATGTTGGTCCCATAGTGAATGTTGTCCAGTTTGATGGTCTAAACAACCCCCTTAAAAGTTTAAAATGTTTTTTTACTTGTATAGGTATAGTAGGGCAAATACCTGCTTGTTTGTTTTGTCTATACATATTATCTCTTTTCGTTCGTTATTCTGAACAACGACGATGACAACGATGTCAATATAATAATACCCTTGGTTTTGAGCAAAGCTGAAATATTACATTCAATTTCGGAGAAAAGTTGTAGGTATATCTATTTCGCTACACGGAGAAAAATATTATGTGTGAAAACTATTTATATACACTTTTTTGTTATAGGTAGATTTTAGTTTCTACCAGAAATTTATAACAACAAACTAATAAAGTCTTTATTTTCTAGTAAAAACTACTAAAATAAAATAATTGTTAAATGCAATTTATTCGACAGATCCATAAAAAAAAATTGTTGTCACATTATACAGGATTTACCTTTATACCACATACTCTACCCATCAAACTAAACCACTTTTACAATGGAAGCAAACCGATCAGAAAAAAATAAATATCTGCTGTCCCATACCAAATCTGTGGTTATATGAATGTTATGATTATGGAACAACATTTCGACTGTTATTTTAGAAGCAATTTAAATTACAATAATTGTAGAGATTTTTGCAAGTTACATGGAAACTTGTTTAAATACATAAGAAGTTTCTACCTAACTTACCTATTTCCTGTAGTATACCGAGTATCTATAAAATGTTTATAGCGAGTTTCCAACTTCCTGTTACAGTTAGTTATATTCCTTTACACTGCACATTTATACATATATGTATAGATACTATTACGACTTATAACCCCTACTGATCGATTCAGTAGTTTTTAAGTGAGTGATGCGTGACCAACAAACAGATAAACAAACTAAAATTCGACAAATGGTCTTTGTTGAACTCTATTATGTAACGTTCATCCCCAGAATATATTGTTTTGCAAATATTGTCACTGTAAAAACACGCACATTTATAATTTAACTAGAGTTAACCCGCGACTTCGTCCGCACAAATTATATTCCAGATTTTAAGTCAGATCATAAGCTATCAAACAAAAAAGTTTCAAAATCGGTTCAGTAGTTTTCGCGTGATGCTCGCACAAACAAATAGACAGACAAAAATTCTAAAAAAGGTTGATGGAGTCAGGGACACCTAAAAACCATATCGACATTTTTTTTTGTAAATATCTTCAATGTACGGACACACTTCTGTTACAGTTTTATAATAGTTAAGATTATATCTTTAGATGACGTTCTTACCTCGTTGTTTCAAACTTATACTGGGGCCGTTTCATGAACAGCAGCCTCGGCAGTATGTGGATGAACACCCGCTTGACCCACGGCGCCATGCGGTGCGTCTGCGGCGATCTGAAGTGCACGTTCAGGACCACGACCGTCACGCATATACTGCAATTTAAAGTGACGTTTATTGCAATTGGCTAAAGTTGTTTTTCTTACACTTACATTACCCATTACATTCTTACCGATTGCGCTACTTTAAAACATCGAAGTTATCAATAAACATCTTATCCAATTTCAGTTCTAATCGCATTGCAATCCAATTACTATTCAACTGTGGAGAATTCCGCATCGCGCTAATCTCTATGTAACTGACAGCCCTTAACGTCTGAGCGATCTGCCAAAACGGCTCTAACGGCTGTCATGAGCTGTAATATTTACCGCGACTGCAGCCCAGGTCGTTTTACAAGGAAACAAGCGTACGCGTCTTGGAATAAAAATTTTGTGGTTCAAGGCAGCAGTTTCATAGTTTCGAGTTTTAATTAGCAGTCATTTGACTATGGACCGGCAATAAAATCTTAGCTAGGGATTTTTTTATTTTTCAATTTTTGGACATAAACAGTCTTAATAAAAACAATATAATCTAAAACTAGTGTACAAATACCAGACCTGGAGGTCCCAAAAGTTTTAATATTAATTAGTTTTTCGACTTTTTACATATTTTATTCTTTTATATCATTTTTTTGGTCTGGATTTGGTAAAGGATGATATGTGTAAAAAAGTAGTGAGTGCTGAAATGACGGCTAAGACAGATGGATGGAAGAGGGTGAAAAATTGCGCCGACCCCAAATAATAGGAAATGGGCAAGAGAATGTAGATATATTTTTTGGTCAACAACCTCTCGAGGCTAATAAGATTGTAGGAGATAATCTGTATGTTTGATTGGTATACCTATCTATGTAGTACCTACGTAGAAACAACGACAACTATCCTAGGGTCACGTACTTCCCTCGTACCAAAACCACCTCACGTCGATGCTCGCAGTCTCAATCGAGCCTAATCATCATGATCATCAATATTTTCGTGTTAAAATAAATTAAAACAGCAAAGTTCAAGTTCAATGTGTAATTAATGCTAATACTATAATTTGAATGTCATGCAGGGAACGAAAACCTGCGCGTTGACGATTTCAATATAAATGCACATACATTTAGTTTTACTTCATTATAAATAGTTGTACCCGTGACCTTGTAGGCATGAAAAAATATATCACATACAAGCGGCCGCTGTCGGTGCACTCATACAATAGCGCGCGTTCTAGCGCGTTAGATGACGTACGAACTGCGTCTAGCATGATATTTCGACTAGTCGCGGCAAGCGCGGCTTTCGCTCTCCGAAAAGCGGGGGAACAGTTTATTTTCAATGTAGCGAAGGCGCGTCTCGCGCGTTTAGAGAAATCATACTAGACGTGCAGCACGCTTGCCGCAACTTGTAGTATGGTAAAAAGCCGAGATAGCGGTAAAAAAAATCATGCTAGACGTGCAAGTGTACACATTCAGCCGGGGTATATGTGCACTTGCGGCCGTAGTATGACAGCGTGATAATATAGCGCTATTCGCTCTCTTTCTATTTACGCACGAACGGAGGAAATAAAAGACATGATATGGCCTCTGTTCGGACATCCCCTAACAGGTGTTGTATGTACCTACGAACGCGCAGACCACTGGAACATTTACCTTTGTTAAAATTTTAAATCCTACTCATGCGTTTTGATTGAGTGAGCCAATTCTGATTACTTGTCATGAAACCAAAAATAGGTAAATACTACACTAAACTATTTGCCCTTATTCTTTTCCAAAAACTCCGTCTTGATTGGTTTAGTAATTTTAATGTGATACGTGTCATACAAACAAACAGATAAACATATAAAAATTCCAAATAGAACATAATTGTGGAAAATAGTACATTATGATACAAGTGAGCAAAGTTGGTCATTACAGCCGAGGCGGGATTGCAGAACGAGCCGCCAGGCGAGTGCTGCATACTAGCCATTAGCCAAGGCTGTAATGAGAATGACCATTGCTCACGCGTTTCATACGACGTTTTTCAAAATACTTGCGAGGAAAAAGTAATAAAATTTCGTAAAATACTACAATTTTAGACAAATATTTGTGGAAAATGGCGCTGGTCGTCTTTTAATTAATTTGGCACATCTAAAAACTGGGATTTAAAATATTTACGTTTGTATGTATGTTCGAGTAGTGGTCTGCACGTAATAAGGTCACGGACGGATTAATTATTTAGGTAACTAAAAATAGATATGTAATTATATTGGAATCGTCAATACGTAACGTATATAAATGTACAGGTGAACTGTACCTTTATAATGCATTCTATTACACGTCCATTAATATTCGAGTGTTGACAGACCCTCAACATTTTTGCTTATATTTTTAATAGACAAATATACCTAATTTTCTATTTTAGTAATAATAATATATTTAATAAACGTGCAGGGCAGCTTGTGGCGAGTTGTTGACACCATGGAACCGAGTGCTCCCGGGGGAAGTACCTGATCCTCGTCCCCGACTTGCCGGTCACTCACCGGTTGCCGACTTTACTGGCCGGTCAGAGTGGACCCCAAGAAGATCAAATCTCCCACCTCTGTCATTGCCTTCATTGGCCGGCATTATAGTTTGGGAGTCGCAAGAGCTAGATTCAGGGTGTAAGGGACATCCATGCAAATACTGAAACGATGAATTCAGACCATCAAACTAAACAACTTTCACAATGGAGCCAAACGAAAAAAATATCTGCTATTTCATACTTTTGAGTCGGGTAGGTACTTACTGTTTTGTATGAAACAGCAGATTTTTTTCCGCGATTCCTGAGGTTGACTCCATAGTGAAAGTTGTTCAGTTTGATGGTCTTAATTCACCGTTTCAGTATTTGCATGAATGTCCCTTAATGGAGTGCGATATTTGAAAGTCACACGTTTAAAATCATGACCGATTGATGCATAATCTCCATAGTGATTTTGACATTTTCTACTCCTGATTTCAAAAATGTCTCTTCTGTATACTATTGCGAAAGTGGCTCGTAGGCACCTGATGAGTCATTGGAGACTCAAATGACAGTTATTTAAAGTACAGCAATACATCTCCACCCGAGCCGCTCAGTAGATTCTGCCCCTGTGTCACTCTTTGCGAGCGTTCGTTTTAGGGGCCCAGGGGGAGGGAGAAAAAGGAAGTGTTGGCGAATCACCGTCTTCCACTTTTGACAAATTTGTACGAAGTCTCTCCGCAATAACCCAGATTTCCCGGTCCACCCAGTTCACTCCCATAACCCGAGTAAACTTCACTTCACTTTCAAATCACGATGGGTGTATCCCATTATATTTAGATAAAAGTGTCTCTATCGGTCAGTTGCACGTACGTTCATTAAAGTTAATCCTCCATTAAATCTCTTGCTAGCTTTTACTACGTCATCAAGACAAAAAGTGACAGCAACCGGTTTAATGGAGGATTAACTTTAATGAACGTACGTGCAACTGACAGTATGTCCCCCACGCAAGCCTTCCAATTGTGCGGGAAATACCTGCTGAGATACATAATAATAAATGTTAGGCTATGTTTTGTTTATACATCGTGTTAATGAATTATCGCAAAACTAGAAAGTAGTTTGTTTAGAATCGAGAGCAGAATCGAATTATCATGGTTTCAACACAGATAATTTTTTTCAAAATATTAAATAATTTGTTTGTAAAATTTTAAATTTACTGAACTCGATGCACGGGCACACTCACCACTACTTACTACCAAAACAAGATTCTAAAAATGTATCCACGAGCACGCTAGCGCTTTCATTCGTTGCTGAAATAATAACAAATAATTTTTGCCTGAAAACTTAAAATGCGAATAACTTAAAATTTAAATAACAAATATAGGTAATGAAACTATTGTTTTAATCTAATTATTTTGTTATGAATCAGTTGGTGTGTATGAGGTTTTGCGCTTATTCATTAACACGGTGTATAATAGTTACTGAAAATGGTTTGTGAATTAAAAACGGTTGGGCAACTAAAAGGTCTTACGAATTAGATGTATGTAATAAAAGGCAACAATGTATGTTTCATGAATATTTACGGTTACGTCTTATCCTGTAAATAAACGATGCAAAATCAAACCTCTCCCAAACCTCGAAATGTGGGTGGATTGTAAAGGGGCTACTTAAAATAGGGGTTCCCAATCTGCGGCTCGTTCATCTCATAATTTAATACTTTTGAAAAATACGACATGTTTCAGAGTTAGGGAAATGTTATGCTAATGAAAGTAGCCTTTGCTTTTGTAACTTTTCGTTTATAAAATTAAAGATGCGCGGAGTGGTGAGATGCACGGATAACTAGTTTCTAACTTATAACTAGTTTATATGGAACACCAAATTTATTTTCACAATTTTGACCTTGGTCCCTTAGTGAAAGTTGTTCAGTTTGATGGTCAGATCATCCCCTTAAAAACCGTCAACATATTAAGAAGGAACCTATATTATAAAATCCGAAAAAGAATGAGAATTTATTTAATATATGGACGTATATGCATTCGTACTCGTATAAGATAAAAAGAATGGGTATTTAAGAGGTAACTACATCCCATATCGCGGGAAAATGCTTGAGAAAATTGTGGATAATCATATCCGCCCGCTTTTCACGTGTCGTTGCATTTTATGTGCAAATATCCAGCTCGTAGACCGACATTAAGTATATGTAGAGGTACCTAGCTATTATAAGTGTGTAGTAAAATAGGCAAAGATTATAGTGGAAGTGAGGAAAGGCAATGACAATCACTGTAACTGAGAAGTATTTACAAGGAAGTAATAAAACGAGGTAAACTTTGCGGCCATAGCGACCCACATAGAAATTCTTTTGCCATGGGCGGAAAGCAGAAATAACAGAAATAATTATTTAAGTAAATCGCATAAAAGTGGTCGATCGATTTCGGCCTTTCGTGAAGGGCTGTCATCCTACCAAATACTGTCGTAATTATAGTACTCTGTGCTGAGTTTTACTTATTAGGGAGTTGAAGTTGCTCAAAAAAATAGTATCTAGCTTCGTTAACTATTTGATGCGGTACTTATCATTTGGATTTGGTTTTAAAATTTGATGTATTAAAATGATTTAAATGTGCAAATCTGTAATGAAATTATTTTTATAGGTAGTTATATTTTAATAAACATTTAGCGACCCACACAGATATTGGTTTGATCATCTCCAGCTGGAGCTAAGATTTTAATAGTCTAATCCACACGTAGAGGGCGCAGATAGCAATTAATCAAGATTTATTGCGCGACTAAATCGAGGGGGCGTAGGAGGGAACGTAAGAACCCCTGGAATAAGCGGTTTTGTTATTTATCTTTAGATTTTACGCCAGTGGAAAACAGGGATGTAGTGAGGTAGAAAATTAGAGGTCGCAAGGCTTTTTCTTCAAAACGTACTTATAAGCATGTTCCTTATCTTCCTTATTAGAGCATCGTGGCACGTTGCGGAGAGGTATGGACACTCCATCATAAGGGTCCGGGTACGAATCCGCACTAATGACATGTTTCATGCCAAATCATCATCATCAGTCTATACAAGGTGTTACTAAACTACAAATAAACATTTAAGGGCGTGGTTTAGAACATCAAACTGAACAACTTACCCTATAGGACCAATATCGAAATCGCGAAAAAAACATCTGATGTTCTATACTAAACTACAAATCTACTCGAGCTAAATGTATGTTACAGTAGATATTTTTTTTCGCTTTTTCATTGTTGGTCCCATAGTGAAAATTGTTAAGTTTGACGGTCTAACACCCCCTTAAAAGTTGCATTTTTACCTTTGTAACAACTTGTACAGGTTCCACAGGCCTACCCCCTACCCACCTTGGATGGTGTAGGTACGTTAGTCCACCACGCGGGCCCAATGTGGATTTGTGGACTACACATACCTACGGATCAGAATTTTTTCATCAGCGTATCAATGAGTAATACCGACTGCTCTCAAACGGTGAAGGAAAACATCGTGAGAAAGAACTGTGAAAGAAATGCTGTTGCGTATCATGAGAAGTCTACCAATCCGCAATTGGCACGCGTGGTGCACTAACGCCCATGCACCCTCCTTCAGGATAGGCCTGTGCTGTACAGTGGGACGTAATGCTGATGACGTTCTTTAACATAAAAACTTGCTCAGTTCTGGAGAATCGATCTTACATTATTGCATTATTGTATTATATTGATTTTTGCATTATTTTCTTGAAATAGATTCAAATTTTATGTGCAATGTGGTTAGACTCTCTACACCGTGGAATCGGGGTCGCCGGTCGTTTTGAAACCGGAACAGGGTGCGTCAGTACATCAAACTGAACAACTTTCACTATGGAGCCAATATTGAAATCGCGAATAAAAAATCAGCTAAGCTAAAACGGCATCATGTGCAATTCAAAATTTCAATTGCTTACCGTCAAAAATGTGTGAAACCGTAGATTTTTTTTCGCAATTTCAAAGTTCGTCCCATAGTTAAAGTTGTTCAGTTTAATGGTCCAAAGCACCCTGTGCCTGCTTCAAAACGACTTCGATTCCCAGGTGTATATATTATTAATTTATACCTATTCTTAATGTATTACTGAAAAGAGAAAAAATGTAAAAAATGTAAGAAAGCCGTGGTGGTCCAGTGGCGAGTAACCTTGCCTGCCATGCAGGAGGTGATAGTTCGATCCCCGTCCAAGCCGACTCGTACCAATGAGTTTTTCGGAATTTATATGCGATTTGTAACACCACTGGTTTTTCGGTGAAGGAAAACATCGTGAGGAAACCTGCATGCTTCAATTTCGAGGCATGTATTGTACCCACTGCCCATTATAAGTGGCGACAGGCTCACCCCCCGTCACACTGGACAGAGTTTCGGTACTACTGGTGAAACGTGGATGTTCTGAGGTTTCAGAATATCTCTGACTACCCCCTCGGGGAATATAGTCGTGAGCATATGCTATGCTATGCAAAATATGTATGAATCCTTTGATCAGTAAAGAAAAACTACATACACAACTACCCAAGCAATGCTCCGAAAATGACAAAGCCTGAAGTATATCTGAATGCACTATGGTCTTAGTATCGCGCCATCTCCATGAGAGTAAATGTCGATTCGGATTATTTTGATAATATTGGAAACAAGATTTTACAGATTATACATCAAATTTTTAAAGACTTTTATAACTGGATTTGGGAATAAAAAAATTTCCAATCACTATAGAAAAGTTTCTTGGTGGAAACAAAGTGTGTGACATCCGGATCCGTCACTGGCCTACATCGTGTATGATGCGTATAATTACGTATATTCGAACTAATAACCGAAACCAAACCGAGTTATTACAGCGTCTCGTTCGGTTGTTCACCTCTAATAACGTGTTAATTACCATTAAATCTATAAAACGGAGATTTTACCAGTAATTTCAGCGTAAGTACGCAGTAAAGGGGTGAGAGTACCTACGTATTGTACTTTTATTGGGTATTTATTAATTAGGTATACGCTCATTTTAACATTTAATGTAATAATAAAAAATTTACAATAGGATAAACATGTTTGTTACTTTTCATGGGAACGTTTTTTGCTCTCTGTTATAACTTCATACGCAGATTCCTATACCTACTTATGCTATAGGTACCTAACTACTAGAATAAATAGTGGTCTAAACCAATTGGTATTACACACGAAACTGTCTTCACGTGATTAAAACCGTTTATCTGAGTCTTGTCTAAGCAATATTGTATTTAAATGCTATATTATAACTTCTCGTAATTGTTAACTTTCCTATAATCCAGCATTTCAACTTGAGGAAAAATTACTAAACCATAATTACAACTTTTCCGATCAATCTAATCACTGAAAAATAATAAGAGTTTGTTCTTTACTCTTGTTTTGTTTTATTTTCACATAAACATTTCTTTTCCCTCTGATCTCAATCACTTGGTACAAAAGTACCAAGTGATTTAAGATGTCCAAAAGGACGACTTAAATAAGTTCAAAGACGATTTCTTTTGTCTAAAAACTAATTATCTTTCCTTTATTAGTAGGCGTACAATCAAATATCTTGTTTTGGACACACTTTAATTTATATGGAAATGGCGGGGCTGTTAACAGGCTGGACCCGGTCATATTTTAAATTGCTTTTATTTATAAGGCCGCATTTAATAATAGGGTTTTAGCGATTTTTTTATTACGTCTACAGTAAATGGTGGCTGTGTAAATGTGTAAAGAAATGAAAGCCTTAATACAATGTTTATAGTCCAATCTACCTATGTATAAAGTTCAATAATCCTAGAGTTGATTGCCAATACAAATAAAGCTCCAAACAGTATTCCATCTATAAAATCGCTTTTGCTACATATTGTTAAGAAAAATTGCTAGTCTGTGGGTGGAGACATGCACGTCTAGCATGATCTTTCTACAAGCGCGCGACGCGCCTTTGCTCCATTGAAAATAACCTGTTCCCGCGCTTATCGCTTTAAGAAGATAAATCATGCTAGATGTGCTGGTGTACTATACAGAGTCTGATTAAGCAGACCCTTCCTCCACCACCAGTCCCCATCACAAATGTATAATAACCATGCACCATATTGTAGCTATCATAGAATACTGCAACATTTGTCGTGGTAGAAATAAATATTCTTTTCATTTCAATAATCTGGAAACTATAATGATACTAGAACTTATATTATAATGTTCCCACTTTGACAATATTCTTGAGACATAACATAAACAATAATAACATTAATTAATGAACCGTCAATAGTAGACGCATAAAAAAGTTGGGTGTTATACAGGGTGTCTCAAAAGAAATTTTATATTTAGTGGATCGATTAAAAAAAAGTAAGCCGTATATAGAAAAAATGTTTATTAATTATTGAAATACACTTTTTGGGGATTTATTTCTTAAAAATGATATCGTCTAAATGTAGACCCTCGCGTTCTCGGCACTCATTTAATCGAACAGTAAAATTACTTATGACGGCTCGGCAGGTGGATTCAGGGATGGCTGCCATTTCGTGACGGATATTTTCTTTCAAATGGGCCAGTGAAGTCGGTTTATCGGGTTTCTGATGTTTGCGTTTTGGATTCGTTGCACTCCAGTAGCGGCAGTTCTCCTTATTTACGTGGCCATTAAGATGAAAATGAGCTTCATCCGAAAACAAAATGTTGGTAAACGTTGAAAATCGCTCAATCACCTGATTTACGAAATGAAGCCTCTGACTGGCATCTTGGGGCTTTAATTCTTGCACCAATTGAATTTTGTAGGGATGCAGCTTTAGGTCTTTGTGCATGATGCGATGTAATGATGATCTATGCACATTTAAAGCACTTGCGCGCTTCCGAATTGAAAGGTTCGCGTCGTCACGAACAGACTGATTAACATTCTCCACGTTTTCTACCGTTCTTGATGACCTAGGTCGCCCGGATTTTGATTTATCTAGCGTTGTACCGGTCTCTTCAAACTTTTTAACCCAATGTCGAATGAGAGGAATGCTTGGCGCATCATTTAAGTGGCGAAAACCTCGAATACTGCAGAATTTTCTACGCGCTACAGTCGCCGAATCACCGTTTTTGTAAAACTCTCGCACGCACAACGCGCGGTCTGCTCCCGAGAAACGCTCCATAGCGACTGAATTCCCAAGAGCCAGGCTACCGATTGACATAACCCCCGCGCCCCTCGGATACGTTGCGCTCACGCAGTAAGCTAAATAAATATAAAATTTCTTTTGAGACACCCTGTATTATAATGTTCCCACTTTGACAATATTCTTGAGACATAACATAAACAATAATAACATTAATTAATGAAACGTCAATAATAGACGCATAACAAAGTTGGGTGTTATATTTATAGGGATGTGAGGGGCAGGAAGTAGCCGTAAATGAATAATTGGCAAAGTTCAAAACTTATGTAAGTTAGTAAAATGAGTTTTAAACTTTTCAATTAACCGTTCAAAAAGCGTTCAAAATTAATTTGAGATAGATGCATGTGTTCCTACGTTTATATAATAATGTACCGTTACTGCTGAAGTTTCTTATGATTGTTGGTTTGTTTTTGTTTGGTCCGTCTCTACATTTAACTTAAGTAGTCGGAGATGGATATCAACAACCGGGAGATCTTAGGTTTCTTCTCCTCAATGGTATTGCCTCCTTCATTGACCATGTATTTGAAGAGAGAAGAAAATAAAAAAGTATTGGGGCTAACACAAAAGATCCCACTAGGTCGAAGTGCTGCTAGCTTGAAAGCCCCCACAACAAGATAAGATAAGATAAGATAAGATATGATAAGATATGATAAGATATGATAAGATATGATAAGATAAGACATGATAAGATAAGATAAGATAAGATATGATAAGATAAGATAAAACATAAGTATATCTCATTATCTCAGTAGACATTTTTTTAAGGGGATGACCAGACCATCATACTGAACAACTTTCGCTATGAGAGCAACATCGAAGCCGCGAAAAAAAAATCTGCTGTTCTATACGAAACTATACATTTGGCTCGAGTAAGCAAACCTACTCGAGCCAAATGTATGGGACATATGATTTTTTTTTCGCGATTTCGATGTTGGTCCCATAGCGAAAGTTGTTCAGTTTGACGGTCTGATCATCCCCTTAAAAAAGTGTCAGCATATTAAGAAGGACCCTGTATATATAATATCCCTATAAATATACGTCCGGAAAGATAGGATCTTATTTTATCGGGAACTTTTCGTAGCAAAGTCGAGACTTAACTGTAACTTAACATTTAATTCTATTTCCGATAAAATTCTCGAGCATCTCTGATCCAACTTAAATATTGGTTTTACCCAGGGTTTACCCGTAATCATTTTAGGTTTCATAATAATAATGCTAGGTATGATGTTAACTTTGGGACATTAATAATGTTAGGTTGATAGTTTGTACATTTCCCGAAGTCTTTTATATTTTTGGGTCTGAAAAAGAATGCTTCGTTGATTTAGCCACGGAGGTAGGTAAGAAAACATAAGTAGGCATCACCACTATTCGTGAGAGGCCTTTACCCTGCAGTGGGATCATACAGGCTATAACTTACCTTATCTTTTACTATAAGTTGACATTATAGCATAGTATGACTGCAGTAGTTATGGCGCTCATTTTGTACCTATGTCAAAAATATTTCTCAAAGTACCTAACTAAAGTCCGGCCGCTGAAAGATTGCGTTTGACAGTTACCATAAAATTGTAAAAAACTGAATGAAAATATTGTTTACCTGTGCTCACTCTAGTACACAGGGCACTAGCTGCCCTTTAAAGTTCAAAAAGCTACTATATAATGATCGGCATTTATAGTTTTCATTCAGTTTTTTACAATTTTATGGTAACTGTCAAACGCAATCTTTCAGCGGCCGGACTTTACTAGGAGCGCTCGCGCTGTACGAAGTTCAAAACTATAAATGGGAGTATAATAAGAGCAGAGTGTGTGTCCAGACGTGATTTAATCTTTAAATGGTGTCTTAACGATTTTTCAGAAAAACACTTTTACAGAAGGCTTACCAACAAAAATTTGCCTCAACCAGCATAGGGGAATATGGCCCTATTTAGCTTTTCACCGGTTTACATTACAGTGAATCAAACAAAATTATCATTTCGGTTTTCAACAGATTTGGGTTTTACCATTAATTAGAAATGAACATGGAGGACAGATACGAACGGAGGTCGTCGCAAAGCAATATTTCTATCGAAGTAAGTGGTGCAAATGCAGGGGAGGTGGAAAAGACGTGAGCGCAGGTTCCGCCCCCAAAACCGAATCCCGGAACAGCGCACTTCATTGTTTTAGATGAATTTTATTGACAAAATCAAATAATGCAAAAATAATGGCGGTCCGCTTCGAACTGAACATCATAGGCCACGCCCACTGTGAGTATGATGTCATGACCTAATATAATGGCGACAGACCTAATTGCCTTGCAACACCTCCGCTTCTTTCTTTCCTCCGTAGTAATGAATGATAAAGCCCAAATCATTACACTTTTCGATAGTTTTACAGTAGTTATACTGCTCCGCAGTTTTACCAAGAGTTTAACCTGGGGCCAAAGCTTAAGGGTAGTCGCGTCTTTCATCTCGTTCAGACGCAATGTGAAAGAGAGATATTCTAGCAGAACGCGAATATAATAAACCAACTTGGTGAAGTTAGCTGAGTCTCTAGATAATGACCATACCTTATGGAGACGAGGATCATGGCGAATATGAGGTACTTCCCGAGTAGTGGGACGACCAGGGATGTCGGCGGGATGATCTCCACCACCAGCAGGAAGAACACGTGGAGACTAATGAGGATAGATATCGACAGCGTCACCTGAACAAACCATTTATTATTGTTAACAACATTCTAGAGGCATACATATACGCCTAATTAACTTATATGAATAGGTAAGTTAATATACAATGTGTTAATGAATTAACGCAAAACTAGAAAGTAGTTTGTTTAGAATCGAGAGCAGACTCGAATTATCAAGGTTACAACATAGGTAATTTTTTTAAAAATATTAAATAATTTGTTTGTAAAATTTAGAATTTACTGAACTCGATCTCAACCCACCGCTCGGGCACTCTCACCCTACTTACTACAAAAACAAGATTCTTAAAGTGTATCCATGAACACTTTAGCGCTTTCATTCATTGCTGAAATGATAGCAAATCATTTTTGCCTCAAAACTTAAAATGCGAATAACTTTAAATTTTAACTATCAAAATAATTAAATCATTGTTTCTAATTATTTTGTTATAAATCAGCTGGGGTGTATGAGGTTTTGCGTTTATTCATTAACACGTTGTATAAATAAATATCTGGACATTGTCACACAAATTATCTAGTCACATTTAAAGTAGGTACCAGAATCTAGCCTGAACTTGTATTATGATGACTATACAGAATAGAATACCTATACAGGGTCAAACTTAATATGCTGACAGTTTTTTAAGAGGATGATCAGACCATCAAACTGAACAACTTTCTTTCCGGGACCAACATCGAAACGCGAAAAAAAAAATCTGTTGTCACATTTGACTCGAGTAGGTTTGCAGTTTTGTACGGAACAATTGATTTTTTTTCTCGATTTCGATGTTGATGCCATAGAGAACGTTGTTTAGTTCGACGGTCTGATCATGCCGTTAAAAAGTGTCCGCATATTAAGAATGACCCTGTATACAGGGGGTAAGGAAAAGTATCATTAACGTTTAAACCACGTACTCTACCGATCAAACTGAACAACTTTTACTAACAATACATTTGAGTCGTGTAGGCGCTGTAGTTTAGTATGGAAGTTGATATATTTTTTGTTCTGATCGGTTTGCTCCTATAGTAAAAGTTGTTCAGTTTGATGGGTAGAGTATTTGATTTAAAGGTTAATTATACTTTTCCTTACACCTGTATAGATACAAACGACCATGATTCGGATAAAATATTCTTACTCGTCATACATATATTTTTCTATTACGGGATTCGAACCCGCGACCCTCGGCACAGCAGGTAGGTTCACTACCGACTGTGCCATAGGGCCGTTAAAGTAATGTTTAGTTATTGTTAAGTAGCACAGTAAGGTAGGTAGGTCCCTATAAGAATGAGTAGGAGAGTACGGACATTCCCTGTCCCCCACCAATTATTACCGTGGGTAAAAAAATCATATGCTAATGGTTTTTCATGGGGATGATCAGACCGTCAAAATGAACAAATTTCTCTATGGGAATAATATCGAAATCGTGAAAAATAATGCAAGTATTAAAATTACCCCTGATACACGCACGTACAATTGCACGTAGTAGCAGCAATCTTTCTAACCACACAAAAATAAAAATGCCAAGTGCGAGGCGGACTCGCGCACCGAGGGTTCTGTACTAAATTAAAAAAAAAGGTTCTCCAGGATCCTTAGCGCGAACACACTGGAGGCGTTCCTTCTTTTCTTTTTTGCTCGTTTTTTATTGCAAATCTAAAATAATAATAATAACACATCTATGAAAATTGCAACTTGCTATCTATTACGGTTCAAAGGATAACAGCCCTTTAGAGTTACAGTTAGAGGCACAGGACGGTTACGGACGGACAGCGTAGGCTTAGTTATTGGGTCCTGTTGGCACTCTCTGGATATGGAACCCTAAAATTGAAAAATACATAAACTATCAAATTTTTATGGTAACAAAAGGAAGTGTAAGATGCTCGTACGCAGAAAAAAATTACTTCGATTCAATACCTATATATTTTATTTTCATAAATCTACTTAGTACTTATATTTCTATGACAATGTAATTAACACTAAATAACAATAAAATAGAACTGACTAAAATTTAACTTACTAAAATATAACTTACTAAAATATAACTAACTAAAATAAAACTAGCTTAATAAAATATTTACACTCGGTCAAAAAGCCCTCCGCGGGCCATACCAGATGCAAAGGTGCCCATGACGCTTGTCGCGTTTCCGCATTGGATGGCAATTGCATTAATACATTAATAATTCATGTATTCATTGCATGTCATATTATTTAGTACCTAACGCTTACAAAAGAGAATACGATTGACTTCCGACCTGTTTTAAAGAAGAGTAGCCGACGGACCGATTTCAGATTCTTATTTTTCAGACCCAATATTAGAGGTAATGTACATAAATGAAACTTAAACTTAGTAGTACGTGTAGAGTGACATAATGACTAACAAAAAACCCCGACTGCATTAAAAATTATTAGGTAACTGAAAAGAGAAAAACAAGCTCTATAATCATTAATCAGCTGTACCAACTTTGTTTGTGCAAACATAATTTGAATGTTATTAGGTAGGTTTCTAACGGGGACAAAGAAAAATTACAAAACCTACCGATTTGTTTGTTATTCGTTTGTCCCCGCCTGCAATACCTACCTTATAACCAGTGGCGACGAACTAAGCCCGTCGGAGGCCCGGTCTTTCCAGAAATTTATATCTTTTTTTTTTTCGATCAGTGGCAAAACTTGACATAGGCGCCCCTTCCTTACATGGACGTATATAGCAATCATTATTTCCCAGGGAGTTTCAGGTTCAGATGAGAAGCGAAGCGAGCTCGAGATTTTACTACAAATGTTATTAGGTCTTTGAAAACCCCGCAATACGACCTACATTCAATGCGTCTGAGATACAATCATAACCAGGAGTGAGCGAAGCGAGCTCGAGTTTTTACTGCAATACGATTAGGTCGTAAATATTTAAGTAGGTAATAAGTAGGTAAATATTTAGGTATTAGTTTGAGTTATTTCTTGTTATCATAATCAATCAATCAAGTCTAAGGCTGGCTTGCACCAAAAAGTGTTCAAAGTCAAAGTCAAAGTCAAAAGCATTTATTGTATAACTATAGGTGTGACAAGATTTTAAATTAATTACATAAGAGCGCTACAGTTTACCGGTAAAGGTGTTCAATACATATTATAAGAACTAAATTAATTTAATACATTTGGAATGTCAATTACAAATTAATTTATTATTATATTACATCCAATTTAACGTTTCAAAGAAACTAAATATCAGATAATTTCTAATACACAAGTTTACAATGTTACAATATTACTTACATTACTAAACTTTTCCCTTATTTTCGAAAAACTAATTAACACTATAAAATAATTTCTTCAGAAGCCAATTATTTACACCTTTCTTAAAACTGAAATCGTCAAGAGTTTTATAAATATCCGGAATATTGTTGAACACTTTAACAGACATAAAACAGATGCTGTCATGATACAGAGTAGTACGGGGAACATGCGACTGGCATGCGACTGGATTAATCTGTGTTTATATCTCAAGTTCCTATTAGATTTGCTGTTGGATTCAAAATTTAGGATATGATTCTTTCACTGTCATTTGTATGAGCAGTGTGAAAGACAGAACTATCACTAAATACGTTTAATCCTAAATACGTGTTGGTGCAAGCCGGGCTAAGTGATTTTTTTTTTACAATTGGCCGGCCCTAATACCTGGCCGCACTAGGCACGGCCCTGTTGCGGCCAGGTATTAGGGCCTTAGGGCAAATCCGCCACTGTATACCTAGGTACATAATGACTACAAGGCTTTTATTCTATTGTAATTCTTTAAGGCACGTGTTGGTTTCGCAGTGCGTTTAGCTAAAAACAAAGCAATTTTTATTTTTATTTTAGTAAACGGTTCAATCAAGTAAGTAAATCGTTTTTCTTCTTTAATCTTATTAGATTGCCTACATGTTAGGAACAATTATAAAAGTACTTTTGTTCTAACTAATAATCTGACATCCGTTGCAATGCGGTTTCTTTTAGAAACTTTCACGTGCATGCGCAAATCAACCCACCAAAGTTTCATGGCAATCGGGCTAATGCTATCGAAACGCATATGGGACAAATAAATAGTCCTACATACATTGATTTTATAGATAAAAAAATTAGTACCTACTAGCCACCTATCACCGCTTGTCACGTTATACTATCCTGAAACTTTTAATATGCTATAATTACCCTTACAACAACGGCAACTTGGTAGTTAGCTGGTACAGCTACGTTTAAGTAGGTATATAGCAAAATTTCTCACCACACCGATAGGGAATATGGTCGTATGTATTTGTAACAATCAATGTTTAAGGGTATATTATTGTTGGCCCGCTCCATACAAACGAAGTCTATTTATATTTTCAATATTAACCAGTTAAAGTCAATGATTTTTTCAGAAACAATCTAGAAAGTAATCTCTATGCTTGTATCTTGTCAAATTTTCGTTAAAATGTATAGTTTTAACGTTACAGTGCCTCAAAGATTTCCATACAAATCTTAAATTAATCCTAGCATTGAAACTGTATCTTTTAACGAAAATCTGACAAGATACAAGCATAGAGATTTGTTTCTAGATTGTTTCTGCCAAATTTTATTGACTTTAGTTGGTTAGTATGGAAAATATCACCAGACGCGGCGATGCAGCGCGCATTTACGCATTCGGAATAAACTTCTCTTAATCTCACTTAACCTAAAGATCCTAATAATTTAGAATATTACATTCGGCCTAACAGATTAGTAAGATATACAGACATGGATCCAGCGTTAGCACTAGAAATAGAGCTGGTCTCCCGACACCTCGGAACCCTCGAGCTGATGCAGCGTGGCGACTCTAACATACAGCAGTTCTACAAGGATGCTGTCATCTTCATAACAGGCGGCTCCGGATTTATCGGCAAGCAACTCATAGAGAAGCTGTTCAGGTAAAACATTTTTACACCTATTAATATTAAACTGCCTCCGTGGTCTAATGGTTAAGAGCATTGCTCTTGACACGGAGGTCGTGGGTTCGATTCCCACGGGGGACACCTAGTGAAATGTCACTTTGTGCGTTTTCCCCAGTTGGTTAGGACATTGCAGGCTGAATCACCTGATTGTCCGAAAAGAAAGATGATTCCGTGCTTCGGATGGCACGTTAAGCCATTGGTCCCGGCTATCTCTGATGATAGTTGTCGTTACATAAAAACCACGTTAGAGGCCGTAAGGCGGTCTGAATAAACTCTGACCAGGGCTTGCTGCCCACACGATAAGAAGAAGAATATTCAATAATATTGAAAGAAAGAGCCAAGTTCTGAAGAAAAAAATTATCTACTCCTCTTCTAACTTTTGGTTATCAAGACACTCTAAAGTAGTCCCTTGGTCTGATCTAAGGGTGGTTATCGCAGGCGGCGTGATATCGCCGCCTGCGATATCACGACTCGCCCGACAGCTAGGTTGGTGACAAGAGCCGACAAAAATGAGGAGGAGGTTTAGGTATATTCTGCAGTGTTTGGATACGGGCTAAGGATGATGACGATGCCCTATCAGATCTTTGATTGCAACGCAACAATTGTTATTATTTTAAACATTATTTTCAGGTCGTGTAAAATAAAGAAAATTTACTTATTATTACGTACGAAGAAACAGAAAAAGGTTGGCCAGAGACTCAAAGAAATGGTATCAGAATCGGTACGATATTTGTGAATAAATATTTAATAATATCAAATTTAATCATAGTCTCTTAAACAGCTCCTAGACATAACAAACCCACTTACTTGGATAAGAAAGAAAGCTCATAACCACGCCATATAACTACATGAAGAAAAAATGGATATGCAAGTACATTTTTGGAGTCACGTTGCAGGTTCTGACCCGAGCACTTGTCTCGCGTGGTTTTCGCGCGTCGCGTTTTTGCCTGCCACGAGGCTCCGCAATCCTCAATCTCTTCTTGTTCTTGACCAAAAACAATCCCTGAGATTGGGATAGATACTCCCATAAACTACTGGACACTAGCGGGAATGCAGTGCACAAGCAAGAGTCCATTAATTATAAATAAAAAATAAGTAAATTTTTATGATTATAAGTAATATTATGATAGCGCTATGCGTAGAGCAGCTTGCTATGATGAACTACAACGTGTGGAGTAAAATAAATACGACGAAAGTTTTTCTTTAGTTGTGTCATCTTTACAATCTAATCAAATAGAATATAATATATCTAACCACCTCATAAAAATCTGAACTCATTCATCTACCCTAACCCATTTCCAGGTATATGATGTTCTGCGTGAATCTCAGCCCCTTTTTGGTGACAAGATGGAAGCAGTTGTTGGTGACATTGGCGAACTCAGACTGGGATTGAGCGATGAAGTCTGGGACAAACTCACTGAAGAGGTACGTCATAACATAACATAACATAAATATTCTTTCAAGACATTTCATTGAAGAATAATTTTCAATTACAACCTTCATTCCTTGCAACTGTAGCCAGATTAGTGGCAGAAATTATTGTTTCTCCCAGTTGTAATGTTCAGTTTTAATTCAGGCATATCAGGCTTACCTCGTTTTTGGTCTAGCGTTAAATGTAATAGCTAAGCAAATGTTTCAAAATAAACATTTACTTCCTTACTATACATACTTAAAAAAAATGTTTTATAAATAAAATCATCTGATTAGATATTTTGATCAGCATGAATGGGTGATTCAATAAATAATTTATTTAATTAACCTTACAGTAGGTATATAACCTAACAACCCATACCTAAAAAAACAAAGTCAGTATTATAGAACTCGATTAGATGTTTATCAGGGAATAAAAATGTATCTTCATAATTCAGGTGAACATAATTATCCACTCGGCTGCAACAATAAGTTTTACGGAGCCAATTCATGTCGCCACTTTGATCAACATTCGCGGTACTAGAGAGATGCTGGAATTTGGCAAAGCGTGCAAACAGCTGAGGTTGGTTAGATATGCAATATACAAATATATTTTATTACCTATGTGTTTGATCTTACTAGGTAACAGCTAGTTTAGTTAGTTGTGATTTGTAATATATTTTTGATGAAGAAAAATATCCCAGAACCCTGCCAATAGGTATTTTACCTATCAGTGGGGTTGTATAAAAGCCGATAATTATGATTTTATGACATCAAGAAGATTCAGAGCTAAACATTTTCTTTGAAAGCCTCTTTTACTTACTCTTACTGCTAGGTTAAATTGGGTGTTTGTAGCGGACAAATAATTGTTTGCATTCCATTGTCAGGTCTTACGTGCACGTATCAACGGCCTACTCGCATGGCACAAAATCTCGCATCGGACAACCGGTGCTAGAACAGTTTTATCCAAGCCCGATACCTCCTACCACCTTGATCGAGTTCGCCGAGAATGTCGACAAGAATGTGCTTGACAACATAACGCCAGAGTAAGTATTATGACCGGCAAACATCCTGAACATGGTCTTGACTGCGCAGAGCAAAATATGTAGGCATAAACGCTTATGCGCGCAGCCTCCTCACCCCGTTAATTTTTCAAATTGTTTGCCGGGTACCTACTGTATTCACTTGATGGTGATGTGCTATAAGAATACTGTAGAAATAGAACCAATCAGTGATCCATTAATTGCTGTAATTAAAAAATTATAACATCACCGTCATAATAGGTAATAGATACCTACTCTTTCTTATACTGTGACAATAGTTAAATTGGTTATGTATTAATTTCTAAAATTCTCTGAAAAAATAAAGTTTTTTAATTTTTCGGACAAAAATGGTAACAGAAATTATAAATAACACAGTGACAATAAAAGCAAACGAGTTGTCTTACTTATACATATGTCGCAGGAATATTGTAATATTAATGCCTTACATAATATTATAATAAAATTATAATCAATTAATTTAGATTTTCGTCAAATGACTCCAGTACACAAAATTACGGACTACTTTGAGTAACATCAATCAGTAATAGTAGCTGAGCGAAGGTATTGAGGGGCGACTTGCTCTGACTGGCTGAATGTCTCACGCAGGCTGTCTAGATTCAGACAAACAGAAAGCAAACAAAATATAACCCTCCTTCTGGCGCAGTCGGGTAAAAAGCCCGTATCGCCCAACTCCCCATTACCCTCGCTCAGCTATTATAGATAATCTTCCTAGGATTATTATAATTTTACTGATTAGGCTATTAAAATTATAATGTCACTGAAAGCATTCTGTAATATTGTAAGAACTGGGGTCGATTGACAATAATTCGGACAATTATAATGTTACTAGGAAGATTATAATTTTCCTGTTTTGTCAAAGTTCCTGCAGTAATATAATGTCACATAACAGACTTTGTCATGTCTGTATAATTTAGGGCCTGTTTCACCACTTCTGAGTAAGTTCTTGTTAGCTTATCCGACAGATAGTTTGACATATTTTGTATGAAAGATGTCAAAATATGTGTCCAATAAGTTAACAAGAACTTACTAAGAAGTGGTGAAACAGGCCTTTAATATACTTAATACCAAATTAATAGATTAATCGACGGTTGGCCAAACACGTATACCTTCACAAAAGCAGTAGCCGAGGAAGCGGTGCGCACTATGGCGGGAGACTTGCCCATTTGCATCGTGCGCCCTGCTATTGGTACTACATTGTTTATTACTAATTCTAATAATACTGGTTACCTGTCACTAAAGTGCACAATCGCCCTCGCTTGCAACACGAATTATTTCTACCTCAATGTACCTATTAAACGTTATTTTAGACAACAAATCGTGTTTTAGTGATGTGGCTAGATCAGGGCTGGTCCGCGCATGGGCTTAAATATTTAGGTCCTTCTTAATAAAGCTGCCCTCTTTTCTTAAATTTTATTGTGACCCCACTGTCACTGGAGGGCTACTATGAGGGCTTTGTTCAGAATCTCAAAATAACTTCTTGCAAAAGGAGATAAATTAAATTTAAAAAGAATTGGGGCTCCAATCATATCACTTAAATGAACTAAGAAAAGATCTTTCGATATTCTTATTTCACGCGCATGAAGTCACGGGCAAAAGCTATACTCCATTCCAAATAGCAACGAAAATTTAACGCTATTTTTAATTACAGAATCAGAGATTTGAAACACTTACTTAATTCTTAGAACAGCTTTAGTAACGTCCAAGATATGTCGGATAGTACATTTTTATGATAAATAAATTATAGGTATGTGCTAATCACAATTGGCCAGAAAGCTAAATAGGAATCGGAAAATCACGTCGTCCTTATCTGGAATGAAATATAGTTTATGATAAGATTATAAGCACAAACCACTTACATAATACTCTAGCAATAGACAAGCCCTTTCAAAGAAACAACATGTTCCACTTGAATACGGTACCCGCACCGCATGACGTTCCCGAGTTCACTTCGTTACTATGGCAAAGACTAATGACAGACCGCAATGTGTCATTTTTTGGGTTGTGATGTTATTTGTTTGAACGTGCTTGTCTATCGCTAGAGTATATGTTATATGAGTATTATGGCTTATCAAGATGAGGTGTTAAAAAAAGTTAAATTTTCAGTAACTACTGCCCATCAAGAGCCTTCCCCTGGCTGGATTGATAAGACAAATGTGCTAGGACCGAGCGGGGTAAGTCTATTCTTACAATTTTAAACAACAATGTGCATGTTGATGTTCCCGATAGGCATTACCCTAAAAGACTATAGGATCCCATCAAAAACACGTAATGTAAAAAGTATCCAAGACTCCCAATTATCCCCTTATGAGATCTCATTTTAAGCCAAGTCTTGAGTAAGTGTTAATCTCGGTGAAATAAAGATAAAATAATTGGCCGCCATCCTCATCTCTTATATTGAGCCAATGCATATAAAATATGTAAGTTAGTGTTAAATATATTTTTTTTTAATTTAGCATGGCACTACATGTTATGACGATGTTGGACAAACCTTTTAACTTTATTTGACCGAGATGAACACTTACTCAAGACTTGGCCTAAAATGAGCTCTCATAACTTTTTAAGTTTTTAAGAGTAAAAGGGTTGGGGTAAAGTGTCTTGGCTACTTTTTACATGAAATGTTTTTAATGGGATCTCAATACTTATTGTAGATTGTTTTTTTTTAATGAGGCGTTTTCCAAGACTAGTAAACTAAAACTAGGAAATATTAAAAGTTCAGAAAAACCTGTCACATTGACAGTAAAAAGTGCTGTTTGTCTATGGTTTGCATCATTCAAATGACGTTTGATAGTGGTGATTTTGCCAATGGATAATTTTTCACTACCAATAAATACGCAATAGCGCCGAAAATGTTAGTTTGCTGTACATAAACGAACATTGACTTCACAAAAAGCCAATCAATTTGAAGTATCAAAACATCTCTGATATTAAAGCAATAATTTAATCTTATTAATTAATGAAAAAATTGCTCCCTAAAATAAGGGAATCAAGAAAAACACGTAACACTTTCGATCTGACAGCTACATTTGCACGATTATAACGCCATCCTTCCAATATCTTAGAAATAATTTTCTTTTTAATGAAATCGCCTCATTATTTATAAGCTCCCCAAGATCCCCAAGTCTTACGAACTATTCACACCTTCAGCTCTTGCAACCCCTCCTGCAACACTGAAAACCAGCTCGAGCCAGTTGTATGGGAACATAGAAAAAAGTTGTTTAGTTTGATGGTCTTATCATCCCCTTAAAAAAGTGTCAGCACACTAAGAAGGCTCCATCAATCCGGGTTCCGAAAAGAGCATGGAACAGAGACAGCCTTGTTACAAGTGACTGATGACCTGATAGCAGCTTCAGACGCTGGACAAAGTAGCATACTGGTGCTTCTGGATTACTCACGTGCATTTGACTGTCTGAGCCTTTGACTAATTATTATAAGGACTAGCCTTGCGGTAGTATTTCCCCTCTGCCACGGTATAAGCACAATTGATCTTGTGCATTTACATTCAATTTTACACCTTATCACTAAACGAGACAGCCTATAATTGCGAAATAATAACTTCGAACTTAGAACGTTTGGGGTTCACACGAGACTACTTTTCATGATTTTTAACATTCAAAATTAGAATCTAAAGTTATGGGGAATAAAATCCAAAGTTGCGGATTTCATGTTACCTCGCCCCCCGCAAAAAGTGGCAGAAATGTTTGTTAGTAAAATTACACGCGTAACCATTCCACGTAATAATTAGTCAAAGGTCTGAGCCCAACTCTGCTGGCTGCTAAGTTATCGTATTATGGGTCCTATGATAATACATGCCGCTGGTTCGACTCATACCTGACAGGAAGACGTCAACAGGTAATTACGGAGAGTTTGGATGGTACTAAAAGATACTCGAGTGAAGCAGAACTTGTGAGGGGGGTTCCACAGGGCTCAATTCTAAGTCCAACTTTATTTGCGATCTTTACTGCAGATCTGCCTAAGAAAATACAAGTGTGTAAATACCACTTATATGCAGAAGATACACAGCTGTACTACTTATTCAATCACACTGATACAAATAAGGCACTTAGAGTGATAAACGAGGATTTAACACGAGTGTTTGAATGGTCACGTAAAAATTCACTGAATCTGAACCCTGCGAATCAAAAATGCTGATTCTGGGAACTAAACACCAATTCAATAAGGTTCTTGACTACGGCCCACGACTGGTAGTTAACAACATAGAGATAACGAGAGTAGAAGGAGTAAGGAATCTAGGCCTGTTCTTGGATGGCGAAATGAAATTTGTTGATCATATAAGTGAAAAGGTTAGATCAGCGTTTTATAAACTGAAAGATCTGTACAGTGTGAGAAGTAACTTGTCGGAGGAGCTGCGGTTGCTGTTGGTGGACTCACTGGTGTTAGCACAATTTAATTACTGCAGTACAGTGTATGGGTCGAGAATACACGCAAAAACAAGCAATCCAAAGGGTTCATAATGCTAAGGTTCTGTTATAGAATACCTAGAAGGGAATCCATTACACCCTTTTTAAATAAACATGGTATCTTGAATATGACTGCCAGAAGGGAGTTACATTTTGCGTGCACTGCTCAGAAAGTAATTTGGAACAAAAACCCCCTGTACCTGTTTGAGAAAGTCACCTGGGTTAAGAACATACATAAGCGGAACACACGTTCGGCCGCAAACAATATATTAGCCATTCCCCGACACAGATCTGCCGGCTTTAGGGGTTGTTTTAAATTCAAAACGTCAAAAATCTGGAATGACCTACCCCCGCCAATGCGTAAGAAAGTGAATGTTGCAACGTTTAAAGCAAAATACCGCACAGGGTTATTGAGAAAACAAAAAATGACAGAGAATTTAAAACATACTTTCCGGAACATGGTAGATCTCAAAACTGTACTCTCGGACCTCCATCATTAGGATACTCGCTGTAAACTACGACACAAAAACGTACACTCACAAACAGTAACACAATTTCATTCGCTTTCAACTTTTCATTTTGTACACATTGTTCTGTGTACATATATATATTTTGTTCCGACTGTTGCCGTCTAGCCTCCTACACTACACATCAACTCCAACCCAACACCTCGTGGAGTCAGGGCAGGACTGAAAAACAGCGCTGCGCAGTCAACTCCGCTGGCTGTAGTCAGTATCACTGAGCTCCTGTCCTCTTGCCAAATTTGTGAAATATTAATATTGTGTTTTTTTAATGATTTTTGTTGTTGTTTTAAACTGTTTATGTATGTATTTTTTTTAATGATTTTGTGGCAATAAATTGATTGAATTGAATTGAAGAAGGACCCTGTAATTAATTCTTCCAGTATTACAATATTTAATTTGACCCCTCATTTTTAATTTCAAATTCAGTGCAGTGATATAACACCTGACATCTTATTACAATGTGTTTTCAGCTTATCATTGGTTTAGGACTTGGTGTCCTGCATGTGGTAAACGGTTCTCCTAGCGCTTGCGTTGACATGGTGCCGGTAGACTTTGTAAACAACGCAATAATTGCAGCGGCTCATGAAACCGTATTGAGAAGAGAGAGGGGCGAAGCTGATATCAAAATATACACTGTGGCCGATGCGAGGAACTCGTTGGATATAGGTAAATATTTGATACATAATAAATTTGTTTTCGAAAGAATATACAACGTGTTAACGAATAAGCGCAAAACCTCATACACCCCAACTGATTTATAACAAAATAATAAGATTGAAACAATAATTTTGATAGTTAAACGGGCGACGGGCTCAACCCCCTTCACACTGGACAGAGTTTCGGCACTACTGGTGAAACGTGGATGTTCTGAGGTTTCAGAATATCTCTGACTACCCCCTCGGGGAATATAGTCGTGAGCACATGCTATGCTATGCTATGATAGTTAAAATTTAAAACTATTCGCATTTTAAGTTTGAGGCAAAAATTATTTGTTATCGTTTCAGCAATTAATGAAAGCGCTAACGTGCTCTTGGATACATTTTAAGAATCTTGTTTTAGTAGTAAGTAGGGTGATTGTGCCCCTGGTGGGTTTAGATCGAGTTCAGTAAATTTTAAATTTTACAATCAAATTATTTAATATTTTGAAAAAAATTACCTATGTTGGAACCATGATAATTCCATTTTGCTCTCGATTCTAAACAAACTACTTTCTAGTTTTGCGTTAATTCATTAACACGTTGTAGATTTGAACGCCTTATATGGCCTAATTATTAATAATTTTGTTTCAGCTACTATAATTGGTTATTTTCACTGCCTTTCTGATTATCTTGTGTCAGATAAGATTTTATGGCATGCCTTTGCATATGTAGTAAACAATAAAGCTTTACATTACTTATTGTTTTGGTTCTTCCACTATATCCCTGCATATATTATTGATGGAGTTTTCTTTATATTGGGGAAAAAAAGAATGTAAGTAACATTTTCTGCGTTATACCTACCGATTACCTTTACTTACTTGATTACTTTTGGTTATGTTATGTATGACAAGCAGATTTTGACCTGATGATTTTTTGACCATTTTGAAATTTTCAGGGGTGGTTCAGACCATCAAACTGAACAATGTTTACCACAGGAGCAAACCAGAAATAGCAAAGAAAAATCAGCTGTTCCATACTAAACTGCAAATGCCTAATGCCTATCGACTTAAATGTATGACAGCTGGTTTTTTTTACGCATTCAGGTTTGTTTCCATCGTAAAACTGCTCATTTTAATGGTGTGAACCACCCAGCCCTACAAATTTCGAAACGGTAAAAAAAATCACACAGTATACACGGTGAACAAGGTTATGTAGTACTAGATGCTCTTTCTTATACTGTGCCATGGTGTAACATAATACCACAGAGTTCTATAACTAGTAATATTTAAAGGGGCAGTTTAGACTATCAAACTGAACAACATTCATTATGGAGATAAAGTCGAAAAAAAAAATTCGCGCATACATTTGAGTTGAGGCGGCTGTTTTTTTATTTTTTTGTCGATGTTGACTCCATACTACACAGTAAAAGCCTATACACACACTAAAGTTACTAGGTAGGGTAGCTTACACACGAACCAACCCCACTGTGCCAGTTTTTGACACCTATATTTTGATGCATACTTATACTTACTATACTATAAATTACATGTTTAATCTTTTTAGAAGATAAAATAATTATCATTTCTATTTCAGAGCCGTTAAACTATATGATAAATCGTTTAAAATGGGTGATGTATTCTCATACTTTATTAGTAACTCGTGGAAGTTTGGAGACGATAACCTGATGGAAATGTACCGAAACATGTCACTGACAGATCGAGCCGTATACCAATACGATATGGCAACTGTAAACTGGAAACAATATATCAGTATTTGGGCTCTTGGTATAAGGAAGTACATCTTAAAAGATGGCTTGAATAATACTGCGTATGGCGTGAAGAAGTTGAAAGTTTTAAGAGTTCTTCATTATTTGTTTACTACACTGTATATTTATAGTCTGTATAAATTTGTCTATTTAACATTTTGGATGTTTAGCTGTCTGGTTAGTTTCATATTTTAATTTTACGGAAAATAAAGTTTTATGATTGCTTCTCGAAGACCATTTCTAATTTAGGATCCCTTTAATATGTTCATATTCATATAGAACATAGGCAATATTATACTGTTATGGGTAAAAATATTATAGATGCATTAGAATTACCTTATTCCCCAATTTTATATTACCGAAAATGTTCGGCTTTTACAACCGTAATTGCCTGCGTCGAATTAATTAACGCGGAAGAAATTTAATACGATTGACTTAAGACCTGTTTTAAATTTTATAAGTAAGTAGGGAGGTATAGTATAGGTATATGTAAATAATGATTACTAGAGTTTTATTCTGTTGTAATTATAAGGTAGGTACGAGTTAGTTTCACAGTGCTCCTTATTTAGGTAAAACAACAAATAAATTATTGATCTTAATTTAAATATATTTTAAAAGGTATTAAAAACAATTGAAGAAAAAAAGCGTTTAGTCATTAATTTGATGTCTGTGTCTTTGGGTGTCTACAGGTTGATAAGTCTGATCTAATAGTGCTAAAAAGGTTTTTACCTAGTGCTTTTGTGAGATAAGATAAGTTAAAATAAGATAAATGTTTATTTTTTATCTTTGACTCTGTGGGTGATTTTTCAGTACCAACAAGAATTATTGTCGTCTATGTATATGTTTGTAATATGTACAAATTAATATTAGTTCGCGATGCGATCAAGTTTTCTAACGTACGATATTTTCGGAATTATTTGTATTAAACTAATCGGAATTTGGTATGTCAAGTTTTTTTTGTAGAATGAAAAACTATTTCGAGATAATTATCAGAATAACAATATTTTGTATTTTAGCAAGTTTAAAATAAAAGGATTACACTTATCTATCTATATAACTGGCCATTAAAAGTATATAGGGTCCTTCTTAATATACTGACGGATTTTTAAGAGGTTGATCAGACCATCAAACTGAACAACTTTCTCTATTGGTCTCGTTAGTTAACAGATTAGTAAGCTGTAAGATATACAGACATGGATCCAGCGTTAGCCCTAGAAATAGAGCTGGTCTCCCGACACCGTGGAACCCTCGAGCTGATGCAGCGTGGCGACTCTAACATACAGCAGTTCTACAAGGATGCTGTCATCTTCATAACAGGCGGCTCCGGATTTATCGGCAAGCAACTCATAGAGAAGCTATTCAGGTAAACATTTTCACAATTATTAAATAATTTTGAATGAAAACGAAGCCAAGTTATCTTCTGCAGCCGATTTTTTTTTTCGTTTCTTCTAAGTGTCGGTTATCAAGACAGGTGTTGTAGACTCTTAGTTTAACCTTTTAAACTGTTTTAAAATGCTATTGATATAAATTTCACCATGCATAATAGGTATGACCACAGAGAAATGGCACGCTCCCTCGGTATTACCTTGTCGTGACAATCTATCAGCTCCATTTGACCTTGAAAAAGGACGTCAGTCCACTTTGTGTGAGACGATAGAGCGTCTTTAGACTGGGGGCCGTGATATGATCGTACTTGCCATGTGTTGCCATGGGTTTTGCCATAATCGCCACACATGACAGGCGGGTTGGTGATCGCAGTTGGATAAATGTGTGTACGCAGAGGATGATGCTGCCCATCCCTTAGTCGCCTTTTACGACACCCACAGGATGAAATGGGATGGTGTTATTCTTAGCTGGCCCCACACGGACGGGCCTTTACTTCGCCAAAACTATTTTTTTTTGGGTGTTGATTCTATGAATTTGTTTCCGTGATAAAATTTTCAAATAGTAAGTATTGCATTGATAACTACTTACTGATGCTTACGGTAGTAACTATTAAATAATATGTGCTGATACCTCCCAGATGGTTAATTGCAACAATTTATATTTATTAATTTTATTTTATTTACCACTGTTGTACACACGGCACACCCATCACAGCTACACAAAACAAACATAAAGCTCGCAGCGCGACGTTATACATGACTGTACCTACGCGCGGCCAGCTTATTTTGGTTTTGCGTAGCTTGATGTGTCACCGTGTGTACACATACATTACAGACAAAACAATTAAAGTAGACTTGTACAGAGGACGAATTTATTATTCTGACATCAAACATTATTTTCAGATCGTGTCAAATAAAGAAACTTTACTTGTTGCTTCGTTCGAAGAAACAGAAATCGGTTGACCAGAGACTCAAAGAAATGGTATCAGAATCGGTACGATATTTGTAAATTTATATTTCATAAAATCTTTACAGCTCCTAGAGATACCTAATCAACTTAATCGGATCAGAAAGGAAGCTCAGACTTGACCATTCCAAAGATGCACATGAATAAGGAATATTAAAGATTATGATAGCATAACGAATACGGTGACTTGCGTCTTTACGCAACGCATTTTGTATCTAAATGGTAATATTAATGCTGATCCTCCGTTACCGACCAGGCCCTGAGTCTAGGATGGAATCACGGCTTGAAACTTTGTATGTGTTATATTTAGGTAATCTAATGTAGTTAATCAAAAAGTATCATGAAACGTTTCCTCCTGTAAACCTTTATCACATATTGGCTCAATAAACATTTATATTTTGTATCTAATCAAATTCTAACCACATATTGAATGGTAAAAACTGGAATTCATTCATCTAACCCATTTCCAGGTATATGATGTTCTGCGTGAAACTAAGCCCGATTTTGGTGACAAGATAGAAGCAGTTGTCGGTGACATTAGCGAGCTCAGACTGGGATTGAGCGATGAAGTCTATACTAAACTCACTGAAGAGGTACCTAAGAAAAAAAATATTTATATCATATAGGAAGTTTTTACAATTCTGTTCCATGAATCTGAAGCCAGACAAGTGGCAGAAATCTTTGTGGATTACTCTCAGAATTCGGGTGTTTATTGTTTTCATCAGATTAAATGACAATATTGGGATAAATTCTTATTCCAAAAGACAATTATTTTGTTAGTAACAAACATTTATTTGGCTAGCACCTTCTGTGAGAATAGCTATGTCCGTTAAAAAAACGTTTTCTAGGTAATATTCTTAATTGTATCGTCATAATTTCAGGTGACCATCATTATCCACTCGGCTGCAACAGTCAATTTTACGGAGCCAATTCATGTCGCTACTTTGATCAACGTGCGTGGTACTAGAGAAATGCTGGAATTCGGCAAAGCTTGCAAAAAGCTGAGGTTAGTTGGATTTGCCATATTGCTCCAAACGGTGACGTCCAAAAATGTTTTTACAACGTGTTAATAAATAACCCCAACTGATTTAATAACGCATTGATACAATAATTACATTGTTTTATTAATTAAAATTGAAAGCTATTCGCATTCGTTATTATTTCAGCAATGAATGAAAGCGCTATCGTGCTCAGAATCTTGTTTTGGTAGTAAGAATGTGCCTGTGCGGTGTGTTGGCATCGAGTTCAGTAAATTTTAAATTATACGAACCATTTATTTAATATTTTGAAAAAATGTAACCCTTGTTTAAACTTCGAGAATTCGACTCTGCTCTTGATTCTGAACAAACTATTTTCTAGTTTTGCGTTTATTCATTAACACGTTGTAGATCCTAATAGGTGTATTCGAAAAATCCCCATCCCTATGTTCCACGATTTTTTTTAGTTTAGAAGGTAATATGATTTTTTAATGTGCATTTGAGAATTTTCTACCGGGACAGCTTAAAAATGTCTTAAATTATTATGATAGCCTCTCAGAACAGCATTGTTGAGTGATTTTAAATTCAGATTCGGGACTGCTTTTTCTAACTGCCTATAGGCTGTATTGGATATCTAGTGTCTAAATAAAAAACTGCAAATGATGGTTGTTGATTTTATTTCCAGGTCTTACGTGCACGTATCGACGGCCTACTCGCATGGCACAAAATCTCGCATCGGACAACCGGTGCTAGAGCAGTTTTACCCTACCCCGGTGCCCCCCGCCACCTTGATCGATTTAGCTGAGAATGTAGACAAGAATTTGCTTGAAAACATGACGCCAGGGCAAGTATTCACAATATACATAGTCCTTCTTAATATACACTTTTTAAGGAAACAGCTGTTCCATACGTTTGAGTCGAGTAGGTATTGCAATTTAGTTTGGAACAGCAGTTTTTTTTGTTCTGACAGGTTTGCTCCCATAGTAAAAGTTGTTCAGTTTGATGGGTAGAGTATGTGGTTTAAATGTTAATAATACTTTTCTTTACACCCTGTATAAATAGAACCAATAATCAATGATCAATTTATTGATACCATTTAAAACTACCAGAATCTAGCCCGTACTTGTATGTATAATGATTAGAAAACGATATAGAAAACAATTTATATAGATATACACGTCCATGACTAGGATTCAATGCAAATTACTAGGTACTTTACGATACCTATGTCCAGTCATATCATGATGTGGCGAAGTATTTAGCTGGGAATATCGACAAATATGTTGATCTCATCGATCCGCCCAACTTTCAAATAATCAATCAACCAATCTATAGGTACTTTATTGCACACCAAAACAGAACAGCACAACGTGAAATAATCGGTAAAATCATGAAATGGCGACGTATCATGAAACGCCGAGGTAGAATCACGATCTGCTCAATTCTACGATCGGACAACGACGTATAATATACTTACTTACATATTATAATGTTACATTCTCAATATCTAATTAACAGATTACTCGACGATTGGCCAAACACGTATACCTTCACAAAAGCAGTAGCCGAGGAAGCGGTGCGCACTATGGCGGGAGACTTGCCAATTTGCATCGTGCGCCCTGCTATAGGTACTACTTTTTTATAACTAATCTTCTATACATATAATAAAATTGTAAACATAGCGACGATATACATTGTAGATATTTGCAAAAAAATTAATTGGGGGCTAACCAAACTTAACAACTGTAATAAGTTATGACTAAAAATGGGTTGGACAGAATTAAAGGATATTTATTGTAATTAATGGATTATCTGATGACGTGTTAAATAAAAAGTATTTTTTGTAGTAATTGCTGCACATCAAGAGCCTACCCTCGGCTGGATTGACAAGACAAACATCCTAGGACCGAGCGGTGTAAGTCTTATCATTTTAAACAATAATAAGTTATTTTATTTTTTTGACGTTCCTGATAGACATCACCAGAGATAGGATTCGAAATAACATAATTCGTCATAAAACCAGGATAGTTTAAATAGCTCTAAAGGTACTGCGAATGCATATTGACACGAGTCGGTCGCATCGACGTGGAGAAGGCCGCATCACAGCGGAAAATGCGTGTTTCGCATGCAGGGTCGCAACGCATTTGACGGATTTTTAGTTTAGACGTAACACTGAAGACAAGCTGAAGACGTATAAAAAGTTCCGCTTGGCATCCGGGCCGCATCGCAAGGATGGAAATCCGACGCGCAATAAGGCGACCCGCCCCTCCACGCATAGTATGCGATAGTTTATATAAATTGATAGGAGTGTTGTGGGCGGATTTTTGCGCTGCGGCCCTAACCGATGCGACAAGGCACTATTTTTAAAAACGTCATAACTATTAGACCGAGGCGACTTAAAAATAATAGATTTTTAAGTCTGGCCGTTCCGGCTCCTATTGCGCGACTATTCCTGAACCATTATTACAATTGACAATCATTTAAATGACCCGTTATTTTTCATTCAAAATCCAGATCTTAAATTGACGATGACACTTGACATCTTATTACAATGTGTTTTCAGCTTATTGTTGGTGTAGGACTTGGTATCCTGCATGTGATAAACGCTTCTCATAGCGCTTGCGTTGATTTGGTGCCGGTAGACTTTGTGAACAACGCAATAATTGCAGCGGCTCATGAAACCGTATTGAGAAGAGAGAGGGGCGAAGCTGATATCAAAATATATACTGTAGCCGATGCGAGGAACACGTTGGATATAGGTAAATATTTAATAAATACAGAAAAAATTTGTGAACCTCATAAATAATATTATGAGGCATGACACTCTCACGATTTTTATGAATCTAATGACACCTAGTATGTTAAAATCCGTCAAGTCGTTTAGGCTGCAGAGCGTGTATCAAAGAAATGGACACGCATACATACCTTCAAAAAAATATAACCCTCCTTCTGGCGCAGTCGGGTAAAAAGATTCGCCATTCTTCACATAAAATATGCCACAAAATTGCAGACGTGTAACCATCTGACACTTGTGGTAGGCCTCAACATCGATAATTTTGTTTCAGCCACATTGTATGATTATTTAAACAACTTTTTGGGTGACTTTGGAACAGACAAGGCTTTGTGGTACCCGTTTGGATATGTAGTACAAAATAAAACTGTACATTACTTATTGTTTTGGTTGCTCCATTATATTCCTGCATATATTATTGATGGAATTTTCTTTCTATTGGGGAAAAAAAGAATGTAAGTAACTCTTTCTGTTTCGTCCTTTTGATATACTTTTTTATAAATTAGAGTTTATTGTTTTTCATTCGGTAGTCCCCAGTTCCGGTTTAGTTCGTATATTACCGTTGGCGCGCACCATACAAACGAAGTCCGGTTATATTTTCAATACTAACCAATTAAAGTCAATGACATTTTTCAGAAACAATCTAGAAACTAATTTCTATGCTTGTGTCACATTTTCGTTAATATAATTTGAATGTTATTAGGTATAGGTATTGCAGGCGGAGACAAACCAATAACGAACAAATTGTAACTTTTCATTGTCCCCGTTTGCGATAACTATATTTGCACATACAAAGTTGAAATAGCTCATTATAGAGCTTGTTTTTTCAGTTATTAAAATTTATTAAAATAACTTGTCAAGAAAATTTATATAGCATCATCAGACCCATAGAATTTACAAGCTATTAAACATTTGAGCCCAAACTCGATGTAGATATCTAGTTGTGATACCTACTGAAGTCCTATAGAAAGTAGTTGTGAAATGTTCATCATAGACTCTGAAGATCATGGATATAGAACCTCCGCAATATTTTCTAAACATTTGAGCCCAAACTACAGCCACAGACAGTAAATACTGGCCCTGTTTTGGTTATGGTCTGTCTATAACTCTACACGAATCAATCTTACTGTGCTTCTTTTTGACATCTACATATCTTTATAGGTACCTACTATAAAATTATTTATTTAATCTTGTATGAACATCTAATAATTGTCATTTCTATTTCAGAGCCATTAAACTATATGAAAAAACATTTAAAATGGGTAGTGTATACACCTTCTTTAACAGTAACTCATGGAAGTTTGGAGATGATAACCTGATGGAAATGTACAAAAACATGTCGCTGACAGATCGAGCCGTATACCAATACGATATGGCAACTGTAAACTGGAAACAATACATAAATATTTGGGCTCTTGGTATAAGGAAGTACCTCGTAAAAGATGGCTTGAAAAATACTGCATATGGTGTGAAAAAAAATAAAGTTTTAAGGGTCGTCCATTATTTGTTTATGACATTATATATGTATTGTCTGTATAAAATGTTGTATTTAACATTTTGTATGTTTAACTGTTTGGTTAGTTTCATATTTTAATTAAACTAAGAATAAACGAAGAACGATTGATTCTTGAATATCATGACCCCATATTTTACTTCTAATTTGCGTAGGTATTTAGTACAAATACTACCCATCGAAAGGATGCAAATGCAATGTACCTACCCCAGGATTCTTCTCTTCCACCCCAGAATTGACCTGTTTTGAATTTGTACCTACTTTTATTTCTTTATCTGTATTCAAATGTATTGAATTTAATTGAAAGGAATCAAAAATTATAAACAAGATATGTGCCTACATATCGTGTAAGTACAATAAATTGAAATAATATGTTATTGCAACAACAATAATTGTAGCAAGCTACAATAGGGACAGAAACATCATTATGATCTATCCTACTAAACTAAAGACATCATCTGATTTGTCTAAAATGTGAAAGTGCCGGCCAAAAACTAATATAAAACGTGTAACGTGATATACAGGACGACTCTCTAAACCATGTACGTGTATGACGTATCTTTACAATATGGTGAATAAAATCCTGAAACTTTATCTAATGACTAAATACCAATGTAAAGCATCCCTAAAAAATTGGCTTCTAAACCTAAATTACGACGAAACCGAAGCATTATTAACGGTCCCCTCAGTCTAAATTAATGGGTGCTAATCACAAAATAAAGTTCGTTACACATAGATATACACAAACACACACAAACACACACACGCACACACACACATACAAACACACGCACACGCACACTTACCTTCCTGCAAAATTTTTGTTATTTGTTATTCCTACTTACATTTTTTCTATAATATCGTAAAGCGATAACCTCAAAAATGTTCGTGGAGAAGAGACCTGGTAGCCTGAAATGAGCGTTTCTCTTTTCCTAAAAAACTCGACAGATGGCATGTTTATCACTCCATAGAGGCGTTCGCGAAATCCTGTCAAAATCATGTCAAGACTGTGCCTGCCTTTTTTTTAAAGGCCAAGGGATTGAACCCTTACCACCATGTCAGTAAATAATTAAATATTACATCTAAACCTAACCTGGCCTTAACCTTGCGAGTAACCTTGCCTGCCGTGCAGGAGGCGATGGTTCGATCCCCGTCCAGGCCGACTCGTACCAATGCGGTTTTCGGAATTTTTGTACGATTTGTAACACCACTAGCTTTTCGGTGAATCCATTATAAGTGGCGACGGGCTCACCCCCCGTCACACTGGACAGAGTTTCGGTACTACTGGTGAAACGTGGATGTTCTGAGGTTTTAGAATATCTCTGACACCCCCTCGGGGGAATATAGTCGTGAGCATATGCTTATGCATGCTTATGCTAAAACTTACAGCTACAGCTTTCATGCCATAATAATAAATGCTTAGAAGGAAATTTCTAACAGAATAAATAGCATTAGTTTTCGTTGGCCGGCACTTTCACATTTGGACCAAAAATTAATGAAACGCGGATTAAACAAAACAAACAAACCGAAAGATAACCGCTGATGGGAAACCGATCTTATTGATCGTTGAACCATCAGCTACAGATTAAAAAAACCCTATCATCACATGCGGCTCCGAAACGGCCAGCCGTTGATGGTGGCGAGAGTAGACATGGGTGATAAATAACGTCACGGTGAAAAAAATCACCGCGATCAGCCGCCTAAGAATGTCACTGCGACTTTTTAGAAAATAACGTAGTTCCAAAATCACGTAGATTCTTCGCACCAGCCATCGCCCGTGCTGATTTCTCCGTCACTCCCGTCACAGTCACTCATCGATTGTATGTTACTCCTAGTTTTCGTTCCACTAATCAGGAATAATAATTGAGTTCTGAACTTTCGTAGAACAAACTATATAGCTACCTCAAGATATGCGACAGTCCTTACTCATAAGCCTGCGTGAAGTAAGAAAGATAGGTATATATGATCAACTATTACACGTGAATTAGTACCAAAATGTACGTTTTTAGGGTTCCGTAGCAATTGGGTAAAAACCTACGCTGTCCGTCCTAGCTTCAGAGGACTGTTTCTTCCGAACCGTAATAGGTAGTCAGTTGAAATTTTCACAGAATGTTTATTGTTGTATTCAATTTGACGACAAATAATAAAAAAATGTAATAAAAATAAGGGTCCCCAACTCCCCATTCAAGAAACTAATTTAAATTTAAATAAAAAAAAAAGACTAGAAGCTGCAACCACATTGCGAGACATAATGCGAAATTTTGAGCTTACTTCGCTGAATTTTTTTTTTAATTCTTTCTCAGAAATTCGGCTCTCATTACGACAGATTCGTTATCCTGGGAAATCCTCATAAATAGAGCTCACTTTGATCGCCCCAGCTTTTTTTAAATACACAATTCAACTAGATTTCACCTCGTTTCGTGCTAATTTTGTTTGCCCCTAGTGAAAGTTGTTCAGTTTGATGGTCTAAACAACCCCTTCGTCTTATCGTGTGGGCAAGCCCTGGTGTCAGAGTTTTTTCAACAACAACCCCCTTAAAAGTTTTAAATGTTTATTGTTACTTTTGTGAAATCTTGTATAACGAAGTTAAAAGGAAAACTATCACCGCTAAGTAGGCTTTACAAGTTAACGATTAATAGTCGACCAACTTACAAAATGTGCTTTTTAGGCTTTATTAGCTATTAAACAGTAGTATAAAACAAAAAGCCCCCTTCTAAGTCCGTATATTGTGACGGGCAACTACGGAACCCTACGCACTTACTCGTTTTTAGATTATATTGCAATGGCCTCATAATACGAGTATTTCAGCAAAACCTCAAGCTCGCTTCGCTCGCTCCTGGGTCTTGCAGCGATCTACTTGGATAAGTAAGTATTTATGTAGGATCCCAATTCAGGGCAAAGGCCTTGTCTTACTAATAAGGGAAGTGGACCTTCCACGAGATCTCAAAAGTATTGTAGTAAAATCGCGAGCGCGTTTTGCTCACTTCTGGTTTTAGGTAATATTGCAACGATTTTATTCGTACTTTAGTAAAATCTCGACCACTTCTCGCTCGCTTCGGGTTTCATTATAGGTATGCCTCAAGAGGTATGCTCATGAAGCTTCAGCTTTAGGTAGGTAATATGTAGTCATTTTGTAATGACTTTTCCTTGCGTATACTCACTTAAACGATCAATAAGCACTTCACGAATATTGATTGATGAACGTCAGAGACTGTTATTTGATATTCAAACGGCGGGAAAGTAAAGCCAATAAGTCGGAGTAATTTTTCACGG
The DNA here is from genome assembly GCA_963924505.1 of Agonopterix alstromeriana. Lineage (NCBI taxonomy): Eukaryota > Metazoa > Arthropoda > Insecta > Lepidoptera > Depressariidae > Agonopterix > Agonopterix alstromeriana. The sequence goes on along the minus strand of OZ004668.1, from coordinate 10,413,846 downwards.
GACTAATGGCGTCGTGTGCCGTTATTCAAGCTAGTCTTCTACTTTATCCGGTACATTTATTATCCAGCAATAGGAAATTAATGAAACGAGCTATAGCGGGCATGTACTGTAGCTTTGTTAAATATGCTCATTTCTCAAAAACAATGCGAACTAGTAACAAACCACTGGACGTATATTATGTTTTTTATAAAACATTTCGATGGATGTCCCGTTTCATGTTGTTACTAAGAAGATAAACGAACGTAAATAAAGATAGATATCCGCCTTTAGTGTCACTCACGAAAGTGTAGAAGCTTTGCTATGAAATTTTATGAATATTTCTAGCATCCGCTATCATAACATCGAGTTACTTACCTACTTTTCCTGATAGAAATATTTGGTAAATACTCGTAGTACCTATACCCCATTTCGAATAGCAAAGATATTTTAAGGCTATTTTGATTTACAGAAACAGAGATTTGAAACACTTCCTCTCACTTATTCTTTGAACAGCTTTACTAACTTCCAAGATACGTCGGATAGTATATCTTTCTGATAAATTAATTTTATTTGAAAATCAGAATTGGCCAGAAAGCTATATAGGAATCGGAAAATCTTTTCCTCCTTATTTAAGATGAAGTATAGCTACCAAGAATATGTAAATTTTAGTAGGTAGGTTAGCTGATATTATTACGGATTATATTCCTCGTATCACGTTTGTATTGAAACCTTTTTTTTGCCATTCCGGCAGTTTTTACATTTTTATGGATCCGTATCCAAAGGGCAAAACCGGGACCCTATTACTAAGACTACCTGTCTGTCTGTCCGTCCGTTCGTCCGTCCGTCTGTCTGTCCTACCTATTAAGTGTAACTTTTGAACTGTAATAGCTAAATAGTTGAAATTCACAGAATGTGTGTTATTATGGCGGAATGCTAACAAATAATAAATTTTCAAAAAAATTCTAATTCAGGGGTGTCCTCATAAAAGAAACAATTTTTTGTCAACGTTTTTTCTTCTCGCTCTATAGAAAAAACGGTAACACGTAAGCGTTTTTCGTGTGATTATAAAGCAAACTCTACAGAATAATAACAAATAGTAAAAACCGGCCAAGTGTGTGTCGGTCTCGCGTTAAAGATCTAGGAGAAATTTTTTTTTTTAATGTCTGTTATAAAGCACCCTACTAATATTTAAAGGGCTGCTTCAGACCATCAAACTGAACAACTTTCACTATACAACGTGTTAATGAATTAACGCAAAACTAGAAAGTAGTTTGTTTAGAATCGAAAGCAGAATCGAATTATTATGGTTTCAACATAGGATTTTTTTTTTTCAAAATATTAAAAAATTTGTTTGTAAAATTTAAAATTTACTGAACTCGATCTCAACCCAACGCTTAGGCACTTTCACCCTAATTACTACCAAAACGTGATTCATAAAATGTATCCATGAGCACGCTAGCGGTTTCATTCATTGCTGAAATGATAACAAATCATTTTTGCCCGAAAACTTAAAATGCGAATAACTTTAAATTTTAATTATCAAAATAATGAAATTATTATTTCAATCGAATTATTTTGTTATAAATTAGTAGGGGTGTATGAGGTTTTGCACTTATTCATTAACACGTTGTATAGCCAACATCAAGAAAACATTTTAAAAATCTGCTGGTGCTGGTGATGATATGAACGGAAACACCCCCTTAAGTATTACTAGGTAAATTTATTTTGTGGTGGTGTGGTACGGAACCCTAGCCTCGGTGCGCGAGTAGCTCGACTCGCAGCTGACCGATTTTATTTAAACCTATTTCTATTCGTTTTTGGCATAATAAGTAGGAATAAGTACTAATACATTAATTACATTATACATTACAACACAGTACATTGGTATACACATTTTAGATTCGGTAATAAATACTATGGGTAAATGGCTAAACGTGAGCCTTGCTACAACTGCCTCCAATACAGTTGGCTGTTATAGCTATGTTTCCGACCACCGCGAATGGGATTATGGTCGTGACTTTCAGTATGTGTTCCTACTATGTATAATGGCGGGAAACAAGAAAGTGTATCAAGGCAATTATTTCCATAAGTTTCCTTTTTAATGATTACAAAACGTAAACTGATATACAAGGTGTTACAAAAATACACATAAATATTTAAGGGGGTAGTTTAGACTATCAAACTGAACAACTTTCACTATAGGACCAATATCGAAATCGTGAAAAAAAAATCTGATGTTCCATACTAAACTACAAATCTACTCGAGTTAAATGTTTTTCGCATTTTGTATTTTAGTCCCATAGTAAAAGTTGTTCAGTTTGATGGTCTAAACAACCCCATTAAATGTTTATTTTTACTTTTAATAAAAATTATGTTTTCTACAGGCATACAAAATTTACGCGGTATGTATGCATTTTAACTTGTGTGGCTTTCAATAAACTTCGGTGGGTAAAATAGGTACCTGCCAAGAAATGTAAAAATAGCTGAAGAGGGTAAAAATTAACTCACCTTTTCTCCGCTGTCCGAAGGTAGGTAGAATGTAAGGACGGTTAGAAACGATATCCCCATACAAGGGATGATGATGTTAACAGTGTAGAACAGCGTTTTTCTCCGCATCGTTATGTTAAAAGTTATATCCAAATACGGCTCGTCGCAACACGTGTAAAACTTTTCGTTCCTGTTGGCAAAAAAAAAACATTACACATTCATAGCTCGTCGGGCCGACAAATTGAAATTAAAAAGTTTCTACAATTTATGTCAGACTCGTAAAAAATTTAACGTTCAGGTTAGCGTTAGTACTGTGGTACTACTGTGGGTTCATAAAAGAGTACCTATATTATTTATTAGGGAGAGCGAGAAAGATAGCAGCGGAATGCGGTCGCACGCGGCAACACCGGCAGAGCTGCGACCTTTCTCGCTCCAGCCAATGACGTTCCTGAGCGACAGAAAAGGATGGAGCGTCAATAAATGCGATTTCGTGCTGCCTGATGAGGTTCAACCCTTATGCTAGTTGTTCTGCGGCCGTAGTATGGCAGCGTGATATAGCCATATCGCGCCTTAGCTCTCTTTCTATTTGCGCGCGAACGAACGAGATAAAAGGGGTAATATTATAGCCGCATCCCGCGCAATATTCTACAGCTTAAGCGGCCATACCAATAGTGCGTCCAAGATAGCTCCTTGATTTTGACAGGCGGCTTTAGAGATTTTATATTACTTTTTAAAGCTGTTTGTGCCGTCTAAACTTTATAATACACTAATTATGGCATAGCATAGCATATGCTCACGACTATATTCCCCGAGGGGGTAGTCAGAGACATTCTGAAACCTCAGAACATCCACGTTTCACCAGTAGTACCGAAACTCTGTCCAGTGTGACGGGGGGTGAGCCTGTCGCCACTTATAATGGGCAGTGGGTACATGCATGCATGCATATGCTCACGACTATATTCCCCGAGGGGGTAGTCAGAGATATTCTGAAACCACAGAACATCCACGTTTCACTAGTACCGAAACACTGTCCAGAGTGACGGGGTGTGAGCCCGTCGCCACTTGTAATGGACAGTGGGTACAATACATGTCTCGAAGTTGAAGCATACAGGTTTCCTCACGATGTGTTCCTTCACCGAAAAGCCAGTGGTGTTACAAATCGTACATAAACGCCGAAAAACTCATTGGTACGAGTCGGCATGGACGGGGATCGAACCATCGCCTCCTGCACGGCAGGCAAGGTTACGCGCCACTGGACCACCTTTTTTTACTAAATTTTTTTAAACATTTAACCTTAAATTAAAAGGTTTTACGGCTCAAACATTTTCAGAACGTAAAATAATCGCTCTAAAACGATCTGTCAAAATCACGGAGCTGTCTTGGACGCATATGGCAGCTATCTATTTGCGCGTAGCCGTATCACATAAACATAACAATAGTAATTTGAAAAAAAAAAAAACATTCTAAGCACATATCTCATATTGTCATTTGTAAATGACAATAGTTATGTTTATGAAATATACCCCAGTAAGAATTTTTAAACAGTCTTCGAAAAGAAGCTATCAAATTGTCAATTGGAAGTTGGAGAATACAAAACACAAAAATACTTCATTTGTTCTCTCATACAGACAATACAGCGACATTATCTTATATAGTAAGATGTACATTACATGATTAATTTTCCTTTGTGAGAGACTGGTGTCCGTACCAAGCAATATGTATGACAGATTACCAGCCACTCCGGCTCTAGACCAGATGGATAACGGGTGATACCGATACTGATGATGATACTTTTCCCAACACCACCCTGTATATTTTATTATTTGTAGTAATAAACTAATTTCTCAGCCGTCTTAAACACCATGCCAGTTTAAACTCAGTTTCTTGAAATAAGGTTTTATGGCCCGATAATGATTTAATGTGCCAAGCTTGTGCCAAGTTTTAAGTTTATGTCCCTCTAGTAATAAAACCTTTTACCTTGTTCACTGTAAGCACTCGACAGTTTACATTATGTAGGTAACGTTTATGAAACTTTAATTTTCTAGGGACCTAATGCCTAACTAGGTGCCTAACTAGAAAATTACTTTCACCAATAAATCAATAATTCTTACAGCATCAGCATAATGCTCATGGGTTTATTTCCCGAGAATATAGACCAGAGATATTCTGAAAAATCAAAACATCCTTGTTTCACTAGCAGTACCGAAACTCTGTCCAGTGTGACGGGCGGTTTACCATCGGGACAATATGTGTATTTTTATTGAAACAGTTAACTGAACAATTGAGACAATTGATCGCCATCTGCTACGATCCTGACATACCTCTTTTGCCTCTTCCACAGTCATAAGTCGTTTCATACACGCTCGTCGGTTTCGGGTACATTTGATCTGACCCTTTTTAAGTAAGCTATCGATTTGGTCTGCATAATTACATCAAGGGCGACCCCTTTCGACTGTTCCATTCACTCTCGCTTTATATATTTCATACGTCAGTCTACTATCACTCATCCTTTCCACATGACCAAACCATCTCAACATTCCCTTTTCAATCCTTGTCACTGTATCCTCTTTCAGTCCACACTTTTCTCTAATTATACTGTTTCTTTCACTGTTTTTCTTTCTTCTGTTTTCTTTTCTGTTTCTGTTTCAATTGTCTCTGCCTACCCCAATGGGACACAGGCGTGAGTATATGTATGTATGTATGTATGTAGTTAACTGAAAACAGTATCTACTTCTAACACAAACGCACGTGCTTGATAAGACGGCGCTGCGCGACTATTCGCGACTTAACTATGTAGAATCGGAAAATCCGTATCATAGAAGTCAGATATAAATTTTTAGGGTTCCGTACCCAAAGAATGAAAACGGAAACCTATTCATAAGCCTACGTTGTCCGTCCGTCTGTTCTACCTATTTAGGGCTGTAACTTTTGAACGGTAATAGTCAGACAGTTGAAATTTACACAAAATGTGCGTTTTTACGGCGGATTTGCTAACAAACAATAATAAAACACACACAAGAAACCAATTTTGGTCAACGTTTTTTCCATTCGCTCTATCGTAAAAACGGTCATGCAAACAAGCGGTAAACTTGATGTGATTATAGAGCAAACTCTACAGTATAACAAAAAATAATAAAAAACCGGCCAAGTGTGAGTAGGTCTCGCGCTAAAGGTCCCGGAGAAAACAAAACTTTTTTGTAAGTTAATATTTTTTGTGTGGTGTTGTGGTACGGAGCCCTCGGTGCGCGAGTAGCTCGATTCGCACTTGACCGGTTTTATTTCTACTCTTATCTTCATTGCGAGTTCCAAGACACATTTAGAGTCATCCCCCAGGCTAGCTGGACTTTATTGTCTAGCGTGGGTTTGCAGGAGTTACAGTAGTGGGCCTATGCTCGACATTAGAAACAAAGTATGCGAGGAAAATGGTAAAAAGCGAGAGAAAATTTATAGATTTGTGTTATAGGTAGGTACATATTATTTGTGAAGCATTACAGGAAAAACCGATGGTATTTTAGTAGATAATACGATTAACTCATCAGAAAGAAAAGCTGAAACAAGTTATCCAAAGAAAAACACCCGTCGCTTTACCGCTTATGAATTATATCACAATAATAAATAGTCAAGTCTCATTCAGAAATTGTATCTAAAGAACTTTTTTTTATTGTGCAGAACATTGGAAAATGGGCATTATTGTAACAGGAGTAAGAGTTTGGTTGTGGAATAATGCCTAATCGGGTAAACGACGTCGCCGGAGGCGGTTCAAAGTGGATTTTCCTGTGTTGCTTTCAACTAAGGTCGCTTGGCCCAAGTTAAAGCTATTACAATACGTTCTGCTGACACGCGCCTCGAATACGAAAGGCGACGTCTTTCTCTATTTAAAAAACTTTTTATAGAAACGGAGAGATATTAAGACAGCGAAAAACGAATTTTATTCTTCTTTTAAACAAGTTGGAGCGAAGATTCGTTGAAAATCTTTTGCTTGAGTTATTTTGTTCGAAATATTGGCTATTGCAAAATGACCCTAATGTCATACGGTCAAATCATAAACTTATTTTTACGATCGTAAATATTAAGTTGATGAGTCAAATATAAATAAAAATTACGTTGTTGTGTTAACGCTCGTACTTATGCCCTTTTCACACATAACCGTGAAACGAAGTGAGAACGCCAACTGCCTTCCCAACTTTACTGCCCTGCCCCACTGTCCTGCCTTCACTGCCCTGCCCTCGTGTGTAAGGGGCATTAGCGGAGTTAATTGCGTGTTTGAATTGAAGATTAGACTCAGTATAACTACCCTAAACCTATAACTAGCGCATTTAAGCTTACACTCTGTATAACCTCGAGGCTTGAGACCATCCATTACGTTAAGTTTAGTCAAATTTAAGAAGATATGAAAAAAAATTCGTATTTTATCGCGTGTATAGGCGTCACAATTTGTGAAAACACTGCGTTAGCGTCAAACATGGCTGAAGTTACAACTCTTTTCAAGCTCCGCAAAAGTTGGCTTGCCTAATTACTTCTTCCTAACATGGAAAGTTTTCGAAACCCACTTTACAAGAAGTTGTTGAATATATTCGTTCAAACGTAAGGGTGTACTGAAAAGTAAAAAAGTTTAAGTATAAAAAGTAAAGTAGCGTTACGTAGCGTCAAGGCATTAAGTGAGGTAGAAAATTATATTTCCAAGAAGCAAATACAAATCTTATTAAAAACGAATAAGCTACAAAGTGAAATGAAAACAAAGATTCAGTTAGTATACTTTTTCGCAACTTTAGATAGGTCGCCAGTGCTGAATCAACATCTTATGGACCTCAACTTTTTGGGCCCTGAGCTGTGGCCACAGAATAGTTAAGAAAGGGCCTGTACCCCCGCTTGGATGGCCCTGTGTTGTAAATCTTTTAAAGAGCTTAGTCAATATTTATAATTAAATTACTGTACCGCTCTACAGATCGTACAAATTGTACCTACATCGAATATCTACAATTCTAATACCCGTCGTAACCATTTTGTGCAAAGCTTTTGCCAAATCTAATAAATAGAAAAATTATTATTTAGGATGTATCTAAAATGTAATGTGAACTTAAGGCCTCGAGAGGCCCTCATGCAGGCCTCTGAAGGTCTGAATCCTTCACTGATAGTTGCACTGTACAACTTGATTTAATATAGTTAACTCAGACTACGTTCTAAAGTTTTAGCTCCATTTGCAGAATTCAAAGAACACTTTTCAAGATTTTCCTGTAGGTGCAACGACTTTTCACGAAGTAACTTGGTGTGACTACAACATTGAACGGATATAACAGCAAGAAATATCGTAACGAAAATGGGAAAAATAAGTGACATGCCGCGAGGCTTTTGAGCCACGTTCCGTGAAGGTGATTCTGTGATAAGGTTGGGAAATGGCTGTCAATAATGTAGGGTTGCTAGTTGATTGGGTTAATCGGGATTTCTTGACCGGCGCACTGCTTTCCACAGAAAATCATGATGGCCGTGTGCTTAATTTCTTAATAATATTGGTCCTGAATGGATAAATGGTACCTGGTGGAGAAAAAACTTAAGAGTGGATGCTGAGTGGAAGACAAAAGAGAATTGGATCATTCAATAGCAAAGAGGATAGCTTAGATATGATTAACACAGGACTATAAAGTAAAGTATAATTGAATTGAATTGAATTGACTATATAGTGTACCTATCTTTTACAAGATTAAAGGCCTGTTTCATACCTCTTCTGAATAAGTTCTTCATAGCTTATCAGACAGATCGTTTGCGGGTTTGCTGGAAGAAATCTCTTAAGAGATAAGCTTGCCTTTTGTACACACGGCGCACATAAGCTGGCCGCGGCACGTTATACATTACTCTACCTACGCACGGCCAGCTTATTTTGGTTTTGCGTAGCTTGATGTGTCGCCGTGTGTACATGTCTTTTCTATTGTTTGTATCAATGTGTCTGTGTGCACAATAAAGTGTAACAACATATCTTTCTTGCGAAGTCTGACAGATGAGAGCTATTAAGAACTTATCCAGAAGTGGTGAAACAGGCCCTTTTTATACGATTGTAGGTTAACATTCCACAAATCTAGAAAAATAATACATAAGTATGACAATACCCGGACGTCCGGCTTTTACCCCACACCAGTTCGCGTCAATCAAATGTGCCTACCCTAAGCAAGGTTTAACGTTGCAAAGCGGATACTTGTCGTAAAAGCGTTGTGTTGGTAAGTGATGTTCCCTTAATAACAACACTCGGAGTGCGAGGCGAGGGGGCCGGCGCCGGAACGACCTCTTGCCGAATGAAGATGTCATTGCTACCACTACAACGAACGCGTACAGTTTAAGCAAAACCCTGAAAATCTTTTAGGTTGACTTAACCTAGATGCAGGTCCGCGCTCAAAAGTGTTTGAACCAAAAGAATAAGAAAAGCAATGTATATCACGTTGATGTTTTTGGTATAGCCGTTTCTTTCTAAATGTTACTTTATATGAAAACGGAGAGTGCAGTGATAGTTGTGAATATCTTTGAGAAATAAATTATTACCTAACAAAATGCCTAAAAGAGTAACAATTACAAATACAAATACAAAATATTTATTGAACCAACGTGTGATACAGGTTTTCAGGACTCTTTATGATTACGATTAACAAACCTTAGATTACCTAGAAAAATAGCCAATTACGCGCCAGTCTTCGTTTTATCGACTGACTCCGCGCACGTCTATAGTGCGGTCTCCATTAGTTAGTAAGTCAATGTTTACTGAACGTGGATAAACTGTACATTATTATATTCGGAATATTATACTTTATTCGGAAATTCAGTGAGGAATTAGGTGTCAAGTGATAGGTGGAAAAACCTTTCACACACATTGAAACATTTTTCATTAGTCGATCCGCAGGTTCATCACTCAAAGGAAGGAATGAGGTGGTCTATTCTAAGATAGAAACTACACGGCTACATAACTTTTTTTTTCATCATATATTTATATGACTTCAAAATACAAGTCGACAAAGATCAAAAGTAGTGCAGTTATCGATTACAATAAAAGACTTTATTGTATTACTAGCAGCCCGTCCCGGCTTCGCACGGGGTAGACAATTGTCTATTTTACCAAGGATCCCTAATTTTTTTCAAAATGAAATGTAGCCTATGTCAAATTGGAAGAATGTAGCATTCTATTGGTGAAAGAATTTTTTAAATCGGTCCAGTACTTTTTGAGCCTATTCATTACAAACATACAAACATACAAAAATAGGTACAAATCTTTCCTCTTTATAATATTAGTGTAGATAAAACCTGGTTTAACAAAAGTAAGACACATTTTTAACTATACAGGTTCCAACTTAATATGCTGACGGTTTTTTAAGAGGATGATCAGACCATCAAACTAAAACACCTTCTGTAAGGGAATAACATCTAAATCGCGAAACAAAAATCTGCTGTGTCATAAATTTTTTTCGAGTATAGGGTTGTAGTTTTGTATGGAACGGAAGTTAAGAACCTTATATGTGTAGGTTTGATATACAGCGTCTAAATATCGAAACGCCCTTGATCACATACCCGAAACCCGAAGTCCATCGAGTTTATAATCAACAACAGCTACTTTCAAACTTAATACTCTCCTTCAAGATTGGCTTTCGTACAATTTTACGATCTTACAACTTTCCTTCATTCTCATCTCAAAGTTTCAACTTGAGAACACAGAGCAAAGAAGTAGTTGCGCGGAACATCAATAGAGACGAAACACGACCACGATGACTTAGAGCAATACTTATGTCCAAAGCTGATTTACATACAGTACGCAAACAGCTGTCTATTAAACAATAACAGTATAATGATCTAAATCTGAATGAAAAGTACTCGACTCATAGTCTTCTGGAGAAGTTGTTCACAGTTGCTGGAGAAGTGTTAACGCTAACTTCATAACTGACAAAAAGCATGAAGCATCAAGAAAATATTATTGCGCGAATTTTTGGATGCTTTCGAATACTTATGGAAAGACAACGTTAGATAGAATACATAAATATTGTCGTGGATTTAGCTCAGTACCCAGAAACACTAATTTAAGTACTGTATAGAATAGGATCAGCTAATTTCATTAATTTTATATACATTTTTGAGTCAAGCGTGTAGCAGGTGTGTTTTGTTTTCTTTGGTCTGTGTCATATCAACTGGGTCACGGCAACTAAGTATCCCCCTCATAATCCTGCGGCTTTCGTTGTCAGCCTTTGCTATATTAAATTGACAACACGGGACATAATTACGTGCAAATGGTTATTAACAAGATTGTTACCTAAATCGACACTTCCTACAAATTCTACGAATATATGTTATTCGGTCAAATGTGAACAAAACCGTAATAAGGCTGCAAGTAACATTAATTTAGTATTTAGAATTTTAGTGTCTTCCTTATCCGACATTGCTCTTTCTTTTATTTCTTAATTGTATGGAAGCACTCAAAACCTTTCCCACGTGACGTTCTACGGTGTACCATAGAGTTAAATAAATAAAATCGGTCTAGTGCGAGTCGGTTTAGTTTACTTCACGCACCGAGGGTTCCTTACCACACCACCACACAACATATTAACTTACAACAAAGTTTTGTTTTCTCCGGGATCTTTAGCGCGAGACCGACTCACACTTGGCCAGCTTTTATTATTTGTTTACTGTAGAGTTTGCTCTATAGTCACACCAAGTTTGACGCTTGTAAGGTTTTGACAATACAGCGAGAAGAAACGTTGTTAAAAACTAGTTTCTTGTACGAGGACCCCCCTGAATTTTTTACTTTTTGTCATTTTGATTTGTTACCAAATACGTCATAATAACACACATTCAGTGAAAATTTCAACTGTCTAGCTACTACGGTTCAAAAGTTACAGCCAGAAATAGGTAGGACGGACAGACGGACGGACGGAAAACGTAGGCTTAGTAATAGGGTCCCATTTTCACCTTTTGGCTATGGAACCCTAAAAGCAACACTTTAAATTTGGATAAATATTTAAATTCAATAACAGCATATGCAACATCTCTGTACCCTCTCGGAGAAGTGAGCAAATGCTCACTACTATGCTATACATAACTTGTAATATCTGTGGCCATACCTACTTAAGGGTATATTTTTGGTTGTGACGTCATCACTTGACGTACTATGGAAAAAATATGAAACAAGTAGGGTTTTGCAATTGTCAGAGGATGTCAAGAGATTGAATTGGTTCGCCATTTTGTATGGTAATCAGACTGTTTGATTTTTACTAAAATGTTTTCAAGAATATTATTGTGCGTTTCCGACTTTATTTCAAAAAGTCGATTCATTGTTTTTTTCACATTTATATAAACGATATATTACGTATGCTGTATTTTCAACCGAGTGACGTAACCCTTCTAAAAATGTTCCTAAAGTAACTCCATTTTTATACATTTTTCGACAAACAGTGTCTGGATTTTACGCGATTGCTAAAATAAATGATATGAAACATTCAAAAAAACGATTCATTTGATTTTTAAGTAAAGGCAGATGTTTTATAATAAATATGCACTGGATATGCCATAGCATATCATTGAAAACAATGTTCCTGAAAGTTATAGCTTTAGAAAATATACCCTTAATGTAGTTTTAAACAAATTCTCTGGCATGGTTTAAAATAATGCGAAAATACAGTGTGAAAGTTGTGAATTCTTGTAGACGACGCGATGCCCTATTCAATGCTAAGAGTCAGAAAGTGTTAATTACATGGAGGATAAATGAAATACTCAACAGTCTGTTAGTTTATTCAAGTAGCTTCGTTTCATTACCGGTTAGGAAATAGGTGGTCCTTAGAAAAATTTAACTCCTTTAGACTCCTTGAGACTGTCTCTCTCTGGTATCGAATAAGCGAGTGAACGAATAAATATTTTCTTACTCATTAAATTATCTAATAAAACCGGTCAAGTGCGAGTCAGGCTACTCGCATACCAAGGGTTCCGTACCACACCACCACACAACCCAACATATTTACTTTAAAAAAAAATATTTTTCTCCGGGACCTTCAGCGCTTATTTCATGATGTGCACCTATGCTTAGGATTATGGCTTGCTATACCATTTAATCTGTCTACATTTGGTATTTTATAACTGTAAGCTGTTTTATGTCCCTAATAAATAAAATAAAAATACAATTTTAAAACTAATTTCTGTGTTAAGTAATTATTGAAATAAAATAGAAAAATAAATAAATGTATTTTTTTTAAACGTAAAGTAGTAGAAAAGATACTATAACTTGTCTTACTTTGCGCGTTCCGGAAATTTGAAGTGTAATTATACAGGGTGTAAGTGTAGACAATTGCATTGCTTTAAAGGGTCATGCTCATGAATCATCATACTGGACTTTCACTGTTATATGTATATACAAAGTGTTGATGAATTAACGCAAAACTAGAAAGTAGTAATAATAGTAGTAGTAATTTTTTTCAAAATATTAAATAATTTGTTTTTAAAATTATAAATTTACTGAACTCGATCTCAACCCACCGCACAGGCACACTCACGTTACTTACTGCCAAAACAAGATACTTAAAATGTATCCATGAGCACATTAGCGCTTACATTAATTGCTGAAATGATAATAAAACATTTTTGCCTGTAAACTTAAAATGCGAATAACTTTTAATTGTAACTATAAAAATAATGAAATTATTGTTTCAATCAAATTGTTATAAATCAGTTGGGGTGTAGGAGGTTTTGCGTTTAATCATTAACACGTTGTATATAGATTAAATGGATTTTTTAATTTCTCTATCTGTGTCGCAAATCCTTTATAAATAACTTCCTGTACAATATTTCCCGATCACTTCGCGTAGTCCAGTTTGCGAAAGAAAACAAATAAAACACGGCTGTTTTTTCTGTTTGTTCGGGATATGTTTTTTCTCAACGTAGTAACAACTAATGGTATAGTAAATTCTATAAATATCTACCCACTTAAATGTACGCTTTTGGTAAAGTCGATGTAGTTCTCTACATACACTCGTAGGGGAAACACTACTATAGCTACCTATAGATAGTACCTATCGTTAAGTCAACTTTTTTAATTACTACCTACTTGTTAATGATTCTAAACTACCGGAACCATCTCACGTAAGCTTACAAAGTTGAACCTATTATTATAGCCGTATTTCCTCGCAATATTGCAGAAATTTCTAAGTACCTTCTAGACCAAAGTCTCCCGAAGTGGGCAAACGGTAAGAACCTGCACTTAACTACACTGGACCGGAGCTCTATGAATATATTATTTAACTATCGGTTACTTGTTTTATCGATATACTTGTGGATAAGGGGACTCTTTAGAAAAACATGGTATCTCGGACTTTGGAAAGGCGTGGCAGAGTAAATGAGAGTTGAGAAACTTCAAGTAAGGTAAGCGGCACGCACACATACGCGGGGATTCACTTTAGGGTTGAGCCTCATCTGACAGCACAGAATCGCATTTTTTCACGCTCTATCCATTTCTGTCGCTCAGAAACGTCATTGGCTAGAACGAGAAAGATCGCAGCCCTGCCGGTGCTTACGCGTGCGATCGCATTCCCGCTATCTTTCTCGCCCTATCAAATGATGTTCCGTGATCGACAGAAAAGGATGGAGCAACGGAAAAATGTGATTCGGTCCTGACAGATGAAGTTCAACCTAGAAATCATTCTAGGGTTGAACCCATAGTCTGCTTGTGGGTTTCTAACGTTATTCAAATATAAATTGCTTTTACATAGTGTAATCCTACAAAACCGTTTTTACAGTTTGTTTGTAGAAAGAATTATAGCCTCAGCGAAATACATTTTAGGAATTAAATGAAATTAAATTTTTCAGAAACAATCTAGAAACTAATATCAATGCTAGTATATTGTCATATTTTCGTTAAAATATACAGTTTCAATGCTAGGATTAATTTAAGATTTGTATGAAAATCTTTGAGGCACTGTAACTTTAAAACAATACATTTAAACTAAAATCTGACAGGATACAAGCATTTGGTTTCCAGATTGTTTTTGAAAAATGGCATTGACTTAAATTGGTTAGTATTGAAAATTTAACCAAACTTAATTTGTATGGAGCGCGCAGCACAAATTATCCTCGAAGCACATCTCTGTGCTAGTGTAGAAGAACCCCGCCTGTATGCGAGCAATTTGGATCGCTTCTTTCAAGCTTCACCACTCTCGTTCCCTCTGGTTATTGGTATCACTAATTTAAAGGTAAGCAAGAAAGTAGATAACCCCTTTCATCACCAAAACATTTACAAAATAAATGAACAAAGGTTTTTCAAGTAGGAATGCTCTCACCTCGAACTTTGTTTGACGAGGTACTAATTTTATTAGCTGCCTGTATCTACTCAGCCCTTACCTACAACACATCGCTACGTAACGAATACCCACAGTAATAAAATAAAACACTTTAGTACCATGTTAACTTTAGTACTTGTTAGCTATATTAAACCTCTGAGTGAATGAGTCAAAGAAGCTACATTATATGAAACTAAAGAAAACCCTTATGGTTTTAGTTCTAGAAATAAACGAGTCTGACAATCAAATACTAAAAGTTAATTATAAAGTCTGTGTAATTAAACTTTCATTGAGGCAGGCTTGCACCAAAAAGTATTTAAGCTTTTAAACATGTTTAAGTATGAGAAATTTGAGAGACAGAGCGATCATTAAATACGTTTATACTCTCGCCCCAGTGGGTCACATTCAACCCATCCTAACACCTGTGCAGAATAAACATTTGATTTCATATTATATAATTTGATTTAATTTTCATTTATTCAGCTAGTTTGACAGGTGCTCTTCAAGTTATTAGTCGTTATCTGTATTCAAATGTATGTTCTGTTTTGGTGTGCAATAAAGTATAATTGAATTGAATTGAAGTTAAGCCGAAATTGAGAGAATACAAAATAACGACAAGTAGCTCATCAAATATTCAGATAAAAATTCGAGTAGTACTAGGATTAAAACCAGCATGCAAGAGTTAAAAAAATAAATCTTACAAAATTGTCATTTCAAGCTGAAAAGTTTGATTGCAAAAGCGTCTCAACTTTCTTTGCAGCATCATTATTTCAAAATATCCTGCGGCCGAATCGGAAATGAATTTAATTCCCGTCTGTCTTAAAAGTTCCGTGGTAGTCCAGCGGCGAGTAACCTTGCCTGCCGTGCCGTGTAGGAGGCGATGGTTCGATCCCCGTCCATGCCGACTCGTACCAATGAGTTTTTCGGAATTTATGTGCGATTTGTAACACCACTGGCTATTCGGTGAAGGAAAACATCGTGAGGAAACCTGCGTGCTTCAGTGTCAAGGCATGTATTGTATCCACTGTCCATTATAAGTGGCGACGGGCTCACTCCTCGTTACACTGGACATAGTTTCGGTACTACTAGTGAAACGTGGATGTTCTGAGGTTTCAGAATGTCTCTGACTCAGGGACATAGTCGTGAACATACTCGTATGCTTATGCTATGCAGTCTTAAAAGTCAGCCAACATAAATCATCATAATGTAATTCCATCCCGACCTTTAAATATATTTAAGGAAGGGTTTCTTAACCGTTTTGTAGACGCGGTCCACATTCAATAATCAATAATCTCTTGGACGGAACACTTTCGAATGAAAATGAAACCCTATAGAAAATGAAAACAAGGGAATTTCAAAATGTAAGAAACTACTATCGAAATACCTAAGTTTATTGATTTGATTAGTCTGTTATTGAGAAGGTTGCTGCTTAAGTTGGTAACTAGGTTAAATTCAGGAGTTCTGAGAGAGACAATGGTGTGGAAAGATAGACAGACTATAAAGCTACAAAACAAGAAAAACGTCCAATACCATACATAAAATAAGAAAGATCAAGGCACATTTCGAGTTTTATAGTTTTCTCGGGGGTGGCATGTAAGGCCTATTGAGGGGTCCATGGACCTTAAGTTAAGAAACCCTGCCTTATGGTGAGCCTTGCTACGACTGATCGCCTAAAGATAGTTGGTAGAAGTTAATGCAATGTAATGTAATGAGTATTTACCTGACAGCAGGCACCTCCAGTATGTCCCACTCGACTGACATGTAGAACTCTGACAAGTCCACCCCTACTGACACAATATTGCTCCCCGCTGCCTCGTCCATATGCCTCAGGTCCACCTGTGTACATTCATATTAGAAAACCATTCTATTTCACTTTTATTAGACATTCACTTCTATCAAAAACTTTATCAAATTGATCCATGAAGTTAATTACATTAAATTTAATCTGTCTGGGAATTACAAGGGTACTCTGGGATTAATAATATGAATTTTGGCTTTAAATTTGAGTCTGTCTATAAGATCATTATTTGATTATAATTATAATAACTGGTAAAGGCAAATAACAACATCAAGACGATCAAAATACATCTAGATAATTACTAGGTTGTTGTTATCATAGTTTTATTTAGTTTGACATTTTATAATGGTTTAGGATGATGGATTTAATACTACTTTAAAGGTAGAGCAAAAATAAGAGGCCTGGAATGCTTTTGAGTATTTTATACCTGACGATCTGATCTCAAGTTCAAGTCTTTCTTTTTTTATGCTTACTTTTGCTCTACCCAAATCATTGAGTTCATCATTATTTAAATCTATTTTACCAACATTCTATTTATCGCAGAACCTTTATTTAATCGATACATGCACCCTGTCACACAATGTGAAACAAATCTCTAAGAATTCCGTGACATCTCCGTTGCAGACTGTCAATGCAGCTAAACCAAACTCGAGCATTTATCTAAAATCATTTATGTGACTTTGGAAGAATAATGCTAAACCATACCACAAAGTGTGTCAAGTAGGATGTACCTGTGTCAACCATTTTATCATTAGCGAACGATGAAACCGCTCAAACATTTATCTTCAAAGGAAACACGTTACAACAATTTTTCCAAATATCGAAACATGCGAAGAAACAACGCGTAAACACAAAGAACACCGAGTAAAGACGATCGTCGCCGAATCTTGGGATGGGACGACCCCCGCTTTCGGATTCCTTGACGCTTCTACAGAGACTTCATATTATACTATCTCGGTTAAACAGCAACGTAGTATAACATGACACAGGGTTTCGGTCTCTAATTACACGTTAGTCACTAACGATGACGTCGTCTTCTGCCCGCTTTCACAAAATCTGTTAATTTTGAACACAAGTGTTATAAGTAAATGTAAAGCATCGAATAGTTTGCCAATGCCAAAATCATCGTTGGCGTCTGAAGCGTGCAGGAAAAGAGAACGAAACCTGTAGTCATCTGCACGAGTCGTTAAAGAAAGTGAAAAGGAGGCTGGAAGCGCCGGCTCCGCCGCGGCGTGTGTGTGTCGCTGCCCGGACGCACCCGGGCGCGCGCCGGCCGCCGCGGGTCTGTCGCGGTGCGCGCCGGCACGCGCCTCGCTCTAGTGTTGATGCATGCAAGCGACGCGTCACCGACTGAGGCGAGGCACCCTCGCTTCGATCGGCCACGGGTCGATCACTACTCCTAACATCTAACTATGTAGCTTAGATTTGTGCACTATGGAATTCGTGTCAGGATTCGAGTGGAATTGTCTCTGAATGAAGTTTAACATGCAACGGAAGACCAGCGACATCGAATTCTTAGAGACACTAGGAGTCGCTAATAGGGAAAGGTATAAAATATGCAACGTGATGACTGTTTTTCCTCGAAAGTGTACTGAGCCACAAGTGTGAACACCTGATATCAGGTCACTCGGTGCTGTGCTAGAGCTGTTCGCGTGTAAGGTATCGTGTGAAGCGGTGTGGAGCCGGGAGGCTCGGGCGGTCGGCCGCCGTGATCGGGAATGCAAGTGGAGAGTAAGCCAGAGTCATGCGGTGAGTGGAGTGTGTACATCGATCGTCGAGGAGCATGCAGCAAGCGTCGTGTGTGCGGTGTGTGTGGCGCGAGCGGAGCCAGCTAGAGGCTAGGGGAGTGTGGAGCCCCGGGCCCCGGGTGACGCCCGCCTGTGACGCCTCGACCGTGCCCTACTAACGTTGGCCACAAATTACTATACTCTCGCATTCGCGAAGGCGGTAAGTACCACTCAAATGCATATTTAATGGTAATGGCGGTATAATTTTCGCTTAGCGCAGACAGAATCAGCCGGAGCGGGGCGTGTGGGATAAGGACGGATCGAGTGAAGTATTGCATCCCATATCACCTGGCAGTTTTAATTTTATACCTTTCCGTGTCGAGCGAGGAAGGCCGACCGAGCTAAGTGGAACTGGCCGAGGATATTCTGGAGCATTCGTGGTCGCGCACGTCGATTTACCGCTACGCCACATACTTTAACCATCACCATCGAAATGTAAACTTGCAAGATGTCAGAGCGAAGAGCGGGCGGGCCGGGGAGCGAGCGGGACGCGGCACCAGCGCGCGCGCTCCACGCCTGCGCTCTACCCTCATCGTACAGTCAAAATGTAAAAGTGAGTTTAACATACCACATGGACAGAAAAGTAATAATTACACGACGAATTACGTTCGAGCCAACAAGCTATTGCATGGACATCGGCCGGGGCGGGCCCTACGGCTAACGGCCCGCGCGCCAAGCGGTACTCGTACTGCGGGGCGTCACCTTGAAGCCGTCATACGTCCAGCTGCCTAACTTAAGCACACAGGTTTGCACGTCGTAAGGAAAGAACTCGACGTCGATCGAGCACGAGGACTTATAGACGGCCGGCGGCTGCCACACCACCATGCCGTTGTAGTACACCGTGGCCTTGGTCATCAGCGTCACCTCGTAGTTACCGTCGGCGCTGCGGACAAAGAGAGCGGTCAGCCAGAGCGAGGGGAAGCTCCAAGCAATTACCTTGAATCCGTCGTACGTCCAGCTACCGAACTTAAGAACGCACGTTTGCTCGTCGAACGGAAAATATTCCACGTCTATTTCGCAGGAAGACTTGTAAATGGCGGGCGGTTTCCATTCCACTAGCCCCTGGTGGTAGATGGTCGCCTTGGTCGCCAACGTTACCTCGAAGTTGCCGTCGGCACTGCAATGTTAAGGTACATTTACAAGCCGTCACGCGGCCTACGCGTGCCGCGTGGCCTCAAAGTGTGCGTCTCGTGCCAACTGCATTCTGTTTGGTGAGTGTTAACATACTGTCATGTCGCGCCATTCATTTTGATCTGACGTAGAGGCTCGGCCGGCTGTGGCAACCGGCCGTTGCTTGCTATAAAGTCAAAAGGTTATGATACGTGTACTATGTACCTACTTATTGTGAAATTATAGATAATACACATAATGACGTAGGTATTGTAAGAGTAATAAAATACAGGTGTGTTACAGACGTGTGTTTGCTTTACTATAAGCTAAGTTATTACCATACGCAAGCCGGTCGCATGTGTTTACTACAAAATAATAATTGAATATTTATGTGAGCGTGTATGTGTAATCAAACAAAAGGATACACACGATACAATCAACATGAGTATAGCGATTATTCAATCGTTCCTTTCCTACATCATCAACTGTATTGCGTTTTAAACGATAGTAAAATAAAACGAAAGCACAATACGCGGCGTTAAAATTTTCCGTTGTTTGTTTGATGCTTGTGACGGGGCTTCCGGGGCTTCGGCTGGAAATGCACCTGTCACATCACTTATTTACTGTGACACGTAGGCATTTACTCCGGCAGCAGGCCCGCCGCAACTCCACCTATTCCTACTTTATTCTTTTTACCTTGTCTACGGGCCGTTTACCTAAACACGATACAACAGTGAACAAACATGCAGAAACACTCATTTATTATATCTTTTATATTTCATATTTTAATGGAAAAATGTGATAATAAAAATGACTCTATTAAAAGTAATTACAGGAATGAAATGCGGTAGGGTCTATGAATGAGAAAAATTTGGATATAAATGGGAACCTATTAGCCTTAAGTACTCTCATTTACCTTTCAATAGATAATAATCTGATCCTCTAACCAGGCCGAATAAAATTGAGCCTTAAAGCTAAAAATTCAACCCTTTCGAAACTGTATAAAAGGTAGTAAGAAAAGGAGATGAGAATAGGGCACAAATCACGTTACAGGATGTCCTGAACACCGTGATTCAAAGTGTCAATTCTGAGGCCCACTAGAGGAATAGGGGCAAAAAGGGCGCATTAGTTGTTCGCACAGGTTGCGGGAAAGGAAATGAGTAACGATTGCTATCCCGGCCATAAATCAATGTCGGACTACGGGTAGTGGACACAACAAAATGAATGTCGTTCTATTATTTAGGTATAACAAATAACGTTTTGAATTGAAGGCTTTCTAGTTTGCTGGGAGAAATGTTATTTCTCACCTTTGTCCAAATAATGTGTTGTAGAGTTCGGAAAATGTTTGTTATCCGAAGTGTCGAAGATTTCTTCACTATTGATTTGAATATCAATCAAATCATCATCATCAATGTCAAAGTTTTATTCAAAATAATATCACATAGATAGCTTTTTGACGCCATTTTTCTGACTCTACCACGGCGTCGGAAGTTGTTCCGTTGTAGAGAAGATACAGCAAGAAACTACAACACACATGTTTTAAAACTAAAGGCAGAGTAAATATAAAATTTCGAGATCCTGTATTGTAAAGGGGAATTGTATAAAATCAAAAGTCGTCAACATCGCTCGAACTATTTTAATCTTTGTCGTGTAACAATTTGTCAACGGCATACATAGTACAGTTCAAAACGTCGTCCAAATCGTTCTTAACGTCGGTAAAAAGCTTCGTTAGTCCGTATTTGACTCTACCGAATATTAACTTCAATCCGTCCACGTAATAATACGTTGAATTTCCTGCCACCTAAAACATTTTTTCATTAAATTCTTCATTATAATTAATCACCTTAACCAAATAGCCAAAACATTTTTTTATTCAGAATCTTATGAAGGTAAGAGCCACTTGTATAACATATTATTAATTTTTAACTCGAACTCCTATTTCAATACTTTTTATGTGTGAAGTTAATGATACAATTTTACTGTTGTAGATTTAGTTTGCTATTATTTCCATAAGATTCTTATCCTATCAATCTATAAAAATATTTACCAAATGCAGAAGTAGAAATATAATCACTAATGCGAAAATTTTCATTGTTTTAAAACAGTTTTCAATTATATAAGTGCTTCGCAGTACGCTTTCGAACAATAACTACGCATTAACTACTTTGTTTAATGATCGTTAAATGTGAAGAATATCCACCTGTATAACTGTTTGTTCGATAAATAGTGGATTATTTATTATGAGAGCTAGGTTGTACAGTCAGTGACTCTACTATGTAAACGTCATACATGAAATAGGTTCATTCAAAGTTGCCAAAATTCAGTTGTATCTGAAATCTAACCAAACCTCGTCATATTTCTTCAGTATGATGAAAAATATTACGTTAAGTATTAAATACTTAAAGTTTATTTCATGAAATATCGTAATTAGTATGACGCAAATTGAGACAATCTTTTTAGAAATTTTGTTACACTTGTAATTTTTATTGTAAGATCGATAATAACTGTCTCATATTCGTAAATAAATTCCATTATTACTTTTTGTCGTGTCAATTTTATTACGCGTGTTGCATAAAGGTCATAAAAATACGTTCAAACAACGTGTCAAAATTTTGTTTGCAATTAAATTTATACCTTACTAGCAGCCCGTCCCGGCTTCGCACGGGGTAGACAATTATTTATTTTTGGAAATTTGGATATAAAACACTTTTTTTCACAAATATTTTTATTTTAAAATTTTACCAAGGATCCCTAATTTTTTTCAAAATGAAATGTAGCCTATGTCAAATTGGAAGAATGTAGCATTCTATTGGTGAAAGAATTTTTTAAATCGGCCCAGTACTTTTTGAGCCTATTCATTACAAACATACAAAAATAGGTACAAATCTTTCCTCTTTATAATATTAGTGTAGATAATGGTGTAGTTGAACTATTACGTATAATATGCAGTCGACATTTATTTGGAATCTTATCATTGTCTTTAATTATATCAATGATGCTGACTGAATGAGAATGTTATTTAAACCATTTGATAATTAAAAGGGGACACTTTCATTCATTACTATTTAGAGTACCTAAATTTTCTTTGTCACTACATTTTGGACACTTTCGCCCGCTCGTTGCTCAGTCTTGCTACATGGTTGATGTTTTCTTCTGTTTTTGTTTTGACGCATCGTAATTATCAAATAATTTGTGGCATCGTCTACGAAAGAAAACTCTAACGAACAGAAAGCAAGAAAGATCCTATTTCAACACTAGCCAATGAAAATCAATGAAATTGTTTAAATACGATCTAGATATTAATTTCTGTGCCTGTTGTTTGTCAGATTCCCGTTATAATTTACAGGTTCAATTAATTTAAGATTTGTATGGAAAACTTTAAGCCACTGTAACTTTTAAATTATACTTTTTAACCAAAATCTGACAGACCTCTCAAAATGTGTTAAATAATTTCCATTAAAAACTGTATATTCTAACAACAAGGACATTAAGTCGAAAGTAAAACAACTTGGTAATTTTAATTGAGGAACAAGTCCCCTGCCTGCCATGGGGAATTAAGGTATGACGGAAGTTTAATCGTATAAATTTATTTAGAGCTCACCCTTTATATTATGCAAAATCTTTATACCTATCTACAACTATACAAAGATAACATCGGAAGTGTTTGAAGTCGATTGCCTTAATTATTTTGGTATAAACAACGTGTTAATGAATAAGCGCAAAACCTCATACACCCCAACTGATTTATAACAAAATAATTAGATTGAAACAATAATTTCATTATTTTGATAGTTAAAATTTAAAGTTATTCGTATTTTAAGTTTTGGGGCAAAAATGATTTGTTCTCATTTCAGCAATGAAGGAAAGCGCTAACATGCTCATGGATACATTTTAAGAATCTTGTTTTAGTAGTAAGTAGGGTGAGAGTGCCCGAGCGGTGGGTTGAGATCGAGTTCAGTAAATTTTAAATTTTACAAACAAATTTATTTAATATTTTGAAAAAAATTACCTATTTTGAAACCATGATAATTCGATTCTGCTCTCGATTCTAAACAAACTGCCTATACTTTCTAGTTTAACGTTAATTCATTAACACTTTGTATAGGCCAAACTATCAACTTACGTTTAGGAGCAGTTTTAATACTGATCTATTAGAATAATAACGGGGTAAATACAGGGTGTAAACATAAATATGCGTTACATAATTCAGTTAAATCGTTCTAGCTGCAGGGGGTTGCGTCAGAATATCAAACTCTCAAACTGAACAACTTCTACGATGAGATCAATATTTATAACATTTTTCATGTAAAACTTTATTGTACATCAATAAAGTAAAAACATTTTCTTCTTTTACTAAGTACCTGCCTAATAGTTATACTTATTGATTATGAACTCCTATTTTTGTTCTATTAGCTGAAGCAGTCATGGCAAGGAATACCTGCAAGACACTGTTTAAATCATCTACAATAATTATACGATGGCAACGATATACTTGAGTGTTACAAGGAACGAAAATAAACCATATCGATTTTTATTACTAGTTAAAGTTGCCTGTAGAATACCACTGCAGGGCAAAGGCCTCCTCTCACAGATAAGGGTGAGAGGGAGTGGGCCAAAATCCACTACGCGCACCCAGTGCGGGTTGGTGGAAGCAAGATAGTGGTCAACTTGCTTCAGAGAATTTTCAAGTCGTTTAATAGGCCTCGTCTAAATCTTGCCGAGTTCTCCTTTCACTCGATTCAGAGAATAACAACATAAGTTTTCGTACAATTTACGAAATTCCGAGTAGAAAATGAGATGTTTTGTACGGCGGTGGAACCGTGGGAAATAACTCTTGAACACCAACCCTAACACGCCATGCTCCGGGGATATTCAGAAAATACGGACGCAAAGATAAATAAATTTTTGGCATAGAAAAACTTTACGAATTATAAACTATTCTAATGACTGTGGGTACAAATATGAACTGACACTGTGGAAGCAAAGGACAAGGAGGTTTTGGTTTTTTGATTTTTCTATGATTTTTTATAATCATTAACACAATTTCTATTACTTTGTATTTGATAAACAATTATTTAAAAAATTTTGTGCTATTTCATACGGTGCGACACACACTGAATCTAATCAAACGTATTATACAGAATGTAAAAAAAATATTCTGCTGCACATAGATTTAGACCAAGTACCTAGCCGCTATCTTTTCGCGAAGTCGAAGTATTTTGTGGAAATGTAAAGATAAAAGGAGAGGGAGTGAAAATATGTGGGCATCCAAGGAAAAAGGGTCCAGTTGTTGGCATTTAAACCCAGCTTTTTTATTATTTCATATGATGTGACTGATCTAGATGCCAAATCTAACCTTAACTCAAAACCTGACAAATGGACCCTTTATACGTGGACGCCTACATATTTTCTACACCTACGTATTATCGTAACGTAATGTATGAGAATCCCCTTAGCACGATCTCGTGGAGAGATTACGAACGCCTCGCTTATGAAACTGAAAATCCATTTACGAGGACTACTTTCAGCTAGCGCATGAAACATTTTCAGTAGGGGAGTGTGAAGTAAAGTCGACGTCGCCGGTCGGTGCCTTTTTGACACGACTACTAAATTGAAAATGCCATAAAAGTTTGCATATTATGTAATTGTTTACTTCTTCATGTTTTGTTAAGGGAAAATGTGTATAAAGTGTCATAGGATTGGTAATATTATATATTATAATGTATATACAACAGTTTTAACACAAAGAAATAATACTAAAAGTCTCCAACTAAAAAATGTTGTGTGAATTAATTAATGTTCAAACAAGGGGTAAGTATAGGAACGATGTAGGTGTAATGAAATAACATTATTATAAAGGGAGGGAACACAAACACGACAATTAGAGAACAGTTGTCGCAATACATAATTATAAAGGCTTGTTTAGACAGAGAATTAGCGATGCGTGAATACGGTAAGAGCTACCTAACTAAAGTACCTCTTAGCTCCCTTTGTGGGTTCTTTAAACTCTTTGAGAACGTAAGGTCTTGTGGAAGATTTACTTCCTTTGAAGATCAAAGTTTAGTTTTAGAACTACTTTACATTTTTATGTCACGCATTTCCTTTGTGCTTAGATCCTTTATCTAGAGTAAGAACTAGAGTAAACGCGGAGTATTCTCACTGTAAACATTCGAAATCGAGCATTGAATTTTATTTATTTTATTTTCAATTACAGCCAAGAAGATTTTCACAAACAATTTTTTTTAAAAGTGCTAACTTTATTACCAGACTGCCATTCGAGCATTATATGGAAATGAAATTATATTACAATAATATTTCTAATCAAGATTACTAAGTCATCTTGTGCAAATTTAAATTGACTATATCGTAAGCAGAAAAAAAAACATCTGTGTTCGAAAATCACCAAGGCATTCGAAGACGACCTGAATGTATATTAATTAATGTCTTATTTAGAAATGATTCTTATTCAGGAACATGTTATTATTACGTTCATTATATTTTCCTGTACGTGTTTGAGTCGAATAAAAGAAGGTAATATACTGTATAAAACCTTCTTTTATTCGATATCATTAGCATTATCTACTTATAATCGAAAAACGTGTAGAGTTTTTAGAATTTTGCTAAATATGAGCATTGCTACAACTACATTTTTAAAGTTGACCAGCCCGATAGTGACTACGGTCGTGAGTGTGTGATGTATATTATAATTATGTATTTTCGAAGAATAACTCAAAATACAAGCGTGGTAATAAATGGTTTATTAAACTTTCTCTTCTCTCAAATATTCGTTTGTTCGCTTCATATGCTCTCAGATAGGAAACTCGTACTCTACACTTTGACTATTTATATGTGGACTGGTTACGCGTGTAATTCTACTAACAAACATTTCTGCCACTTTTTGCGGGGGGCGAGGTAACATGAAATCCGCAACTTTGGATTTTATTCCCCATAACTTTAGATTCTAATTTTGAATGTTGAACCCCAAACGTTCTAAGTTCGAAGTTATTATTTCGCAATTATAGGCTGTCTCGTTTAGTGATAAGGTATAAAATTGAATGTAAATGCACAAGATCAATTGTGCTTATACCGTAGCAGAGGGGAAATGCTACCGCAAGGCTATTACTTATAATAATTAGTCAAAGACTCTACATAATCTAAAGGTAAAATCTGGGAATTGCAATTGTTAAGGGAATTCAACGAATTAACACGCATCGCTTCTTCTCCCGATTCGCTTTTAACAATTCAATTTAAAGGTATTTTCGTATTGCCACGCGAGCTCATCGTCAGATGTCACAAATACATTTCCTCAAACATTTATTTTATATTCGCTGGCTTCAAAACGAAGGCTTTTTAATCTGATATATGTAGCTAGTTAATATACCTGTGATATGATGCTGCATAATCTTTATATTTTATAGTTATAATGGTTTAAGCGTACGTCCATACACTTACACCAATCATATAATTTGAAAATGTACTAATTTATGAACAACGAACGACGGAAAACTTATGAAAAGTCAAAAAACAGGCTATACCCAAAAACTGTAGGTAATGTACTAAATACTAAGTAAAGGAATGCTCTTTAAGCTAGTTAAATGGGACGTCAGAGCATTTGTGCACCGCGTCTGATCTGAACTCAGGAACACGCAGTACATCGGTCAAAATCGTAAAGTCACTTTACCAGGAATAGAGAAAGTGACGGCTGATAGAGCGAGACGCAGGACCTAGCGACAAATACGTGACGCGAGGCAATAGAACCGTTTTTGGAACTGTTTGACAGCTCGTCGGCGTGGCGTGACGATTTCACGTTGGATTCTAAATTTTTCACAGAGCTCGAATTTTCACCATGCCGACATGCTGTCAAACAGGTCCCAAATACGGTTTCATTTGACAACTCATGTCAGTCCCTCTATTCCGTAAGGTAAAACTTTATGGTTAAAATATGAATTTAGATCATCAATAGCTATTTCAAGCTTCCTGATTTAGATAGAAACAATTCAGTCTTGAAGTGAAGTGTCAAAAGCACCCAATGCGTTTGTGCTAAGAGCAAGTAATCCGGGCAGGAAGTCTTCTGTTGCATTTTGTAGGTATTCATGGTAAAGTATCTGACCACCCCGAAAGAGAACGCGGTCGTGAGTTAGGGTACGTAATGCGTACCTAATGTTCACGCGACAGAAGAGACGCGAGGGATTTTGCAAAAGTCATGTTGTCACTCTGTCTTGACAGCTGTCAAAGTACAAGCATTTTGCTAAATTTAGCCCTATAATATAATTTACAGTTAACCGTAAATGGGTTACATACTTTTTGGGGTGCTTCAGACCAACAAACTGAACAGTGAAATCGCGAAAAAAATCTGCTGTTTAATACATTTTGGTCGAGTAGGGTAGCTATTAACATTTTCTATGGCACCGCAGATTCTTTAGCGATTATGATGTTGGTTCCAATGTGAAAATTGTTCAGTTTTTTAGTCTGAACGACCCTGTTCGATATGTAACGCATTTAATGTTACACCCTGTATAGAAGTTACAAATTCACATTTAAATATCACGAATTCAAACGCCGCACCCCTCTTAGTAGGGATTAGGTTCTTTGTTCCGGCTTTATGTAGGTCATTCACAATTTTATTGATCATGGTTAAATACTAACCAGGTAAGTTTTCATCCAAAGCCTGCAGTTTTGTGGCATCATCTGTTTTATATTTTAGCAATATTACTAACCGTTTCCCGTCGACTCAAATAAAAGAGCTTGCGTGGCTGAATACGGTAAATAGACATAACTATAGGTATTAATATGCTTGAATCATAGAAATATATAACTTTATAATAATATGAAGCATTAATAAAGTTTTTTTTTTAAATCGGGTGATATTTTCATTCAATTTTAAATCAATGCAATATAAGGTGCATTGATTTAAACTTGAATGAAAAATTTACTCAATTCTTAAAAAAATTACGGTCTGCAACGTTATACAGGGTCCGTCTTAATATGCTGAACATTTTTAAGGGGAAAATCTAAACATCAAACTGAACCACTTTATCTATGGGACCAAAATCGAAATCGCGAAAAAAAAATTAGTTGTGTCACATTTGGCTCGAGTAGGTTTGCAGTTTTGAATGGAACAACAGATTTTTTTATCTCTTTTGGTGCCATAGGAAAAGTTGTACAGTTAGACGGTCTGATCTTATGGTATGGACCTTTATAAAGTCAACATATTAAGAAGGACCCTGTATTTATAATCTTACCAAAAAAAAAGAAGTCATTTTAATTTCAGACCTTATAACTTAATCCTTACGTCAGATATTTCTACGATCCGCAAGTAAACTAACAACGAGTCGAGTTACAGCTTAATATAAAATTCAGCTCACTTATTATACAACACGATGTCAGGTCTCCAGATGTGATCGGATGGGACGTGCAGCATGTGGACGCCTCCGTACTCCCGCGGCTCCCACCGCAGCTTGTAGTCATACCACGACTGCTCCACCCAAAGGTTCGTCGTCATTATCTGGTTCTTCAAGTTCTGCAACAAACGAGATATTTTAATAGCTTCTTTATTTTCCATAAAAAGAAAAGTGTTTACCAAAGCGGTGCGGAGATGTGTCAGTTCCATACCGATAAATACTAGTTTCTTGTAAGAGGACCCCCCTTAATTTTTAAATTTTAAGTATCTAGCTATTACAGTTCAAAAGTTACAGTCCTAAATATAGGTAGGACAGACAGGCGGACGGATGACGGACCGACAGCGTAGGCTTATGAGTAGGGTCCCGTGTTCAACCTTTGGGTACGGAACCCTAGAAAAGCCCATGTTATTGTGTGACATACTACATACAAAACGAAAAAAAAATGCAGAGGAATTGATTAGATACCCCTTTTTTTACCTGACTGCGTCAGAAGGAGGGGTATGTTTTTCGAGCGTATGTAGGTATAAAAATAAAATATATGGTTTTAATGTATTTTAAGATGGCATCTTTGGATTCGTAAAAATCGCAAAATAATACATTATGGGTATCAAATGAATCCTATTAGTAAATAGCAGATTCCAAACATGGATACATTTTAACACTTTTAAGGTACAATCTTGACACAAGAGTAAACAATATGTAATAAACTTAAGAAAAACTAAAAAACCCGACTGCATGAAAAAAACTATTAACTGAAAAGAGAAAAGCAAGATCAGCTAATAGGTAGGTTTTGTAATTTTTCTTTGTTCCCGTTTGCGATACCTACCTAATAACATTCAAATTACATTTGTACAAACAAAGTTGGCTGATAATTTTTAAGTCTAATCTCCTCTTATCGAGTGGGCAAGCCTTGGTGTCAGAGTTTTTTCAGACCGCCTTACGGCCTCTGGTGTGGTTTTTATGTAACGGCTACTGCCACGAGAGATAGTAGCCGGGACTAACGGCTTAACGTGCCAACGAATCATCTTTCTTTCAGACAATCAGGTGATTCGGCCTGCGATGTCCTAACCAACTGGGGAAAAACGCACAAAGTGACATATCACTAGGTGTCCCCCGTGGGAATCGAACCCACGACCTCCGTGTCAAGAACACAATGCTCTTAACCATTAGACCACGGAGGCAGTTCTTTAAGTCTAATAAAAAGCAGCGTTGCTTGAACCGTTCCTAATGAGCTCCTACTTAAGATCTTTCAATGAAAATATTTTGATTAAGGTTTATCTGTTTAGTTTTTATTATACAGGGTGTAAACTCAAATACGTTTAATACTTTACGTCGCATTTCAGATTAATAGATAGATAGTAGATATGTAGATGTAGAGTTAGGTAAAAACTAAAGAAATTAGAAACATAGTCGATATTAAAATACTTATTGGCTACAATCCACGATCTGTGCAGCGCCAATTTCCGTAAAAACTGTTATCCATTGAACTATTTCTTTATTCGTTTCTTTTATCCCGGTTTCACACCTTTAGAGGTTCCATTTAAAATGAAAACTTTTTTGTGAGCACATAGATGCCAGTAGAAACTTTCATGCCAAATTTAAAGTAGTCTTTACAGTTTTGGGGATTTTATATGCATAGATTCAAGCATATTTTCACAGCATGTCCGGAAAAAGTACTAATATCTGTCACCCCGGGCGCTGCTATCGATTTTGCAGTTCCCATCATCCACTTCGCACATAGCCATATTTAGGCTAGATTTATGTGGCATAAATAATTGGCCATTGTCGAGCGGGTGGTGGGAAAATAATGTAAAGAGCAAGGGATTCTTCAAGAGCCTATTTAAATCTTATCAATTCGTTCACCTGGCTTTCTGTCTGTAGAAATTTTCCTCTATTTAAAAACTTAATTTTTTAAACAAATATTATAAACTATACTCCATTCAAAACAGCAACGATATTTTAAGGCTATTTTTCATTACAGAAACAGAGATTTGAAACACTTCCTCTCACTTATTCTTAAAACAGCTTTAGTAAAGTCCAAGATATGTCGGATAGTATATGTATCCAATAAATTAAGTACATTTGGTAATCAGAATTGGCCAGAAAGTTGAATAGGAATCGGAAAATCTCGTCGTCCTTATTTGGAATGAAGTATAGGTAGTTGTCCAATTACAAAAATTACTCCGACAATCAGGTTTGCAGAGAAAGGAATCCCCTAAATGCAGCCCTAGGGAAGAAATAGGAGGGTTAAACATTTTACAAGTTTCAAGAGCCCTTTGAGTTGGAAAGTTCGTAATGACTCACTATTTAGACGACGCGACGTTCGGTCCCCTGGCACCTACGCCGACGACGACGAGAATGCTGGCAGATCTTAAGTCAGCATTAACTTTAAAGAAGGCAGTTAAAAAATACTATGACATCAGCGAATTCCTTGTAAGTGTCCACACACCTGCCGAATTTAAGCAGCCGAAAATACGCGTGACTTTCTTTTCTGTACTAATCCGCGTCCTTTGACACACTATTACGCGACAATTTTTCCTGGTAGACGCGTAAATTCGGCAGATGTGTCATCAGTCATCACACTTAAGGGAATATAATTCGGAGCGCGCTCCATACAAACGAAGTCTGGTGATATTTTCAATATTAACCAATTAAAGTCAATGAAATTTTACAGAAACAATTTAGAAACTAATCTCTATGTTTTTATATGAAGTTAGATTTTCGTTAAAATGTATAGATTAAAAACATGATTAAAACAGTATGCGTAATCCTAAATCAACGCTAATAAACTATAAGAATGTTTCCACCATACAGGAACATTACATAGAAAATCATTTTCCTTCATCTCAGTTTGTACTCTTACAATATTCTTTCAGTTTTTAGGGTTCCCTATAGTTGATCATCCCAATTTCACAAATAATTGATTATAAACATGTTACAGCCACCGGCGTCCCGTAAGACGGAATAGGTTGAAAAATTTCGTTCTCTAACATAGTAGGCTAAGCAAACACCCGGTTTTGTTGGTTGCGGGTTCAAGTCCCGTCCGAGACTTAACTTTTCAATATTCAATTTGATTAGGTTGAACATCACTGCACGAATCTTAATTTACTTCAGGACCCAACATTTTCAAATATAATATGAAAAGTTCAAAAACAGTAGTTACAACAAAACTTTCATCCAATTTCCATCTCACTGAAACCTAATACGATAAAACATTTCTGTACTCATGCAATATTTCTCAACTGTCGTAAAATAAAAATTTCCTTCCCGTTTCTTTTGGAAAATAAATCAACGTTTTTTATTCAAATGAAACTAAATACCCATAAAATGAGTTTTTAAAGATTGTTATCCGCTCGCTAAACTGAACTGTGTTTTTAGTTACCAGTTTAAATGGAACAGAGGAATAATCTGAGATATCTTCCTATTAATCTTGTCTCTTATTATTAATTCTGACAAAACGCTTAAACAAGAATGAATTATTCATAACTAAAGGTATCACAGTTTTGACAATAAATATCTGAAAGCCAAATTATCTGAAGCGTTTTGAAAAGCCTTTGTTGTTTAGATTTTGGGATTTGGTAACAATGTACCGGCGGAGATGCCTAGATGATCAGACCATCAAACTGAACAACTTTCTCTACAGCAACAATATCGAAATCGCGAAAAAAAAACAGATATCCCACACATTTCCGTCGAGTTATGTTTGCAGTTTTGTATGGGACAGCAGATTTTTTTCGCGATTTCGATATTGGTCCCATGGAGAAAGTTGTTCAGTTTGATGGTTTGAACATCCCCCTAATATAGTTTCAGTTTTCATCAAATTTTGTTAGACTTTTCCTTATAGACAACCGGTTGCTCGCAACATCGTTTGCGTTGATTTTGAAAAAGTATCCTATGTGATAATCCAGAACATATTGTATCTGTGTAATCATAAGTTCATCAAAATACCTATGTTTATGTATGTGTACCAGTTAAGCCACAAACATCCAAATTTTGACATTCATAATAATTATTATACTAGTAGAATAGAATAGTAGACTAATATCATATTCAGAATAACCAGATTTCACTAGCAGTGTCCAAACTATGTCCAGCAAGTGAGACAGGTAGTGAGCCTGTCGCCACTTTTAATGGACAGTGGACAGACTGGATAAAATATAGGTCTACACACCTCGAAAAAATGTATCTGTACATTGAATATATTTAAAAAAACGTTATGATATGGTTTTTAGGTGTCCCTGATTCCAAGTCACAAATATTTGTCTGTCTGTTTATTTGTTTGTTCGAGCATCACGCAAAAACTACTGAACCGATTTTGATATAACTTTTTTTGGTTGAAGGCTTATAATTTGACTTAAAATCGGGTATAAAATTTGTGCGGACGAAGTCGCGGGTAAACTCTAGTTATAAAATAAAGTCCAACCAAAACAAAACTACAGACACATTCAGAAAGCCTCGCCAAGTGCTTGCCGGCTTAGAATAGACCATTCTATTTCTTCCCGCGTCTGTCGTTCGTATCAGTAGGCGGCTGAAGAACACTTTACTCTGTAGTATTTTTTCACGAAAAAGGCTAGCCGCTTGACATGTAATTTTAACAACCTCAACATACAGGGTCCTTCTTAATATGCTGTCATTTTTTAAGGAGATGATCAGACCATCAAATTGAATAACTTTCTCTATGGAACCAACATCAAAAATCGCGAAAAAAAATCAGTTGTCCCATACATTTGCCTCCAGTAGGTTTAAAGTTTTGTATGGAAGAGCAGATTATTTTTTCGCGATTTCGATGTTGGTCCCATAGACAAAGTTGTTCAGTATGATGGTCTGATTATCCCCTTAAAAAAGTGTCAGCATATTAAGAAGGGCCCTATATAAAAAGCTAAATACACGATCACCCCATACTGGAATGTGATCGTGATGCGTGTACGAATATAGGATACACAACGTGTTAATGAATTAACGCAAAACTAGAAAGTAGTTTGTTTAGAATCGAGAGCAGAATCGAATTATCATGGATTCAAAATAGGTATTTTTTTTCAAAATATTAAATAATTTGACTGTAAAATTTAAAATTTAGTTAATTCGTTCTCAACTCACCGCTCAGGAACTCTCACCCTACTTACTACCAAAACAAGATTCTTAAAATGTATTGCTGAAATGATAACAAATCATTTTTGACTCAAAACTTAAAATGTGAATAACTTTAAATTATAACTATCAAAATAATGAAATTATTGTTTCAATCGAATATTTTATTGTTATAAATCAGTTGGGGTGTATGAGGTTTGCGCTTATTTATTAACACGTTGTATACAGGGTGAAAAGTTAAGATGGGGCACAAAGGGCAGCTACCAGAAGCAATATAGCTACAAGAAAACGTTCTTAGGAGACTAACCCAATTTTTTAGAGTATTTTACTTCTGCATTCACAGATTTTGAAAAAAATTATACGTCCTTCTTCTTAATATGCTGACCCTTTTCAAGGGGATGACCTGACCGTCAAACTGAACAACGTTTTCTATGGCATCAACATAGAAATCGCGAAAAAAAAATCAGCTGTTACATACAAAACTGCAAACCTACTCGTGCCAAATGTATGAGACAGCTGATTTTTTTTGGGCCCATACAGAAAGTTGTTCAGTTAGTTGGTCAGGGCTTCCCCTTAAAAATTGTCAGCATATTAACACGTTTGTTGACAGTAACTGGCTATAGCAGTGATAAAAATTAAAGTTATATTGTGTCTCGTTCACTGCCTACAAACGTGGTAAGGAGGACCCTGTATATTGAAAAGCTAAATATACGATCACCTCAAATTGGAATGTGATCGTGATGCGTAAAAGAATATAGGGATATAGCTACATTCGAAATTGAATATGATCAAAATCCGTAGACAGCAATAAATCCTAAACGGTAATCTCACGAAATTAACCGTCGTATAAAGCCCGCCACATACATACGGAACTCCGATCCGGATTTCGGAATCAGGATTACGATTTCGTACGACTTTCCCCCTCTACAAAATACCGTTCGGTGTCAAATCCTATATACAAAATTACAATCCTGATTCGGAATTCCGGATCGGATTTCCGTATGTGTGTGTGGCATGTCTAAAAATGAATTTATGCCTGCTTTCAAACGAAGAAGGCGGTAAGTTAAAATCCATCACATTACGGATACGGAAGAACTGTCTTATTATTTGCTCTCTGGTCCTCGCACTCATCCATTTAGAAAAGTTAACGCAAAGTTCCCGCATTACGTCTTTCTTTCCTTCGATTTGGGATTGACATATTTTATGTAATAAAGAGAAAAATAGAGAGAGAAGAGAGACGGGGTGGGGTAGGGTGGGGTGGAGGGGTATAGAAGGTATATTATGGGATGGGACGTAGTTTGATTAAATTCTCTTAAATCGTAAAGAATAATATGCTGGAGGCATATTAAAATACATGCACATACGAACATTATCGTTCCCTTCCGAGTGATTAGAACAACCTTTGCTACAACTCAGACTTTTTACCCGACTGCGCCAGGAGGAGGGTTATGTTTTTCGAGCGTATGTATTGCAGGCGGGAACAAACCAACTACCAACCAAAAATCTTCTTTGTCCCCGTTTTGCGATACCTACCTAATAACATTCAAATTATATTAGCTCAAATAAAGTTGATTAGTGATTATAGAGCTTGTTTTACTCTTATCATTTAAGGCTTTTCGGTGAAGGAAAACATCGTGAGGAAACCTGCATGCTTAAATTTCGAGGCATGCGTTGTACCCACTGTCCATTAAAAGTGGCGAAGGGCTCACCCCCCGTCATACTGGACAGAGTTTCGGTACTACTGGTGAAACGTGGATGTTCTGAGGTTTCAGAATATCTCTGACTACCCCCTCGGGGAATATAGTCGTGAGCATATACCTATACCATTTAATAGGTTTTTTAGTTAATTAAATGTAGGTACAGTCTATCTTTGTAATCAAACTTATAGTAAGTACTACCTACACACACCATTTCATCGAATCTATCTATTCAAAATATTATTATGTACGGGTAATAATATTTCAAATTTCTGTGGTAAAATAATACTATACCCTGTATTGTGTTACTCGTAAAGTTAAAATAATTAAAACTCAAAATCTAGGTCCTGTCAGTCAGTGATTTTACATTTTACGAAACATTAAACAGAGTGAAAACTTTAATGCATTATATACTTTAGAGTCTAAAGTTTTAGACCATTACACTCAACAAATTATAGTATAGGACCAATATTGAAATTTGATTTGAATAGAAAATGTCAATGGCCATAGACTCAAGTCAAATGTATGGAGCAGGTGATATTTTCGTGATTTCAATAATGGTCCCATATTGTTCAGTTTGATGGTCTGGAGCACCCTCTTAATTATTGAAACCCTTTTAAATTTACACTCTAAAGACTTTACACCAGCAAAACCAGAAAAAAACATTTGCCCGAGTGAAAGTCAGCAAAAGGCTAAAAGGCCGCTAAAGAAATGCCTGCCAACTTTCAACATTAATGTGCCGGTAATTACTTCAAAGAATTCTAAATAAGTTTCCTTTCTTCAATATTCTTCAACAACCT
Source organism: Agonopterix alstromeriana (assembly GCA_963924505.1). NCBI lineage: Eukaryota > Metazoa > Arthropoda > Insecta > Lepidoptera > Depressariidae > Agonopterix > Agonopterix alstromeriana. The sequence goes on along the minus strand of OZ004668.1, from coordinate 10,377,412 downwards.
AAAATGAAACAGACTTAAATTGCTATCAAGTAAGATTAAAAGTCAAAATTTAAATCACTTCTGTTAGAAACATACCATTAACCTTCGTAGATATAATCCACATTTGACCCTTATAATACTGCCTTAATGGTTGTTTAAGGTTTCACCGTATTAGTTTAATTTAACTATGAAAGCCAAACTTTCATCGTTCACCTACGGATTTATGATACGAAAAAGATAAGCTTGGAGCTTCACAATTTGGAGTAAGGTATATTTAACGAATTTTAGACCGTATTCTCATTTCATAGCCACTGTTTTTACGAAATACCAGCTGATTTTGCTTATGTGAAAAAAGGTCTGAATATAATTTTTAATGTATTAATTTTCATGATATCCACGATAAAATCCGTCATGAAAATTCTGTTCTACGGGTGTTATAAAAGGGTTCCATTTGCATTGAAAACCGCGTTAATACAAAAGCACCGTGTGTCCTGAAAAGGCTTTTTACTGATTTCATCTTTTATCCGGACAACATTTAGTTGAACATTCGAGCCCGCCATTTATTTATTATATTTAAAGGTAGGGCGTGGCTAGAGGTCAAAGAGGAATTCGATAATTTTATTGATAATATATCAAACGTTAGCAATAATTAGGTATACCAATTGATGGCAGGTGGTAAATAATGTAGTAATAAATTTTAAATTGTTATGTCTAGTATGCTTCACTTACACCACACTACTATCGCAACCATGGGATTAGCAAACGCTTCGCTCGCTCCTGGATTTAGATTGTCTTGCGTTGATCTCATTATATTGCAGTAAAATCTCAAACTCGCTTCGCTCGCTATACTACATTGTATCGTGAGGATCTAGACACATTGCAATAAACCCTCGAGCCCACTTCCCTCGCTCCAGAATTAAGTGAAATCTCGAGATCGCTTCGCTCGGTCTAGGTTTTGGATCGAGTTTTACCTATCTTTTCATATTTTAATAAAATCTCGAGCTCGCTTCATATTTTTATGTCGTATAAGTTTTAGATTTTATTGCAACAACCTTACCTGGGCCTAGGTAAAAATCATTGCTACGCTACCACGAAGGACGCAGTTTTTGGCGATTATCTTATAAACATTTTCACATTTCAAATAAATTTCAAAATCCATGAAGTACAATTAGAAGAAAATTGTAAAGTACACATACTTTTCTTTCTCTCAACGTACCTACCTTAATTAATCGCGATGTGCCGCAAGTGTGAACCAGGCCTAAGAAACGAAGTGCGGTGCGGTAAACATTTTACTGTGGTGGGAACCGTCCAAAGTGGCCATGTTTCATTCCACTCTTGTCTATCTGGACGATATGTCGGGCCCCGTTTCGTGAGAAATCTGCCGGTGAATATTTTATTTGCACGGGTCCGTGCTATCAACGCCTCTGTTTACCCAGGGGACATTCCATTTTTCACAACTGGCAAACCTAAGCTTTAAAAGTTTGCTCGGTGAGGTTTTATGTGCAGAATGATTACCTACAGATAACTTGTGAATTTTAACTCGTATAAAGGAAAACCGACTTCTTCGTATGAGAAAGGAACATCTTTACAGACCGTGAGCACTTAGAATAGGATTCTGGAGTCGGGTAAAATCGGTTATTTTGGTTCCTATACAAGGTGTTAGGGTAAACAGTTGCATTACCTACTTTAAGGGATGATTGGACCCATACCCATAAATAAGTAGAAGTTTCGAAATACTCAATTTTAGTACAAAATTTACACAGTGTATGTAAACTCATAACCTAAAACAAACAATTTTAGAAAGAAATCTGACACTAAAAATAAAAAAAATACATTTTAGTATTATAAATTAAAAATACGAGATTTAGTTGCATTCGTTAATAAAGTATCTTAATATCATTTGTACAATTTTTTTTTTGCTAGAGGCAAAAAAATTCCTTATTATAAATTATTTCTTTTCGACCCGTATTTTTACGCGGCTAAGTGGATTATGAGAAGATATAATTCGTACGGCGCTCCATACAAAACGAAATTCCTTCCCAGTTTGAACATTTAGTAATTAAAGCAAAAAAGGTTTTAACACAATCGAGAAACCAATATCTGTGTTTTACATTTGTCATAGTTTCATTAAATTAAATTGATTTGAAGTTGCTCGTATCGTGGCTCAAAGATTTCCATACAAATCTGTCGGCATTGAAACTATATATTTTAACGGAAATCGGACAAATTTAAAGCAATTCAACCAATATCTGTTTTTTGGTTTTAAATAGTGTTTAAAAAAATTCTTTGACTTAATTGGTTAACATTGAAAATAGGATGGACGTTCGTTAGTATGCAGCGCGCTCGGAAGCCTTCGGAATAAACTAGTTGTTACAATCTTGCTGCCAGTTTAAATTACCGATATTTAAAACCGATATTTGGGTGATTTCACGGTTTTTTTTTTAACAAAAACACGAACGTGAACCACCACAAAAATGGTGGAAACCCATGGCCTATCCTAACCCGCCGCGTGCGAAACACGTCCGCCAGGCGATTCCGAGAATATTTTCATATTTTGCTTTAGTAGGTAAAAGTGTAGAAACAATTACCAAGCAAGAAGAAGTTCAATGAAAACGTGGCAGAGCCGATTGTTGAATTAACAGACAAGATTCTACGATTGGTCCGTATACAGGGTGTAAGGAATAGTATCATTAACCTTTAAACCACATATTCTACCCATCAAACTGAACAACTTTTCCTATGGGAGCAAACCTGTCAGCGCGCTACGTTGTCTCCTTTATCTATTTTAAATAAGATTTAGCCATTCTGTAAAGTTCTTTATACAAGCTTTATACTCCATAAATCTTTAGATCCAACGCCATTCCCATTTTCTCTAAAGGTGCCTACAAATTTTGACAGCCGCTTCATCACGACCCATCTCCTATAGGCACCTACATCTAAGCATTTGTATTTATATCTCGACCAAAATATTCGCAGGAGACAAATTAAGCCAAGAGAGGTGCTTTTAGCTGAGAGACTTGGATTTCCTTTTTAAAGTAATTTACGTTGTTAAGAAACGAGTGGTCGTTTGAAAGATAATAAATGGTACTCAGTAGGTACTGTGTAGTGCAGCACTCGTGTGCCCTCAGGCGGCGCTGGACGTGCTGTGCCCGCTGGGCGTGCGGGTGCGGGTGCGGGCGGGGCCTCGCTCAGTAGGTACTGTGTAGTGCAGCACTCGTGTGCCCTCAGGCGGCGCTGGACGTGCTGTGCCCGCTGGGCGTGCGGGTGCGGGTGCGGGCGGGGCCTCGCTCAGTAGGTACTGTGTAGTGCAGCACTCTTGGATAGGTAGGTGAATTAAAATTGAATAAACAACGTTTTTTTTATATTTGAATATAGCTGCAGTGTAGGTACGTAGGTAGGTACCTATTATAAATGTGGTCAACTTGTCGAATAAAAATTTACGCATTCAGTTTGGTACAGGAGCACATTCAATGAAGGATGCAAAGGATGAAACACCAACAAAATCCAAAATCGATAAAAAAAAATAAATTCACAATGAATTTTATAGTTATTTAACTAAAACTAGGATTAAAACTTGTGAATTATTAAAATATAAGTTGTCTAGCTTTAAAGAAAAGGATAACTGATTTACCTAGTACCTTTTTATCTTAAAAGGAGACTGGGTGAAAATGGTATGTGAAGCAATAGTGATACGGTTTTAGTGTTTATTATTATTGTTTCATCTTGTGATCAATAGCTGGAAGTAGTTCTCCCATTTTTTTCTTACTTTGTCGTTATTAAACCTAAAAAGATTTACTTTAAATCTGTAGGAACAATTAACTGTTGAAGATGCTAGGACTTAGTCTAACAGAAAAACACATTAACGACAAAGTACAGAAATGCTAGACTGCAAAATCAAATGATAATATTGCAATAATAAAAAGTATTATATATCTCCAAACTGCCGCGTTAGATTTTGATGCCCCTTTGCAGAAGGGTACAGGGTACAGGGAAGGGTTGAGGTATCTGGAAACATATACAAAAACCGTATCACTATTGGTTCATAGACCACTTACCACACACGTTTGCGCAGTCTCCTTTTCACTGTTCAAAGTTTTAAGCTTTACGGAAATAAACTTTTACATCGTTTCGTTTCTAGACAAATAGAGAAGGGATTTTGAATGTGAAAGAAGAATAACCAGTAATGCTTGATATGATAAAACTATCGCTCCGACAAGGGAAGGAATCCACGACCTGCCCCGGAATTAGATTGATTGCCAGACACAGCTTTTATCTTTTACACTGCCTAGATATGTATACGCCTATCCTAAGACTACCGATCTATACAGGGTGTAAGTGACAGCCTAGCAAATACTGAAACGGTGAACTCAGACCATCAGACTGAACAACTTTCACTATGGATTCTACCTCAGGAAACGCGAAAAGAAAACAGCTGTCCCATCCATTTTAAAAATTGGTTTTTGTTTTTCGTAGCCCTCGTCGTCGTGACGCGTCTTTTGACACCCCAATCAGCCACGTAGTCCCAAAACCCACGAAAATAGGACTATGTCGCACTTTCGCTGAAAATCGGGTCTATTCCGAAGCGAAAGCACAATCCTGGTATAATTTAGTCGAGTCAATGGTTTACTCACCATTATGTACCAAGTCGACAATATTCATCGGAAATTGCGTCTTAAAATCCATCCTATACATCTTCAGACTAAATTATACGATTTTGGAGAGAATGGAGCCGATTTAAATACATTTTAGAAGGTTGAATGAACTGTGTGTGTTAAATTATACAGAATGTTCGTATATTATGTCAATGTTAAACATTACCTACGAGTATTGTGCCTGGGGATGCTTAACTAGAATATCTGCGATATGTACTAGGCGGTCGCGTGTCTGTTGCCCGCTCTCCAGCCTGCCACGAAATTCCACCATTTTTTGGTGGCTCAAGCCTGTGGTTTTGTACAAAAACAATCATTGAGATCACCCAAATAACTATTATTGAAGAACGTCAAGCATATTTCCTATTTATACCGGAGATTGGCAAAATCAAGGAAATCTTGTAGTTGGCTTCTCATGATGAAAGAAAAAACTACACGGTGAAATTGATATCATTAACATCCTTTTAAACTAAGAGTCTACCCATCAAACTAAACAACTTTTACTATGGGAGCAAACCGATCGGAGCAAAAAATAAATCTGCTGTTCCATGCTGCAACCGCAAATTTTTTTTGGTCTCTTTTTGTTCGGAACTTAATTCGGTACCCACATTGAAAATTCCATAAATAAAAAACCGGCCAAGTTTATTATTTACTTGTTGTTTTACCTTAGTTAGAGTATGCACTACAGGGTGTTAGGGTAAACAGTTGTTTTACATCAAGGGGTGATTGTACCCATGATGTTCAGTATCATGGGTACTTTCCTAATAAACTTATAGGAAATGGTAAAAAAATTGTTGGACTTTCCATACTGAATGCAACCAGCTAATCGAACGTTTGTATAAAAAATAGAAAAAAAATTTTGCGAATTTCCTATAGTTTTCTTAGGGGAAGTTCAGTATCATGTGGACAATCGTGACATCGCTAACTCAATACCCGATTCTATGTCACTTGACTTTCTTGGCAGTTGTAGCAAATTTTCTGGCTTCCCAGAAATGGAATACGGTCGTGTGTTTACGTATTTATGAATCTGTAATTTAAATAAAATTAGGTGTCCACGGTATTTCTGAATTCTTGTGAATATAGGGTGTAACAAAACAACCTAGTAATATTATTGTACCAACAACCTCCGCTGGCTATCCAGCTGGGCAATGCAGCCAGCACAATAGGTACCTTTGGGCGGGAAATGGTGCGGGGTGGTTTACTTAGTTAGATTAAGTTGTTTGACGACGCATGTGCAGATTTATTATTAAACCAAATAATCTGCTGTCCCATACACTTGAGTCGAGTAGATACTGCAGTTTTGTATGAAACGGCGGATATTTTTTATGTCTTCTCTATGTTGGCTCTTTAGTGAAAGTTGTTCTGTTTGGTGGTCTACAGTGTAGAATCTACACCACCCCTTTGAATATTACTAGGGTGTTTTGTTACACCCTGTATGACAAAGAGACCCACAGAAGGGGTTGCCTCAAATTCAACCACTAAGGTTTAGCGAGTAAAGCCTTTACGGGCCAGTTACTTGATAATAACCATCAGAGAGACAATCTTGAAATTAAGTCGTTATTTTGTACGAATTTTGTTTACCCTTTTTCCAAATAAAGTCGTTTACTTTACAAGAGGTAAACGATTCAATCTAGATTCCAATCAGTACCTATTTTGTTGATGAACATTTACTTTGCATTTCTATCAACACTATTCATTGAATGGCAACCAACAAGTTTTGGTTGTAGGTACGCAACACACAAATAAATCAAGATAGAACGGTGAAGTGCGCGGGGCACGCGTGCCAACATTAAGCAATAAATTACTTAATTTGCCATACTTTTACTCGTTACGCACTGAGTCGCACTACGATAAATATCGGTGACAAATCTGAGAAAATGCCTTATTGCGGGGTTTCTAGCTGCAGCCATAAAAGTTCTGAGGTGACTCTGAAGATTTGAGTACTTATTTATAATTAAAAACGTTATTTAATGACAATTAAAACAATAATTCAAAAATGCACGGGTGGTCCGAAACAGGCAAGACAAGTAAAACAATGATTATGGTCGTTTACGCAACATAAATATACATACCATGAACTTATTAGATAGATCGGACCTCGGACCGCGCACTCGTATTAAGGGTATATTACTGTTGGCGCGCTCAATACTAACGAAGTCTGTTGATATTTTCAATACTAACCGATTAAACTCAATGAAATTTTGCAGAAACAATCTAGAAATAAATTTCTATGCTTGTATCATGTCAGATTTTCCTTAAAATGTACAGTTTTAAAGTTACAGTGCCTCAAAGATTTCCATACAAATCTTAAATTAATGCTAGCATTGAAACTGTATATTTTAACGAAAATCGGACACGATACAGGCATAAAGATTTGTTCCTAGATTGTTTCTGAAAAATTGCATTGAGTTTAATTTGTTAGTATTGAAAATATCACCAGACTTCGTTTGTATGCAGCGCGCATTTACGCATTCGGAATAAACTTCTCTTAAGACTGATGTAGAGCTACTATAATTTATCTACAAGTGGATAGTAATCAACCTCTAAGGATAATTTTGAGCAATTTATAAATTTTTTTTTCATTTTGCATTATTCGATTTTTGGACAGTACCTAAGTAAATGGTAACACAAGGAACAAATAGGCGTCGGGACGTGCTCAAATGTGAACGTTACCCAAAACGTACGAGCGAGACGACTTATGAATGTGGATCAGGTAGCAGGTGGAAATCTTATTTAGCAATCTTTCCTGATACGAGACAAGCTTATATGTCTTATGTACCTACGTGAAATATAGTCCTTCCCTAACTAAGATATAGCGAGTTAGTTTGACTGTTCCACTTTGACACGTCAACATGATTTTGTTACTGTCCCGTTCGAGATACGGACGAGAAAGCTAACTAAGCAACAATCACATGAACAAATATCCCTAAAAAAACGAGGCCGCTGTCACTCACACATAGCGTGCGCGAGGACGTACATATACGTGCAGAAACTCAGCCGGGGTATGTGTGCACCTGTTCGTACGTCCTCTAACACGCGTTATGTATGAATGCACCGACAGCGGCCGCATGTATGAAGTTATCAATCTGTAGGGATATTTTAATATTCATATTTAATTGACTCTTGCTTGTGCGTTAGCACTGCATTTCCGCCAATGTCAAGTAGTATCTATCCCAATCTCAGGGATTGTTTTTGATCAAGACCAAGCAGAGATTAAGGATTGCGGAGCCTCGTGGCAGGCAAAAACGCGACGCGTGAACAACACGCGAGACAAGTGCTCGAATCAGAACCTGCAACGTGACTCCTGTAGGGATATTATTCATGTATGCTACAATGATCCGGCACGATGTAAGCTATAACCATATGTACTATAATTATCTATTCATAAGCTATAACCCAAATGTCAGCGCATACGACACAGCACTAGTACTTCCTATCTCTATGCACAGTACGTCACGAATAATAGCCAATCAGGATGACAAGAGCTAAATCCAGGAAGTTAGAATAGGTATTGTCTAGTCATTGAGCAGAGTGCCTTACAAGCGGTGAAACATGAAAATACTCCTTGGCGGGCGGTAATGTTCATCCTTCTTTCGTAAATTCCCATTGTTTCTGAAGTCAACTTTGTCTCTTTCTAATGCAACGACAAAAATGTATAGAAAGGGACAAACGTAAAATCAGAAACATCGATGACGGATACGAACGAATGAAGGACGAAAGTAGAACGAACATTACCGACCGCCATGGTAAATTTTCGTGTTTCCATGCTTGTAAGGAGGTAATGGATCCATTTTTATAAATCCGTGGCTAAATCACACTTTTTAGTATTTTTCACACGAGTTTGTATACAAAACAAAAACTGTTGGGCCGCGGGCCTGAGCATCCCAACATCCTATAGAATATGTTTCTCTTTTATAAACACACTCTTTAGTTTACTGTTTCAAATGAAATGAAAATGGAAACTGCATTTTACATAAGCAATGGACCTACTCAAAATGCAAAAATGTACAGTAGGAGGATGAAAATGGCTTATGTGCATATTCGGCCATTAAAATTTCAACCATAGCCGAGTTTTCACCTCTTCAAATGTTTACGTCGAGATGAGGTCACGGTTCTGGGCTGCAATCGCGGTAAATATTCGGTGATTGAACCGTGACTGGACTACGTACGAAACATAACTTTTTGACACATTTGGTGTTGCCCTAATCGCGGTATAGCTTATGACAGCCGTTAGAGCCGTTTTGACAGATCGCTCAGACGTTAAAAGCTGTCAGTTACATAGAGTTTAGCGCGATGCGGAATTCAGCACAGTTGAATAGTAATTGAATTGCAATGTGATTAGAACTAAAATTGGATAAGAATAGAACTTCGATGTTTTAAATTATCGCAATTGGTCTCCAGATAATCAGAAATTTAATTGTACAATCGACCGACATAATGCTGCCATAGCTATAGTAGCCTATGGCGTTAGATTGACATAGGATGCTTGTTATTCCGAATGTGAATCGTGACTGTAGACGTGGTGTGAATGTATTTGTATTTCAGTATATAGGTATGTTGGCTGTGTCTTCACATTACGCAACCAATTTCAATGAAAGTCAGAGAGGTAGGCTACTTTGTGTCACGTATAAATGAAACAAATGTAGCCACGGATAAAATGTAGTTAAATAAAATCGGTCAAGTGCGAGTTGGGCTACTTACCGAGGGTTCCGTACTACATCACCACACAACATATTAACTTACAAACAATTCTTTTTCTCCGGAGCCTTTAGTGGGAGACGGACTCACACTTGGCCGATTTTTATTATTTGTTTTTATACTGTAGAGTTTGCTCTATAATCACACCAAGTTTAACGCTTGTATGTTTTATCGTTTTTACGATAGAGCGAGAAGAAAAAACTTTAAAAACTAGTTTCTTGTACCCTTAAGAGGACCACCCTTAATTTTTTACTTTTTGTCGTTTTCTAAGTAGATTCGCCATAATACCGCACATTCTGTGAAAATTTTATCTATCCAGCTATTACGGTTCAAGTTACAGCCCTAAATAGTTAGGACAGACAGACGGACGGACGTACGGACCGACGGACTACGTAACCTTAGTTATAGGGTCCCGTTTTCAACCTTTGGGTACGGAACCCTAAAAAAGAAATAACGCTCACAGCTAGAGTACATAAATTATGTGTCCTAGCTTATCTTCATCGTATCAGTTACGTTACAATAATTGACTATCTTCGGCCTAATAATGACAAATTGATGCAATCGATTTGATAACTGTTAAACCAACGGTTCAAAAGCCACACAAGACGAATAGATTTTAAAATAAGATAAAATAGAAAAAAGAGAGTTGAAATTACAAGGCAGAATTTCATTGTCCGACCCAAGTCCGACCGAAATATCTTCAGATTTAAAAAAAATTTCTACCACCCTCAACCCCCTTACCACCTTTCATTCACGAAGGAAACTTTATTGTTTTCAAACATAAGTAATTTTAATCTTTGATAAAACAAGTAAATCGAATCTTTGACAAAACAATAGCTTCAATATTGTATACATAACCTTAGCTTAAGAATTTATAGTGTACCTATAATAGTCATTAAATCGTGTTATGTTGTAAAGTTTCTGGCCGCATCTTCTCTACAGCGACAACACGTTAAAAAAGATTTGACGTTTGATAAGTGTGCTTCAAGCTCCTATCTACACTAATATTATAAAGAGGAAAGATTTGTACCTATTTTTGTATGTTTGTATGTTTGTAATGAATAGGCTCAAAAAGTACTGGGCCGATTTAAAAAATTCTTTCACCAATAGAATGCTACATTCTTCCAATTTGACATAGGCTACATTTCATTTTGAAAAAAATTAGGGATCCTTGGTAAAATTTGAACAATGTAACCGAAGGTGTAGAAAAATGAGTCTTAAAATTTATTTGTCTACCCCGTGCGAAGCCGGGACGGGCTGCTAGTATTGAATAAATTATATTGATCTTGACTTTGACTTCTTAGTTAGAGCAAGGATCTGCATTACGTGGCACATAGTACTCTGTGATTTTATAGTACTCTGTGGTTTTATTAAATAGTACTCGGAAACTATAGTGAAAAGAAACTTTCCCTACGTGATCATAGCATGTACAGTCGCCATCAGATACATCATCGCAAACAAGGTGGTCAAACATTTTTAAGCAGTTGTTATTTTCAATAATTTCTTAACCAATCAAAAATATCTTTACGCCTAGAACATCAAATATATCTACGCAGTCAGGGTGATCATAAACATCTGAGCAGTTTAGGAAAAAATACCTTATTCCGTTACTATACATTTCAATTTTATATAAAATTGTAAAGACATTATTGAAAATTAGCTGTTCAGATATTAATGACACAATACACGTTCAGATATAATTGGTAACATTTACTGTAAAGAATTTATTGAAAATTAGCACTGCTCTGAAATACTTGACCTTGTAAGCTACGATAAATCTGATGGCGACTGTACCTAGTACTTGGTATTGTACCAGTTTCACGACAAGTTTGTGAACTGAAATAAAATTTTAAGACACTTTCCGGCATTAAATGAATACGTAGATATTTTTCAGTTGAAATTGCAACAAAAGATTTTTTTAAAGTAGGAGAGATTTTGCTTGTGTAGAAAGGATTAAGACCACGCTATTTTTTACCGGAGGTGTAATAAATAAGATTTCTTATTGCTAAGTGAGCCTTGCTACCAACTGCACGCTAAAATAGTTGGTAATTGTAGCGGCATTTCTGACCACGTTGAAAAGGAGAAAATCAAAAATAATCATAATAAATTCAACCGTCATACGATATAATTATTATGACCTTTTGTGGAACGAATAGATATGTCATAATCATAACGCATATATCGCATGCGGGCTGCAACTGCCTTCTACTTCTATTAAGGCGAAGCCAGGTTCTATGTTCTGCGCTACAGAGCATGTCGCGCTAGCAACGCTCTTCTCTACATAGCTTAACTTTAATGATAGCTCTTCTAGAGCCGCATTAAATTAATAAGTTTTTCTTTCAATCTTCGTGATCCTCATTAATTTCGTAATTCATCCACCATATAGTTGTATAATATATGGAAAATTATATATTTTGTTACACCACATAGCAAGAAAAGATAAGGAAAAGCTTTTAATTTTCATAAGATATGACAGTCGACAAGCTCGGCCGATCGTGATAAAGTGACTCGGAAATTGTGTACCTATATGTACATTTATACATATTCTTGTACCTACCTCCCTTTCTAAAGAGAGGCACCCAAATCAACCCTTCCTGACTGTTGATGCAAAAAACGTGCTCTGTCAATACGAGCTGTTTTAAAAGGGGTCCGAATTTAATAACTATTTCTAGGGAACAGAGGTTTGTTTAGCAGAGAAGATTTTAGTACTGTAAGATTCATTTGTGCTAATTGTTGAATAACACCACTCCGAGTTCGCACTGATTTAGTCACTGCTATTGTACCAATAGATTTTCTTAGCAATTTCAGAACTGGAAAATAAATCCTTCTATAGTACCTACCTATTTTTCTAAGTTGACTAAAGACGATAAGTACCGTTTTATAATTTTAAAATAAGTTTTTACGTAATCGTATATATTTACATCTTGTCTAAAGCAGTCAAAAATAGACAATTCAAAAAGAAAGGAACAATTATTCTTCCATCACAGACGACGTCATTTCACTCTGTGATTAGCAGTGATATTTGAAAAGGCTTTCAGATGTACTTCCTGGTTCACTGAGTGCGAAGAGCGTTCCCGTTTTCTCTGTCTTAACTTTTGTTTGAAAGTAGATTTTTTTCTTTTCTCGACCGCTGTTTCAAATTAGACTCGTTTTATTATCAATTCCGGCCCCACCTGCGGCTTTTTCATAGCGCAGTGATTTATGTAATGAAAATCTTTCTGCAAAAATTCTACGCGAGCCTTTGTTCCATTGGAGTAGAGAGAAACAATTGATTTCTGATATATCTTTTGCGTCTGCAACGTTCAATTATTCGCAGTAACGTAACGAAGGGCAATTGCCCCGGGCGGCACTTTAATAGGGGCGGCAAATTCGGGGAAAAATATAGATTGATTGAGCTCTGTCTATAACTAATTCGTAGAGCAGAGAAAAGTCGAGCTCGCTTTGCTCGCTCTAAACGTCTGTTTTAGTTACTATACTTACACAAAATCCTAAAAATTTCTAACCTTGCATGCTCAATCCATAGCTTTTACTTCGGTTACTTTGCACATGTTATGTGTGTAAAAAACTCTGGGTCCAATCGATTCGTATTGAGGATAAGTTTCTATTTTTGCATAAACAAACCAAAAAATTTTAAAATTAAGAATTAAAAAAAAAGACAAAACCCGGATGTGCTAAAAATTTTGATGTCGCTTCGCTCACTCCGTTATTTTTTGTGTGGGTCTTCCTATAAATATAAGGGGGCGGCAAAATCAGTCAGTGCCCCGGGCCACAGAAGTCCACGATACGCCACTGATAATTTGCTTCATACATGCTCGTTGGTTTCGGGTACCTACATTTTGAACGACGATAGAAAAACCTATTAGAAACGCATAGAAAATGTTTTCAAGCTTCAATCAGGCCAAGTTTATTTTATAAGAAGAGCATTAAGTACATTACGAATGAGAGTTCTATGACGAGGCGTCCAACCCATATCCAGGCCATCCATCCTGTATTCCAACCTACCTAGCCATAATATTGAAATGACGTCTACGACGTAATGACGTAACTATGCTGGCTTTGCAAGAATGTAAGTACAACATTCAGTTTGAATCAGAATTGCTTGCCACTTGCTCAAAGAACATGACACATCGTCTACTTTCACCCCCATCCGAGACGTTAACCGTTGCTTTGTTTCTACTAAAGGAAAGAATTCGTGCATTGTCAGCACGTTTACCCTTCGTTTCTGCTGCCAAATTTTTATCTATCCTCTAACACTTTACTCGTTCGTAATAAAGTTCACTTTAGAGTAAACTTGGGTCTTGTACAGGTACAAGGTAAGGTTTCAAAGATTTACGGCCTTATGTTGGAGCTTGGGATTAATTACAACATTACGTATACCCCTAATCTCACGATGTTTGCGGGGTGTAGGTACCCGGAACCCGGAACCCTATATACAGGGTGCGATAGCACACAAAGTTGTATTTACTTGATGTTGGTTATCCAGCTGTGCCTTTAATATGAAGGGTTGTGATGTAGCAATAAAAAGATAAAAGCATATCTATGTTTGAAACACAATTCTGCTCATAAGGCGATAATATTATGGGTTTTCTTATCGATAACACAAATTGAAGACATAATTTTTGATTTAGGGAATGACCGAATGATAAATGCTGCTTCAAACAGGCAAAAAAACATTATTGTAGGATTAAATTAATTCAAAGAAAATTCTCTTTACTATGGGAACAACATTGAAATCGCGAAAAAAGTGCAATGTCGGTCCCATTGTGAAAGTTTTAGTTTATCTGTAGCAAACTGTATTTTACTAAAACTAGCCTGTATTTTTAAAGCTTTAGAAACGTAATTTACATTATACTTTACCACATCTTTTAGGTACATCTTACAACAATGTAAAAATGAAAAACACAACACCGAACTTAGCAAAAACAAAGCTTTAATAACAAAAAAATAATGAGGCAGACAGACAAAGAATGCTCCCCGGCCCTCTGGTTGGAATAAAGTTTTTGGTCAGACTTTAGGGCACTAATTTCCGAGCTGAGTTTTTAGCCGGCGTGTTTCATTTGTTTCGCTTGTGTTTACCTCAGAAATAGAGGCTGGAAACCTGTTTTATACCCGGCTTAAGTTCGCCTTCGCAGTATGAATTTTAGCATTGTGGCTGCCGTGCTGTCAGCGCTGCTGAAACACCGCAAATTACGGATTCTTCCATAATAGACTGAAGTAGGTCATCTTAATAAGGACCGGATTTTTGGAAACCGTTGTAAATTTATTTCTATAAAATATTGTGGCCCTAAAAATGGGTCGTAATGGAAGTCAATCGACAACAAAGGTTTCAAAAATGATGTTTTTTTAGGCACCCGTGTTCCAAATAAGGTCCAACTAAACCGTTTGATTTTTTAATGATAATACGGTTATTGAATCACATTTTTTGAAATCGATTGAATAAATGTAAGACCGAACCACAAAAACGTTAAGTATAAGATACTAGAATAGGTCTGGTCCTTTATCTTAACCTTAAAAGCGCTATTTATCACTGACAGTGTTAAGAAGAAACAGAAGCGAATAAGGAATAATCAGATAGTGCCGTCTTACCAACAAGAACATTGTAAAACTTACCCTAACAACAAAGTATTACAGTCTGCAATCGCAAATTTTATCCATTTTCCGCATTTCTCCTTTAGAAAACTTTAAGGACCCTATTCCACAACGGGTTAACGGCTGTATATTTTCTCACCCAAGGAATATAAACATGTATGATATGGTGGCATCCATTAAGTCCTAAGTACTTACACGAATTTCCATGATTATAAAGATTTCCTAATAATGTGAAAGTGACTATGTTTCTTCTTCTTCGGGTGCCTCTCCATTACTGCATGTTAGCAGTCCGCTCTGCATATCCTTGCCTAGTCAGTTTATCAAACTTATTATGAACGTAATACCGACTGCTCTCAATTGGTTTAAGAAAACATCGTGATGAAACGTGCATACGATGAAGAGGAAATTCTGACGCGTATGTGAAGTCTACACCAATCCGCATTGGGCACGCTAAGTGTACTAACAACGCCCATCTCTAAGGGTAGGCACTCGATAACAAGCCGCTACAGCATGCCTGACATGACTGGCAGCTGGACATAGGTCCGGTTTGAAATCGTGTGTAGTTTTAGCGAAAAACCCTTTTCATGAGCCCGCGCCCCCAACACGTTATCTGTGACATGACTCACACAGATTTATACATATATGTTAAATGGCAAAAAGAATGACTGAAAAAAGTAAAATCTTCTGAATAATATGGTCATTTAGACATTATAAATATTTTACCCATGTTATACCTGAGAAAAAATGTTTACCTATCACATAATTCCGTATTTTTATCCACCCTGTCCCGCAATATTTCAATGAGAGACCCTAGCCAAATATGGCACCCATTTCCTGAAGCAGAGTGCCTACCCACCGAGGAAAAAGTCACCTATACAGTCCCAAAATTTTCCTTATGGTGCAATCGTATATTGGTTGATTTTTGAACTCTCGAGGGACCACGCTCAACTCCGGTGAGTAGGCACCCTTATGAGAGCAGCACCAAAAGGTAAGGTAGGAATTTATCACAGCTGTCAAAAGAGCACTGCCGCATGTTTTATAATCTGTGGCGCAAAGGTTATAATGGAAAAGTGGTTTATAGACGTACTCGGACCGCCACTCGGTGCCGCTTGCGATTTTTGTTTTCCCCCCGGGAACAACCCTACATTTCCCGGTACCTATGAAACACATGTTGGGTTTTGTTTATGTGTTCATGGGATAGGAGTGAGATGTGACAATGACAAAACTATCAAAACACATTCATAAAAATAGAGAGTGAACTGTTTTACTTTTACATTAAAGTCTATAAGAAAATTAAATGTTTCTAAGTCTACTGAGCTTAGACTAAATCTTAACTATTATAAAACTGTAACAGAAGTGTGTTTGTACATTGAAAATATTTACAAAAATAGATTACGATATGGTTTTTGGATGTCCCTGACTCCAAATCAACCTTTTTAGAATTTATGAACAGATTTTGATGAAACTTTTTTGTTTGATAGCTTATAATCTGACTTAAAATCTGGTATATAATTTGTTCGGATGAAGTCGCGGGTTAACTCTAGTAATATATGAAACTGACAATAATTTCCTCGTTCAAGTTGTTATCTAGTTCTTTATGTGGAAAATAAGTTAATTTATCGATTTTGTTTGTTAATCCTCATACCTAGATATATGGATATACAAAAATGTTGGTTCAAAAACGCCTTTATTAAAGTGCTCATTTTATAAATATTCGTTCGCAGAGTGAGAGCCTTTCAGTTCGTTATCTACACTTTAGAACATAATAAGTATCTGAAACACGTATGCTTTGAGCAAGTTGGATATGAAAATAGATTGTATCAAGATCCAATAAATATCAATTTGCTTTGAGCCTCAAATAGGAGTGTGAATGTTTATAATGATACCATTGTATCAGATCCATTAGCAGGGGGCTTCTGCGAAAACTCTAAATAAAAATCGACTCTGTCCGTCTACAAACAATATCTATATTTCAGTATTAGATAGTATTACACGATTACCTATTTGATTTTAACTCGCCAAATGTATAGAACATTAGTGGGGCGTAACTTGATATCGTTCTGTTTGACCATGTATAGAGAAACGATATAACGTTATACATTATCCTGGGCGGCACTGAACGAGGGGCTTTCCCGAAAATTTCACGTTCTATAGCATATTTGTATAAAATTCGGATCCAAGGAACTATGTTAAAAATTTTTTACCGTAAACAGTTTATCAAAGTTTGACATAAACAGTTACAATGTTCGACCCAACGATTTTTTTTGGTATAGACCAAAAAATATCCCCTTATAATATCGACCCTTTCGTTATTTCGCTTGCGTCGCCGGGGCGCCGGCGCGGGCGGACGGTGGAGGCGCGCGAGTTGCCCATTAGGGTTGGCAGAATGATAAAAAATGATTTATTCTATTAATTGAAACAGTAATTGTGTAACCAATAATAATCATTATACACGTCACACGTCATTAATATTTTGCGATATTTTCAGGAAAGCCCCTCGTTTAGTGCCCCTCAGTATATATTATTACTATGAAACTTTCCTTGGAAAAATGGAAAGCTTATGGATCAAGATAGACTCAGTCATAGCATCCCAACGCGATCGTTTTTGTATGAGAATTGAAGAAAATCCTGGTTTCTTGGAACTAAAGATGTTCACTTTAGCTCGAATCATTGGATACAATTTAAAACACTAGCTCACGTATAGCGTTTGATAGACTTGAAAATGAGAGAGAGAACATCATAGAATGTACTTAAAAGCGCACAAACATTTGAAATCGGCTTATATCGATCGTTTTCGTTTGTGATAGTTATTCCACGAAGAGAACCGTTTTAAATAACATGGCTTAGATGTTATTTAAAAATTGCTTCTTGGAATAGCTTAGTCCAACAGGTCCATTAGCTTAGGAACACCTGGATTGGTCTGGTTTGCTTGACACTAGTTTTGACAAAATTATTGCCCTACATGAGGTACCGGTCTAAATTTTATGCGATTAATAAATCGTCATCACACTTCACAGCAACTCATAGCCAATGCGGATTGGTAGACGCCACATACGCATCGGAATTACCTCTTCAGCTTATGCAGGTGCCATTACGATGATAAGTGTGTTTGACGTTTGATAAGTGTGCTGCTAGCTCCTATATTGAATAAATTATATTGACTTTGACTTTGATGTTTTCCTTTACATTTTGAGATCAATCGGTAAACTTAACTATTATAAAAATGTAACAGAAGTGTGTCTGTACATTGAAGATATTTACAAAAAAAGATTACGATATGGTTTTTAGACATCCCTGACTCCAAATCAACCCGATTTTAGGATGTTTGTCTGTCTGTTTGTGTGATTGTTTGTGCGAGTATCACGCAAAAAATACTGAACAGATTTTGATGAAACTTTTTTGTTTGATAGCTTATGATCTGACTTAAAATCGGGTATATAATTTGTGTGGACGAAGTCGCGGGTTAACTCTAGTACGAACATAAGTAAATAAAATTCATTGGTACGTGGCATGTCGTCCGTGCGGATTCGAACCCAGACTCATGAATGAGTGTCCGTACCTCTCCGCAGCGTGCCACCGACGCTCTACCTCGTACCAATATTTTAAGCAAATAAACGCTAATAAACTTACGGATATTTTCGAAAATTATAATCCAGCTTTATACCTACTTAAATATAACTTTGAATATAGCCTGGCACTCCGGAAACTGACAGGCATCTAACGATACCTCATTTATCAAAATCGGCTCCCCATTAAATTCGCCTTAGAAGGTCCTACCCGTGAAAACCTGAAAATCCTTAAATCATTACTTACATACTTAGGGTAGAAAACCCGTTGTACTTGTCTTACTTAAAGTTGTCTGAACATTATCCTCACTGAAGTATACGAAGAGAGCAAACGAATATTCGTGTAGTGATTGATCGGTGAGAACATCGAACCAAGCAATTAGCAAAATGTTTTTTTAATCCCTATTTTTGTATTACCAACCTAATTTTAAGGGTGTATTTAGATAATGACATGACATGACATGTCATGATGTGACATGACATGTCGAAAAACGAGAAAAATGATTGGACAAAGACAATCGATCGGCTGATCCGCACTTTATGGATTGACCAAAATACAGGGTGTAAGGGACAGCCCTCCGCAAACTGAAAAGGTGAACTCACACCATCAAACTGAACAACTTTCACTATGGAGACTACCTCCGGATACGCGAAAAAATCAGCTGTCCCATACATTTGAGTCGGGTAGGTACAGCAGTTTTGTATGGGACAGCTGATTTTTTTTCGCGTTTCCGCGTGGGCTCCATAGGGAAAGTTGTTCAGTTCGATGGTCTGAGTTCACCGTTTTGGTTTGCGGAGGGCTGTCTCTTACACCCTGTATTATATGAAACAACAAAATTTTTCACTATTTCGACGTTGGTCTCATAGTGAAAGTTGTTTAGTTTGATGGTCTGAAGCAACCTCTTAAGTATGGAACACATTTCAGGTTACATCCTGTATACTGTGGCAATACATACACAACATTTATGCCGATAGCCGATAGAGTATAACACTGACATTTATTGCCTATCTTTATCCAAAAAGAAACGTGGCATGTAAAGCGAGGTTCAATAAAAACGATTAAAAACCTAGCTCAAAGGTATTTTCCCGAACGCCGACGTAAAGCCCTCGCCCGAATAACAGGAGAATTTTAAATATTTCGATAAAGTCAATTTCGAAGTCAAAGTAAATATAACTGCGGTATCATTCGATTTCGTTAGGTGATATTTGAATCTAATTTTCCAATGTCAACGAACAAATTGACTTCGCCTTATTATTAAAACTGCTCAATAAGATCACCAAATTTAACTTATGCGGAGGTTACTCATAATTTTTATTTATGCGAACCGATGAATCAAAGCCAAAATGTTGTTTTCAAAGCCCTACGTTTCTGTGAAAGCCCCATCCAAATCGGTTCAGTCGTTTTTAAGTGATGCGTATACAAACAGACAAAAATTCAAAAAGTGGTCTTTATTAATTCCATTACGTATTCTAAACGCTCCTAATAATTTTCTTTGCAAATATCTTCAATTTACATCCACGCCAAGTTTAGAATTTTATTATAGAAAATTTGTGTTGTTCATAATGTTACAAAAACAAGATTTTGAGAAGAAAAGTCCATTAATAATTTAGTGATAATTATGTATGTAATACTGACATATTTGCGGTTTGAATCCGTGACTAAGGTAGGTACAGTGAGCAACGGAAATATGTTACACTTTCGTTCCTCTTCGTAGCACTGATAGTCTTCTAATAGTGCATAAATCTTTTCGCTGATTGTACCTACTGTCGAGAGTTGCTCTATCTGTCATATGTCGAGATAACCATAGGGTGCATACATTCCTTAGGAATACATTAAAGAGCCACCTACATTGACACACAAAATAATGTAGTTGGTAAGTCAATGGCCACCTATCACCATTTGACGCGTCCCTAAGACGGCATTTGCTAAGACAGGAAGCAGGAAAAACGAGATACAATAAAGAAAGATGAATAAAAATAAAAAAAGTACCTACTTACATATACCAAAAATATTTAAAAATAAAACATATTTAATTTAATTACTTCTTAATCCAGCCCAACCTTTCGATTCTCTCGAATCTTGTTCAATGTATCTGAACGATGTTTCACTTAAATTAAAATTCAATGCTAGTCTCAGATAAATTCAAAGTAAAGATACAAAAATAAACAACCACTGTAATTTTATTCGTAGCCCTCGTAGTCATTGCCTACGTAGTCTACGAAATCGACTACGAAGAAAACGTCTACGAATAACAAATTGCTTTTCAATAATCCAACGGTGCTTTCAAATAGAAATTTTTATTAAATAAAAATTCTGTAGCAAATAAATGAGCTGGACAAATGCCTCTCGATTGAATTCAAAATCCTATTGTTTGCTTTCAATCGGATGATCGAAACGCGTTCAGTTTGTTTGGCTATGCTAATCAAAAGCTTAAACGCTATTATATAGAACCCTCGTAAACCTCGTATAGCATTGTAATTTAAACTAAATCTAGCAAAATTATGTGATGTAATTAAGCTTAAATTACATTTTATTAACGTCCAATTAAAAAAAGTAATCTCTCTCATTTCCAACCCTACCCCAAATTAAGACAGTAACAAGACATTACTTAGCTAATCACTCCTTCTTCAGTAAACACATTTCGTTTTAGTATCCAATAAATATATCATCATAATCGTAAAAAAATACGTCGCACGCCCAGAAAAAAACATTCCAACGTTCGAATAAATATCAAAAAAGATACGATGCCTTTATTCGGGTGATTTATGGAATCCGATTTGAAATACATAAGAAGAGACAGCGCGGCGCCTCCCTAGTCCCGGGGCTGAGGAGGGCGATATGAAGAAGCGTGTGAAAACGACACTTTACAAATACCTACGCCGTGCAGAGTGTCTTGCGAACGAAAACACAAGATTTATGTAAAAAGAGTGAAGAGTCCGCGGATCTGGGTCGCGGCTCCCGACTCGAGGCGTTGATGCAATTCGTGTCTATTTAAATTCCAAATGCTGCGCGCAAGTGCGGCGAATGCATTCGTACTGCAAGCTGCAGCCCTTGGATGTAGGTCAGTTTGGTCTCGTGCATATCAAAGGCACGTACGATGCACGGTTTGTTTACTGTTGAGTGGACTCCGCCTTGGGCTAACACGGCCGCTCCACTTTGTAATTGCTCGATTTAATTGAAAACATTACAGTTGAGTGAGAATCTTAATTGAGATTTTATTGTGTAGGAATTACCTTTTAGAAACTCTTTGCTGTAATGAGATTTTAGACATGATCGTTTTTACTCAAAAAGGGGTAACAATAAAGCACTTACAACATCGATGAGCTGACTAAGCTTGAGTTTGATGCAGACGCGCAGAACATCGGTGGTGTTGACGACCGGTCGCACCAGCTTGTTGTAGTTGGAGAGCAGGTCGTCGTAGAGACGCTTGGCGTCGGGGTTGCCGGCGGTGGCGGCGCGGGCCAGCCAGCAGGCGGCCAGCCACCACACGAGGGGGGCCATCAGCTCACGGGCTCGCCCATCGTTACGTAAGGCGCGGCGCGGCGCGGCGTGTGCGAGCTCGCAGCGCGGCACTGACTGCCGTCCCGACGCCGTCCTACCCTACCCCGAACCCCCTACCCCGCGTCTCGCAGCGCAGCCTCCCGCCCGGAACATTGAGTAAGGACGGTGCAGAGGCGCATTTTATTGAAAAGCCCCTCTGAATGTTTTTACTCGGTTGTTTGTGCTTATGATAATGTCGTTGTCGTTTAGATAAATCGTCGTTCTGATATACTGTAGTTTACCGATCATTGACTGACATTGGATTGATATGGGTATGTAGCATGGCGCAGGCATTGAAGATTACATAATAGACTTGAGAATCACCTAGAACAGTAAAAAACATAAAATGGTATATTATCTACCGATTAATACATTAATGGCATAAATATTTACAAAGAAATCATTCAGATAAATGTTTCGTTATGTTACCCAGCTATCGATTTTGTAAAAATGTTTATTAGTATACAAGCACAAGCATAAGCATATGCTCATGACTATATCCCCCGAGGGGGTAGTCATAGAGCCTGTCACCACTTTAGTGTACAACAAGAAAGAAAATGGTACCAAATAAGTACACATACCAGTCAGTACTTTTCTACCAGTAGCAATCAAAATGTATATTTTTTCACTTTGCTTCAAAACCAATGACATTCGTATATTTAAATTAAAGTTTCAATAAAGTTTACCTTCTGTTTTCAGTCTATTTAGTGACCCTACCAAAGAATAGCCCGTTCCACGACGGGTGACTCTTTTGTTTATTAGTTAGTAGTTGTGGGTTAGGAATGGGCGATTATTTAATTCAGTATATGTGCGTTTTGTTTGGAAACTTAGGTCTTACCCATTCTGTTTGTGGTTATGTCACATAATTTACTTTTTAGTAGGTACTTGTTTGAATTATATCTAAACTATTATAAAACTGTATTAGAAGTGTGTCTGTACATTGAAGATAATTTCAAGAAAAAGATTACAATATGGTTTTTCAAAACAACCTTTTTTTAGAATTTTTGTCGGTCTGATTGTAACAGCATCACGCAAAAACTACTGAACCGATTTTGATGAAACTTTTTTGTTTGATAGCTTATGATATGACTTAAAATCTGGTATATAATTTGTGCGGACGAAGTAGCGGGTAAACGGTCGTATCTTTTTAAATCTAAATTTGACTCAAGTGTTTTACGGCATTGAGACATGTTGAAGTTGTCTGGTGTCAATCTTTTTGATGTTGACTTTACCAACCATCTGGATGATGGGATCTTTATATTTCAGTTAACGTAAAAAAAGATTTTTCGTCGTGTTTAATTACTTAATGATTTTATTACCATTCCACCATATTTTATGATATCACATAGCTTAAAGCCGACTTGCACTGCGTAATATACTTCCTTTTGTTGACACCTTCAGACAGTTCTATTGTAATAACATATAGACAAAGATCGCTCGGGGCAAACAAAACTAGGTACTATCTAAATATCACTGAAGAGCAAGTGTTCCCGAAGAGAGATTATTATCTCAGAATCAACAATTAAATATTTGCCCCAAAGTTTTAGTTGTTCCGGGTTACTTTACAAGATATTGGTATCTCTCAATAGATCCAATTGATTTTATTAAATGTTAAAGTTTGGATGTTTGCTACTCCATTATGACTGGCCTGGACATGGCTGGACCTATTTCCATGAAACTTTGAATAGTGGCAGTTCAGACATCGATTCATAGGATTTACACCACTATTTTTCGCTTTGGCTTAGTTACTAGAATTTTAAGGGTGTATACAATAACTTTCGCTAAGAAACATGGGATGAAAAACGAGATAAGTTTTGAACCTTCCATACATAAGTGCCGATCAGCCGATCCATTCTCTACGGTAGGTCCAAACTTTCTCGTTTTTCCGACCCATGTTCCTCAGGGAAAGTTGTTTAGTTTCATTATGAATACACCCTAAAATTTTCTAGTGACTAAAAATAGGTAGGTATAAATTACGCGCGCAGACAATACTAAGCGTTTGCAAAGCAATAAATGAAAATAATCATATCAATTTGAACCAAAGTGGATAGATAACATTGTTCTTTTCAATAAATTGAATCAAGGAACGTAATAATACATTGTTTCAATCAACTCAAACAAATATATGCGAACCGCAATTAAGTAATGTAAATACATTCGTATAGGTAACCACATTTTGTAGGTTTCGGTTACAGCAAAAGTAAAAGCTCTGTAACGGATCCCCGCAGTGTGTGTGCCCGGGGCCCGCAGTGTTGCCAGCGAGGACGAATAGTTACCCAAACGATCGAACTAGTATATGAATTTTACAATTTCTTTTAACCGTAAGCAGGTGATTGTGGCGTGCACTGTTTCTTTAGACCGAAGATGGACACATTTTTAACCTACTTAAAAAAAGGAGGAGTATCTCAAATCGTTTGCCTGTTTTTTATTTTACATGGTAACATCGTCATTTTTTTTCGATTTAGTATGATTCTTTTTTTTGTCCTAAAGAAGTTACCCTTTAATTGGTCCCATTTTAATTTAATTGATGTTTGATGAAGGTCTTTGGAGATAGACAATGGAATTCGTTAAAAGTTGATGGCAAATGATCGGCGATTGAAGGATTTGCTTTGTACCTATGTAGTCCTATCATCTACAACAGAACTGATATCAATTTCTACTATTATCAACAATTAGTATTAAATTAGTATTAGTAAAAATAAAATTCACCAATAAAAATTGTGAAATAAAAAATTTACTTAAAATTAAAACTGATTTCAAAACTATCAAATAAAAAAAGTTAAAAATTAAATAAAACCTAGATCTTATAGATACGAAGCCCAAAAATTACTCCAATTCAATTCGCGAATCATACCGTGATTACGTACCGTCAATGTGATTTGTACATCTGTCCAGTTTCCTTTGAAAAATAGCATTACTAAATTATTAAAAAATTCCCACATTAGTGCAATCTCCCATAAATGTGGGAAGTTTCAAAACGTGGCAACACTGGTAGCCACAGCCGCCCCCTATAAATATCGATGGCGCATCAGCAGCGTGCCCTGACCGCTGTTTATTGCCACAAAGAGATACGCTTATAACCGGACAATAGAGATTGCATTGATACCACTTTATTACATTGCTGGTTGCGTAGATTGATAGCGATAGAATAAAGATCGTAAAACAGAGTAGAGGTGTATTGGAATGTTGACGTTGACAATACGTCTTGGAATTTTCACTATTTTCTCCTGTACTAGGTTTTAACCACCGATTTATAAAGAGGGGTGTTATGAGTTTGTGTTCTTAGCGGTGTTTTCATGAAAATAGGTTCATTTATTTTATTAATGCATAGCATAGCATATGCTCACGACTATATAGGGTCCTTCTTAATATGCTGACACTTTTTAAGGGGATGATCAGACCATCAAACTGAACAACTTTCTCTATGGCACCAACATCAAAATCGCGAAAAAAAAATCTCATGTTCTGTTAAAAACTGCAAACCTACTCGAGCCAAATGTATGTAATGTACAGCTGATTTTTTTTTTCGCGATTTCGATGTTGGTCCCATAGAGAAAGTTGTTCAGTATGATGGTCTGGTCATCCCCTTAAAAAAGTGTCAGCATATTAAGAAGGACCCTGTATTCTCCGAGGGGGTAGTCAGAGATATTCTGAAACCACAGAACATCCACGTTAACGTCCATTTTATTTATTTGGCTCACAAAACAGGAAACAATCAGTGAAATAATAACATATCAGGGTTGAGACACATCCACCGACGCGACGGCGACCGACAGCCGGCCCATACAAAAATGTAATTTAGTATTCCACAGTATTTTAACATATCACATAGCTTAAAGTCAACTTGCACTGCGTAATATACTTCCTTTAGTTGACACCTGCAGACAGTTCTACTGTAATGACATATAGACAAAGATAAGGTACGCCCTATTTTTGACTTTGAGCGCACGTATCTCGAAACAGAAGCATTATAACGATTTAGTTTCTAGGGAACTTTTGTTCTTTTGGAAAAGACCTATCCAACGACACCTCACTCGATGTATTAAAAAAAAAATTGTATGGGAAGGGGGTCGGAAAAAATTATTTTCCTCATAACTAATACATTTCTGCTTTTTGTTATCGTCTTCATGCCAAATTTCGATTCAATAGGTGCAAGCTAGTTACTGAGGCGGAGCATAAGCATCAGACGGAATGGACGAAAGTATAAAAGTTCCTTGTTTGTCTATGGAACCCTAAAAAACTATTATTTTATAGTGATTAGTTTATAAAAAATCATAGAATCTTGTTTGTATGAATTGAAATCTTGATTTATTCTATTTCGATAACATTCACAAACACTTAATTGGGACATCTTATTTTCCTAACCTACTTTCTTAAGAAAACCTGAGTATTATAAAATGTTATTAGTATTAGCTTACGCGTTGTTCACGATTATATTCCCTGAAGAAGACCGTTTAAAAAACTTCCGAATCTTTCAAATAATAGTCTCTAGTCAATATTACATGGTCTATGTAATCTGTGTGAACTAGAGGAACTAAAATGTAATATTTTGGTACAATATTACAGATGCTACGGTCAGCGTGTAGTTCATTTGAAAATAGACCGTATCAGTTAGATGTTAATGTACTATTAAAGTAACATAAAAGGCATGGGAGAGCCAAGTTGGACAATAAAACTGTTCTATTTTTATTTATTGTTGGCCATTTCACTTAAAGTTAGCACTATCAATTTAAGTTTAGAGCATCGTGTTATTTCGGTTTCATTATTTAGTGATTAGTGCAACACTATTAAAGCGACTAGTATGGTAACATTGAGCTGTGTTATTTTTTTAGAATTTGTACCCATTTATTATAAAAGGTGAACTAAAAAGCGATCATCAGAGGAAGCAATCTTTTGTGAGAATTTGACATTGTAACAAAACACCCTGGTAACGTCGCGGTTCATAGATAAACTTGAGAAAAAAACAGAAATTGG
This sequence comes from Agonopterix alstromeriana, assembly GCA_963924505.1. Taxonomy (NCBI): domain Eukaryota; kingdom Metazoa; phylum Arthropoda; class Insecta; order Lepidoptera; family Depressariidae; genus Agonopterix; species Agonopterix alstromeriana. The sequence continues at coordinate 10,350,416 of OZ004668.1, read as the reverse complement.
TCTATGATACAGAACAGTTACGCCGACGTTATACTAGGTTTAAGTTAATCCGGGTTTATTGGTAGACATTTTGCTTGTCTTAGTTTATTCTTGGTATAACATTTTATACCACGTTCATTTGTACCAGTGTAAGAGTCTACCTATAAAACTGAACAAAGTTTACTATGGGATTACCGAATGAAGCAAAAAAATTAGCTGTTCCATATTAAACTCCAATGCCTACTAGAGTCAAATGTATGCAACAGCAGATTTTTTTTTGCTCCTATCGGTTTGCTCTTATTGGAAAAGTTGTTTCAGCTTGATGGGTAGACTCTTAGTTTAAAAGGATGCTAATGATATCGATTTCACTCTGTAGATCCATTATACTGAAAACTATACGGAAAAAGGCTGAGTAGGTACTGTAGACTCTCATATAACTTTTACAGTATTACGGCAGATATGCGGCTCATAACGTCGCTTTCCGTCCGTCGTCGAGCTCCATACTGTATTTTGCCACAGACTGAAAATTAGCCGATGGTTTTCTGTCGTCTAAACAGGGTCTAACAGTATATGCATCATCATCAACCTGTCCAAGTGCAGGGAACAGGCCTCCTCTTACAATGAATTAAACACATTCGTTACGTTCGTTCGTTCGTTACCTACTGGCATCTGCTTGTACCTAATATTAACGTTCTACAAATAAATGATCTTTATCTTTATGTTTACGCTAACAGTAGTGTTAGAAAACTAGTATTCGACCTACTTTTATTTTGTTCCATGATATCTGGTAGAGAAATTATAAACCTTCAACTCCATGACATGATATATTATCTTCACTAAAGAATATTTTGCCAACTCTGATTAATATTTATAAACTCCTTTCATAGGAATCTGAAAGAAGACTGGCGGATGTGTCTGTGTAGTTTTTGGCTGACTAGCCCAATTTACTTTTAAATTTCACTTTTGAATCCCTACTTTTAGAGATGTGGAGTTATTTAGAAATTTTTGTTTTTTGTTTTGTTGAAACCTTTCTGTTTAAAAACCAATTGACAACCCTAGTCTTAGTATGAATTGTAATTTTGATGGATAAGATTGCTTTCTGGACCCCGTCACCCACCCATCTTTTAAATTCTTATTTTAAAAATAACTGCATAAAAAATATCAAAGAATAGCTTCTCGTAATTTTGCCTCTAAAATATTTTATTCATCAGTAGATACAAGGCTCGTCACGACGGATTACAGTAATATCACGTAAGATGTTCTATGCGAGAACCCGTACGTCCACGTCATAATAAAGAAATTGGTTTGATTTAGAGGCCTTATTGTGTAGAACGGAGATTACGTCGTATTATGATAAACTGGTGATTCTGTGGGAGAATGACGTGATGTTATGTTAGTAAGGTTTACTTATTACGTATGTCGTAAATCTCTGTAACGTTATATATGCACAGGGTGCTGTCAAAAATACATTTCAGACGTAAAAAAGTACAAAAATGTTGTTGTGAAATTCGTGCCAGTTGGTGCAGCGGTTAGTTAACTTTACATTTCAACTCTTACAAAACTACAAATAGTGTAGACCTAAAGTTATCTAAAAATGAGTTTAAAATGGATTATAAACATGATACAGCCAAGTTGTGCTACTCGAATTTCAAATCAAATTAAAGATTGAAAAATTTAGTTTCGGTTGAACCCGCAATCTTCCAAACCGGGGAATTGCCTTTTCCAAATTAGCTACCGAGCTCAATACCCAGAGAACGAAATTCTACAACCTATTGGCGTCTTAAGGGACGTAGTGCCATCTGCTGCAGTTTTTACAAACTAACCAACTAACCAGCGGTAGCCAAAGTTGTTAGATTGGAAAAAGTAATTCTCCTGTTTTTAATATTTCGGGTTCAAGTCCCGTATCTTTAATTCGATTTTTAAATATCATGTCATTATTTAGTGCTTTTGATCGCTATTTTAGCTGTATCAAAAGATTTGATCTAGCTGTTTTTTGCAGCCCTGGACCGAGGTGGTTTTCGTACAATATCGTCAACACCATGTGAACACATCTAATCATGACGTGTGACGCGATCAATACCAAAGTATATTTTGTAAGAAAATAGCGAGGGTTAGGTTAGGTTGTTAGGCTATAGTTGTTAGGAGCCAGAAGGTTGACAGGTGGCGATAAAAACTTTTACATATCTTTTTTATTGTAAAAATTGTTACAGTTTTTGATCAATCCTTTTACCGTTCAGTGGTGCCCAATAATGAAAACTCAAAACGAGAAAGTGCTACTCCAACATACTAAAAAAGCCTAAATGCTATTTAACTGAACGGTAAAAGGAGACTTGACGCAAAACAATGACGAGCAAATATGATTTCTTAGAAGAAAACAACTTCTTTTGTCTCCTTATCTCCTTATATAATCAGTAGTTAAAAGGATTACTAATCATAGACGAATTTCTTAGTGCACCATTACATCTTATGTAAAATATGTATTCTAAAAATCATGTTTCAATTTTCAGTGGTTTAGACTGTGTGTTGTCTGTCGGCTGTTCCATACCAAACTGCAGTAATTAGGTACTCGGGTCGAATTTATAGAACAGCTGATGTTTTTTACGCCATTTCCAAGTTTACTCCATAGACTTTTTTTTTAGGCATTCAAGTTATTGATTTCAGATTTTTATCAATATTTAAAAAACACGTCTACGATTAATTTTGTCCCGCACGCACTTCGCTCCATAATTTCCAAAGTCTGAATAAATCAATCTATATTGTCTCCTTCTATAGCCCTTAACTTAAATCCCTGTTTATATTTAAGAGAAAAAGGGTTTTTTGATCTTCGAAATGACGAAGCAGAACAATGAAAAAAATTTATTTGTATGTTCTGAATGGGACAAAATGTAGATTGGATGTCTTGTATTTCGCTTATTCAAATGTAGTAAAACGAATGTGGAAGTGGGATGGGTATGTGGGTCAAAGAGGTCATGACACTTGCTTAGAATTTACCTTTTAAGTTGAACCGGACACGTGGTGATGTTAGTTTTAGCTTTTAACGGTAACGTAATATACCTATACTCCAGTCCAAATAGCAACGAAATTTTAAGGTTATTTAAAATTACAGAAACAGACATTTGAAACACTTCCTGTCACTTGTTGTAAGAACATCATTAGTAACCTTCAAGATATATCGGAATCGGATAGTATATCTTTCTCATAAATATATCATATTTCGTAGTCAGAATTGGCCAGAAAGCTATACAGGAATCGGAAAATCTTTTCATCCTTATTTGGAATAAAGTATAAGTAATACGTTTCAGGACGGAATGATAGGTGGCTGTTTCCTCGCTGCATAAGAACTCATAAATCCCTTAGTCACCTTGTACACCACCCAAATGTACAATCTAAGAATGGTAACAAAATTAACAATGTAGTCTGGATCCACATCTAGAAAAGACTTAAATAGAGTTGAAGGACCCAGGTTGTCTAGTTAATAATGTTCGTGAGTTTATGATTGAATGACATGAATAAAATAAGAAACCGGTCAAGTGCAAGTCGGGCTACTGGCGCACCGAGGTTTCCGTACCACATCAGCCAGCACAACACAACATATTAACTTAGAAAAAAGTTTTTTCCTTCGGGACCTTTAGCGCAAGACCGACTCATACTCTTGACCAGTTTTTATTATTTGTTGTTATACTGTAGAACTTGTTACTTAATACTGTAGAGGTTGCTCTATGTACACACCAAGTTTGACGCTTATATGTATTACCGTTGTTACGATAGAGCGAGAAAAAAAAACGTTGATAAAAACTAGTTTCTTGATGAGAACCCCTCTTAATTTGCATTTTTTTTTAATTTTTATTTTGTTAACAAATCCGCCATAATAACGCATATTCTGTAAAAATTTCAACTGTCTAGCTATTACGGTTTAAAAGTTACAGCCCTAAATAGGTAGGACGGACGGACGGACACCGTAGGCTTAGTAATAGGGTCCCGTTTTCACCCTTTGGGTATGGAAACCTAAAAAGAGGTGCAGAGACAAGGAATATACTACCACAGATTAATAATAAGTTACTAATACTACTCTCTACCGAGACTGCACAGAGACTACGCCGTGCTACGTCTCAGCGTAGCGCTACGACAAGGCTACGACCTGCTACGAGATCCCATATTGCCAAGTATTGTGCTTCACAGTTAATTTCTGTATAGTTTAATGCTGGCGTTGTAGTCCAGTCAATTTACCTAGTTTTGTTAGGAAGGTTAGGATATAATTATGTATGGGTCTTTTAAACTGTAGCCGGCACCATTAAGTGACAAAGGCTATCTGAAAAAAAAATCGTTACGCAACATAGAGATTAAAATTTTATCTCCTGGAAGACTTTAAATGTAATAATAATAATACTAATGGTCTCCTACATACATTATTATACTCATTTTAATTAGATTTAACAATATAGATGACTTTAGATCAATAAAATGCCAATGACATAAAAACAATTTTTATTCATTTGAAAATACTAATGTATTTTTTTAAGCTTTCTAAGTAGAGAAAAATATTTATAAGCCAGGAAGCTGAAAAAGGTATGGTGGTTAAGCCTTAAAATTTGTAAACAAAGTTGTATCATCTGGTTTTTTAGAACGAGATAAAAGCTACACTTCAAATTTGGGGCTGTTGCTGACGTGATTCTTCTTTAAGAGGTATCCCCCACTGAACGACCTTGACCCTTTCAGAGCCGCCTCACCTCTACTAAACTACGTCATTTTAGTAGGTATACCTATTTTTGACTGGCTTGTCCTTCATTATGCCCCTGTCTGTGGTGCCTTCTAATTCAAGGAAATCCAATTCGAAAATTCGCACCAAATTTTACAAAAAAAATTAAACGTACAATTTTTATATCATAACATAGTCTACACACCATGTGTGTCGCAAGTAAAAGTGACTTTAAATTATAAAGTAGATGCACGTAATATAGACTTTTTCAAATAATAAGGCTTTCCTTTGAACACAGGTTTCATATGTATTTTATATTAAAATAAGAAATATGAAATGTACAAAATAAAGCAGAGATTTTGAAGATCATTGTTATATTTTTCATAAATTTTTATGTCTTTCAAAATAAAAAGAAGATAGCTTCTAAAAACAAGCAAAATATGGCCCGGTTCTGCGTTTTTTTCTCTTAAATGATATACAGAAAAAAAAAACCTAATTATTGTGCGTCCAAGATAGCTTCGTGATTTTGACAGGCGGTTTTAGCAATTTTACTTTTTGAAAATTTTAACTCGTAAAAACTCTATAACACGGTAATACAAGATGAATTAACATTTATTACAAAATTAAAGCTTTTACGGCTGAAACGTTTTCAGGAAGTAAAAAATCGCTCTTAAACGATCTGTTAAAATGACGAAGCTATCTTGGACGCACTATAGTCCCGGGTCAAACCGTAAAATGACTTGGCTATTGGACCGAAAAGTACGAAGTGGAACAAAACGCAATAGCTGTCACGTTTCACCGCCGCTTTCAGTTATTCCAGAGCCAAGTAGCACTTTGGACTGACTGCTACGAATCTTGAATGTGGAACTATCTACAGGCTGTAACAAAACACCCTATACTCCATTTCAAATAGAAACGAAATTTTAATGCTATTTTGAATGACAGAATTACATTGAAGATTTGAAACACTTACTCTCACTTATTATTAGAACAGCTTTACTAACGTCCAAGATATGTCGGATAGTTTTTATAAATAAATGTAGCTGAAATATGTTTATTAACATGAAACAAATAAATAAATTATTTTTGCAAATCAGAATTGGCTGGAAAGCTAAATAAGAATAGGAAAATCTTTTCGTCCTTATTTGAAATGAAGTATATTAATATTTAAAGTACCATAGTTTTTTTTTAAATTAGCTTTCCTATACATTTGATTCGAGTCGTTACTGCAGTTTTGTATGAAACAATTTTTTCTTTGCGATTTCGAAGTTAGTTTAATGGCTAATTTTATTCATTCTCTAGCTTTTCCCAGCGATTTTGTCTGCACCAGCTCTCTTTATAATAGCGAGATAAAATACCTACCTGCCCATCTAGTATGATTTCTGTTCTTGCGCGTGACTCATTCCACTCGTGATTTCTTCCATGCTACCATTTCCATGATAACCGCGGGAACAGAGGTAAGTTTCTATGCAGCGAAGGAGTGTCGCGTATCTATAGAGATAATCATGCTAGAGTGGCAGTTAAGGATTAGACAAATTGATATCTAACATGGACTACATTCATTGTTGTCTATTATTTAGGCTGGCATCGCCTTATGGCTAAAAGCCCAATTTAAAAAAAAAAATACTACACAAAAACATTTATTGTTGTCTATATTTAGTGAGCAATTAAAGAACCTTATTATGTTAACAATTAACAGTTAGAAGGCAAAGTGAGAGAAAAAAATGTTTTGCTTAATAATATGTTATATCTCCCAAGAGACTATCCGTACCTCGAGTAAGAAAGGTTTTCTTAAAGCCGGTCGTTATTGGATCACAGAATAAATACTAGTACTGCCCGTACAGAAGAATCACTTTGAAAACAGATTTAAATAAGTAACGACTCTTTCGGCACGGCAATAAGGTGCAAAATTATTCGCACCCGTCAAAATGACGGAAGTCTAATAAGATTTGACCAAGAAGTTTACACGGTAATTCACGATATACCTAACCTATTGCCATTCACCCCTCGGTGGGGATCGGCCGTCAAACGTACCTGAGCTGTGCAGTGAGACAGGCCTGATCGGATGTATGCTTAAAATGCTGTTAGTTGAATTGCTTAAAACCCTTTTTTTTTAGTAAGCACCTAGAGACTAATAGAAAGGTCAATTCCAAGTTGGTTAAGTCTTTGTAGTTTTGGAAATTTCGTGTTGAGTGAGTGTCTTTATTTACCTCAGATTTACATAGATTCAAGAAAATTGACACAGCTTGTCCGGAAACGATTCAAATGGGTATGAGTAAAGGTATTGTAATTTTTTTAACAGTCGCGGCCACGAATCAAATTTTTTATAATTATAGTACTACCTATATACAACATGTTAATGAATAAGCGCAAAACCTCATACATCCCAACTGATTTATAAGAAAATAATTAGATTGAAACAATAATTTCATTATTTTGATACTTAAAATGTAAAGTTATTCTCATTTTAAGTTTTGAAGTAAAAATGATTTGTTATCATTTCAGCAATGAATGAAAGCGCTAACGTGCTCATTCATTGCATTTTAAGAATATTGTTTTGGTAGTAAGTAGGGTGAGAGTGCCCGAACGGTGGGTTGAGATCGATTTCAGTAAATTTTATATTTTACAAACAAATAATTTAATATTTTGAAAAAAAATACCTATGTTGAATCCATGATAATTCAATTCTGCTCTCGATTCTAAACAAACTACTTTCTAGTTTTGCGTTAATTCATTAACACGTTGTACAGGTAAAAACAAACATATTGTTATAAACACTTATCGCCTAGCTCGCATAGGAGCAGAGATATTTGACTCTAAAGGTTCATGTAAAAAGTAACCAAAGCCTTTAAGAATCAACTCATTTTCATGAATGATTCATGAAATACAGAAGATACAAAACAAGGCAGTCTTAGCGCTAAAAAGCGATTTCTCTCATACAACCGTTACCGACGAGTTCGTAAGTTTATTACTGGCCCATCAACATTAAAAATGACAATTTTTCTCCATACAACCTTACTCATACCCATTTCTGCCACGAAACGCGTGCAATGCGATTGATTTGACAGTTCCCATACCCGCTTCGCACATTTCAAAAAGTAGAAATAGCAAAACTTCTTACCACTGCCGCTGGGAATTATAGTCGTGATTGTTTTTTAACGTTATTTAATTTTGGAACAATTTATTTGTTGAGACACCGAAACACTAATTATGAAAATAAAACGTACATTTATAAGCACTGGACTGTATTCTGATTGGACATAATGAGAAACACGGCTTTAATTATCAACTACAGTTTTTAGTCAAACGTATGTGAAATAATTGCATCCCGATTCCATAAATAAACCTACTGAAAGTTGAGCCAACTCAAGCTAGAATTTTAATAGTTAAAAAATATTAATACCTAGAGATTTTTTTTTCCTATCGTATTGTATTTATTAGTTTTTTGGGTAACACAGTCACCCTTATAATACCTACCTACCTATACTCCATTTCAAATAGCAATGAAATTTTAAGGCTTTTTTGAATTACTCAAACAGGGAATTGAAATACGTCTAAGATATGTCAGATAGTATATGTTTGTGATAAATAAATTATATTTGCATAAGATAATTGGCTAGAAAGCGATATAGGAATCAGAAAATCTTTTCGTACTTATTTGAAATGAAGTGTAGTCAATTATTTAAGTAAATTTGCTCACCACGAAGCAAAACGCTCACTCGTTTCAATGAATTTATAGTGGGTACAGCTTGCTCCATTATCGGTTGATAATACAAAAGATATTTTTTTCGCTGTGTATTCTCTCGACGAGGCCGCCCCTTAACCTATTAACAAAAAATGTGTCACTAGGCACAGTGTAACAAACATAATATTTATATGATTCTGAATATAATAAAGACATTGCTTCTTTAGCAATCAAATCCAACGTTTAGAATACCTGCACAAAAATCTGTGTAAAAAGGTACACAATTTTAATTAAAACTGAAATATCAATAATGTATTTATTTTCTACGAGTCACAGTTCAAAATTGTCCTGAAATTTTGTAACAAACAATACAAAATGTTTTAACTAGGCGGCTCGGCTCACGCCTGCGGTTCAGCGCAACATTTTTCTGCAGCCCGTCGGAAATTTCAACAAGATTTATTGCCTCGTAGATAATTAGCGTTGTTTACGAGTTCAAAGTTTAATTTTAATCCGGCAAGCGGTTTTAACGTTATTAGGTGCAACATTGTGAGTTTTAACAATGTTGACATTCTAGAGACCAAAAGGGAATTAAAATTTCTTGGACACTGTCACACAGATCAAATCCCAATCAAAGTAATAATCCTTGATCGCAATAAGACTTGTCTATTACATCCCTAGTTTTTAATTATTTTATATATTTTGGTGTATCCAGACAATTTAACCAAACGCCTTATAGGTTTAAACCATAATTATGTGCCTATAGTGAAAAAGAGTACAAGTAAATTGGACACAACTGAACTTTTTTAGTAAAGGCACAGATTTAATAAATTACCATCAACATAACTAGAATACAAATATTCGTATTTCACCATGCAAATATTTACCTTTTTGTCATAGTGCTAGAGATTGCACAATTTTTACATAGGTAGGTTCATCGTCATCATCAGCCCGTATCCATTCTCTGCAGGGCATAAACCTCCATCCCATTTTGCCATTCGTCCCGGTACAGGTCTTACTACTACTTCTCCGCCAGAGACGATCCACTCTTCTTTTTCCTAAACTCTAATACGTCATCTCGTGTCACATCCATAATTTGTTGTCGTATCTATCTATGAAAAAGTAAAGTTCAATTTTCTGAAAACAGAGGGGATCGAGTAATCTAGGTACAAGAACAATACGAATTCTAAGAAAAATTCTCATTAAGACAATAACAATTAATATTTTGTAAAATTAGTTCATTATAGAAGCAAAAAAAATATTACAAAGGAAACTAAATAGCCCTCGGCTGGCGCCCACACACGCCTCAAGATTAATTGCCTTGGAGATAATAATTAGAGTTGTTTACGACTGCAAAGATTAATTTTAACCGTCCAACAGAGTTTACGTTTCAAAAGTACAACATTGTTTCTTTATAAACAGTTTTAAACTGTTACAATATTTAAATTCACAATTACGAGTAGGTATACGTCCCATATAATGTTCCTCCACCATTCTGTATTATACTCTAAATAATAATTTATTGATCATGAAATAATTCTTGAAATTACGATACTATAATATACAGGGTCCTTCTTAATATGCTGACACTTTTTTAAGGGGATGATCAGACCGTCAAACTGAACAACTTTCTCTATCTATGGGACCAATTTATTGATCATGAAATAATTCTTGAGATTACTATACTATAATATACAGGGTCCTTCTTAATATGCTGACACTTTTTAAGGGGATGATCAGACCGTCAAACTGAATAACTTTCTCTATGGGACCAACATTGAAATCGGGAAAAAAAAATCTGCTGTCCCATACATTTGGCTCGAGTAAGTTTGAAGTTTTATATGGAAGAGCAGATTTTTATTCGTGATTTCGGTGTTGGTGCCATAAAGTTGTTAAGTTTAACGGTCTGATCATGCCCTTAAAAAAGTGTCAGCATATTAAGAAGGGCCCTATATACAACGTGTTAATGACATAAGCGCAAAAGCTCATACAACCCCAACTGATTTATAACAAAATAATTAGATGGAACAATAATTTCATTATTTTGATAGTTAAAATTTGAAGCTATTCGCTTTTTTAATTTTCAGGCAAAAATGATTCGTTATCATTTCAGCAATGAATGAAAGCGCTAGCGTGCTCGTGGATACATTTTAAGAATCTTGTTTTGGTAGTAAGTAGGGTGTTTGTGCCCGTGCGGTGAGTTGAGATCGAGTTCAGTAAATTTTAAATTTCATAAACAAATTATTTAATATTTTGAAAAAAATTTCTTAAGTTGAAAACATGATAGTTCGATTCTGCTCTCGATTCTAAACAAACTACTTTCTAGTTTTGCGTTAATTCATTAACACGTGATATAGTAAAATCTATTCAACCTAATGCACACAAGTGACACAATACGTGCTTAGTTTCTACATTGGAAAAAGAATTTGAATCGATGTGTAGAAGCTAAAGCTTTCGTTTAAAGATCATTAAAAGACTGTAGCAGCTCAACGGGGATTACGACGTAGGTCCACGGATTGGATTTACCACACTAGCTCTTTTTTAGCTTGGACGAGACCGTCGCGCCATGTTTTTTAAGCAGGGGAAACACTGCGATATCGCTGTCGCGTACTTCGTTGAAAAACGGATCGCGCAGCGTGATAAGGCATATTTGAAACAAAAACAAAACTAGACAAAAGGCAAGGATAATCCCCGTCGTTTCATTCGGGGTGCCGGCTTGCCTCTCGATATGCCGATAAGCTGCATAATGTTTGGCGGTCGGGATTATGCCGGAGCTATTTGATACATCCTTTAGATGTCTATTGCTAGCGTGTGTTCAAGTGATATGGGAGTTGGTTAATATTAATACAAAGGGTGTAAACAACGAAAATCGTTACGCCCGAATCAATGACTAAGGTACTAAGGTAATAAATAACTTTCTTATTTGGCGACAAAACTATTTCGTAGCCCGCCAAGCCCTTATACATGGTCCAACTTAATGTGCTGACAGTTTTTAAGGGGATTATCATACCATCAAATGTCCGTCTATTCGTCCGTCCGTCCTTCCATCCGTCCGTCCGTCCGTCTGTCTGTTTTGGCCGGTTTTATTTAGGTCGTTACCGTTTGTTTAGGGATCTACCGGCTACGCAAGCTTAACACATCATTCACGTAGCTCGGCAAGGCTAAACTCGCTTTTAGAAATAAATACATCTTTGGGTACATCGATCTAGACAATATCTTAACCTTTAAAACTTTTGGCGACCGACGCGTGACCGAGCGGTGGAGGCACGCATCCAGTTTTATAAAAGTTACATCACGCAGACGTGACTCTTATTAAATTCTTGTAACAACTTTGCACTTTAATATTACACTTAATGAAATACCTACTGGGCAGGACTCCAGTACCTCCAGTTATCGTGACCTTATTTAAATAAAAAAAAACAATGAATCTTTACTTGAGATTTTTTAATTTATACGTTGAAATTTAAATAGATTACTATTAGCTAGTACAAAAAGAGCTACCTACTAAGTGGCTCTTTTAATTGTGTATCTAGTTCAGCTCTAAATAATATATCTATTCCTTTAACACACAAAAAAACTACAAATTAAACCCTATCTATTACGTCATTCGTCATCCACGGCACAGTGTAAGAAAGAGTATGGTATACCTACTACATCCCAAGGGAAGAAATAAGCGCGGGAATCTCACGGCTTTCAAGAAAAAGCTCCATGGTATTGCCATTTATCAAAATACTATTTCAGTATCAGACATCTCGTATTCTCAACAGTCATCTGGATTCCAATTCCAATCCATAGGAAGTATCCTATCTCAAACTAACTGTAAAATAAGTCCAAGTTTTAACGAGACCTAGCAAAGTAATAATTTGCACACCAAAAACTTTAAAATTTAAAAAAAAACTATTTTTTTCCAATCCCTTTTCGTTGTATGGGGGGTCGAAAAAAATGGTTTTCTTCATAACTACTACATATCTGTTTTTGAGTTACTATTGTCTGTCTTAATGCCAAATTTCGATTTAATAGTTGCAAAAATGAGCAAGTTATTGAGGCGGGGCATACAGACAGACAGACAGAATGGATGAAAGTATAAGGGTTTCTTGTTTGACTACGGAACCCTAAAAACGATTGGCGGTCCTATTGCCGGATCGATTTCTTCTAAGCAAAGTATGGAAGAATTCTCAAACCTTTACGAATTACGTACCTTGCGTCCAAAGGCGGTTTATAAGATATAATAATAGCCAGAAAATGATTGATAGTACATCTTTCTTAACCTAGGATAGAGATATGAAATGGCCAAAGTAGTGGTTTTTAGTTCACATCCTAAGACAAGGCTTCCATGTATAAAGGCCGATGATGACGATATCTAACGTTACAATAAAGTACTGATCCACTCCCTCCTACATAATTATTCTAGTAAATAATTTGACTTTTCATTGAAAAGATTTAATACTTTCTTTTATTTTTAACCCCAAAACTGGAAATCAAATTTCCTAAGCTGAATCATAGACTTACCAAAACAGTTCGTCGACTATTCAGTGCAATGTCTGGTACTGCGGTTTGAAACTTGACTTTACTCTGCCGTGCGCCCTGATAAGTGTAGCCTTAAGCTTAAGCCTCGGATCAAGAACTGAACCGCTTCCAAGCCGAACTTTCCTATAAACTGTTTATTTTCTTGCTGTAACGACCTTTTCGAAGCGTGTAAAAAGGTCGTATAAACAAATTACGTTCCTTTAAGAATATCGTTTACAGCATCGATATAAAAGACGATCTTACTAAACGTATGCGTATCAAATTTAAGATAAACGCGCTTTTATATATGTATTTTTATTGGGGCCTCTATAAACTGTAGATGTAACACAAAACACTACCTTCGATACGATACAATCTATGTGTACGGTAACATTCCTTATTGCAGAAAATACTACAAAAGTAAACGGTAAAACACCACCTATTTATTTGTGATACTCAAACGACAAATGTTCTGATAAGTACCTCTATGTGATAATTGATTAATAAATATTGCAAAAAGAATTAAAATTTACGCCGTTAGCGAAACTCCGGTAAATATGTCTTACACTATGAATTTATATTGCGTATGTTGTATCTAGTAAAAAACCGTGGTGGTCCAGTGGCGAGAAATCTTGCCTGCCGTGCAGGAGGCGATGGTTCGATCCCCGTCCAGGCCGATTCGTACCAATGAGTTTTTCGGAATTTATGTGCGATTTGTAACACCACTGGCTTTTTGGTGAAGGTAAAACATCATGAGTTAACCTGAATGCTTCAATTTCGAGGCATGGATTGTACCCACTGTCCATTATAAGTGGCAACGGGCTCGCCCCCCGTCACACTGGACAGAGTTTCGGTACTACTGGTGAAACGTGGTTGTTCTGAGGTATTAGAATATCTCTGACTACCCCCTCGGGGAATATAGTCATTAGCATATGCTATGTTGTATCTCACTCTATCTGCCTGTGATTTCCTATAGTTGCATCTCTGTCTGTCTACACATAACGATACTACTATCGCTGTTATTCGCGATCCTGATGGTTACGAACCTGGCCGATGAATTCGTCCAAGCTCGGATGTCAGTAAACTAGTAAACTTCAGCTTTCCATCTCTATGATACTTTCATTAGTACGCAAAAAGATTATGAGAAGAAGTCTTCTATTAATCAGCAACAGACACTAATAAGCATTTACCTTTTCGTCAGTCAAAAACGCTGCTACAATCTTTTGAAGCGATCAAATTACACCAACTACCTACCATTTTAACCGTGAGCACATTCAAGGATTCAGGCATTCAATATTGGTTTAATTCGTGGAATCACACCCTTTGGGCTTAGTACCTTTATTGTAACACATTGTGTAGAAGTAATACAATGGGGACCTGGTAACCAGCGTAACTTCGCGTCTAACTCAGCTCTGACATTTTACAGAGGGTTTGAATTCATTTATTATTAAATAACTTTTCAAACGTGCCTACGGAACCTATTTACATTTAAATAACTAAACCAAAGTTACGTACCCAAATTATCGCAGTAATTCATCTCTTATTTATTTTTATCGTTACAAATTGTTCTTTGTAAAATGCAGCGCCGTAAAATATAGAGGGAATTTATTTCCGCTGTTAAATAAGGCCGGGGTAAAATTGTCGGTTTTATTTCCTCAGAATTACGGTTTAGCGGCTAGCTGCCGTCTCTGGATATCTTTTTAACAAATTATTCAATTCTCCCTTTTGCTTTTACCATGATTTTTTCCACGCCAGCTCCTAAAGGGATTTTGTTGACAGCTCGGCTCGCCAGTTTAGTTTTTTGCTCTTTTCGTTAAACGTAAATGCAAAATTAAATGATTTCTTTTTCTATGAATCTCCTACTTTATGTTAGTAATAAAGTAAAATGTTGATAACTAACTTAAATCAAATTATAGTAAATCTACCGATCCTTTAAGGGGATGATCAGAAAATCAAACTGAATATCTATCTCTATAGGACCAGCGTCGAAATCGTGAAAAAAATATCCGTTGTTTCATACAAAATTGTAATCCCACTAGACGTGAAAAAAATATCCGTTGTTTCATACAAAACTGTAATCCCACTATATAGACCCAAATGTATGAAACTGTAATTTTTTTTCGCGATTTCAATTTTGGTTTCATAGAGAAAGCTGTTCAATTTGATAGGCTGATTGATCATCCTCTTAAAAAACCGTCAGCATATTAAGTTGGACCTTGTATAGCAGGAAGTTGGAATAGATATTGCGTATACTTATAATAATATACTCTCGGCTGTCTCCCAAAGGAGTAGACAGAGATAACAGATCACCACCTGCTACGAACCAGACAGCTTTTTCGGTTCTTTAACATTCATCAATCGCTTCATGCATGCTCACGTTTCGGGTATACTAACCCTTTTTAAGGAGATGTCACAAATTTCTTCAATACACACACCCAAGGGTCTTCACCTAAGGTACATACAATAAACTACCCTAATCAGTATTTTTCGGCTTATATTAAACGTTATAAAATTATACCGCGTAAGAATTATGGGTAATGTTAGTATTATGGTTTAAAGCTATCATCATATCGTATGACATTTTAAGTAATTTTCTGCTTATAGTGGAAGGTTATACAGTTGACGGCCCGGTAGCTCAGTCGGTAGTGAACCTGCCTGCTGTGCCGAGGGTCGCGGGTTCGAATCCCGTAAGGGACAAATATTTGTATGATGAATATGAATATTTGTACCCGAGTCATGGATGTTTGTATCTATATGTGTATTCTATTTTTTCTAGTCATCATAATACAAGTCCAGGCTAGATTCTGGTACTTTAAATGTGACTAGATAATTTGTGTGACAATGTCCAAGATATTTAGATATTTATACCTATTTTGATATCACGGTGTTTCAGACAGTCTACCGTAGGTACAATTTAATATTTTTAGGACTTACTTGAACTTACTTTAAATGCAAAATGGTGACTTAGTTGGCTATAAGAGCGACGATGTAAATGAAATAAGTGAACATTGATAAAGATTAAGCGACTACCGCATTTAAGCTAACGAAGCCTCAAAGTTAATTCAAAATATTTCAAGACGACGATTAATTGTTTTTAACGGTAGCGACTTTACCTAAAAGAGTTTTAGCTAACAGTTACTGGTTCATTGTTTCTTCATTAATTTTGAAGAATAGGTACCTTAGTTGATAAGCAATTTTCAAGAATATCTAAGAACACTTCCCGTAAGTGTCGAACGAACCGAGGACTAACCCGAACGAACGACTAAGCTTTTCTTTTGTTATTCTTAGGCTAGTCATCTATTAGGTACCTACCACTGAGAGAACTATCTACTCACTTTTACTAGAGTATTGTAATATATCAATCAATCAATCAATCGATACTTCATACACTTTTTTTTTCGGTCAGTAGACTTATTAAGACGCTCCCACTATGTAAACGCAGGGCCGGGCCATATTTTTCTGGTTTTTAGAAGCTATCTTCTCGTTATTTGAAAGACATACAAATTAATAAAAAATATAGCAATGATCTCCATCTCGGCTTTATTTTTAAATTTCATATTTCTTATTTTTCCATAAAATACAATGAAACCAAAATTCAAAGGAAAGTCTTAATATTTGAAAAAGCCTGTTACTTGCGACCCACACTATTGCGTAGACGTTATAATCTAACAATTTTATGTTGAACTTTTTTTAAGACCAGTACTTAAGGAGTTAATTCGATAATTGTAATTTGGTGCGAAATCTTGTGATTTTCGAATTTGATTTTCTTGGATTGGCGAAGGCACCACAGTTACATAATGAAGGACAAGCCAGTCAAAAATAGGTATACCTACTAAAATGACTTAGTTTAGTAGATCTTTAGAGGCTCTGAAAGGGTCAAGGTCGTTCAGTGGGCGATACCTTTTAATATATGTTATGTGACATATTGGTCCAATGACATCGTGAGGTTTACTGGTTCGCATTCGATCAGATTAGAACAGGACCGTGAGGAATTGCGCAATATAAAAGAGGCCTATGCACAGCAGTGGGTTGATTTGATTGATAATTGTGTTGACATGGTTATCCTTTTTTCCCTCTTAGACACGACATTAAATAAATATAATTACATTTTTATATCAACTAAAGTAACTGAAATTGTGTTAAAATTAAAGTATCTAGGTTTCCTCATCTCCTTTACCAAAAAGCCTATATGGTGGTAAATCGTACAGAAGTACCTATACTTAATTTCAAATAAGGACGAACAGATTCAGATTGTCAAATATAATTTATTTATCAGAAAGATATATTATCCGACATAATGTCTTGGACGTTACTAAAGCTATTCTCAGAATAAGTGAGAGGAAGTATTTCAAATCTCTGTTTCTGTAATTTAAAATAGCCTTAAAATTTCGTTGCTATTTGAAATAGAGTATAAAGTAAACGGTCTTATTATTATCTTGCATTCATTGTGAACATCATTAATGTTTAAATCTTTTTTACTTTATTCTAAAGGCTAATGATTCATCAATCACTACGTAACCTTAACTTTTTCTATCAATTGACCAAAGGAAAACCGACACCGAGTCGGTACAGTCCGCGATAATTAGGGTGATTTTCCTTTATCAAAAACTATTTTCAACTCCAATATTGCTGGTGATCCACAGTTGATAACGATGCTAGAATACCTGGACGTACATGTCATTGAAGTGGAGTTTACCTTCGAAGTTAATTCGGTAAGTTAAGTCAAGTTTATTTTTTTTTGGACTCCTGATTCAAAAACCATTTCGAGATAATTATCTCAATAACAATATTTAAAATTTTTTTTCGTCGGCTCGAAAAACTCCTTGGTAAACTTAAAATAACTGGCCATTAAGAAAAAATATATATTCACTATGTCAGAATTTGAGATTTGATGTTGCTGTTTCTGTTTCCTGCATAGAGTTAGAATGAGAAGGCAGGTGTTTTTTTTAAATTTAATCATAGGTTTTTCTCAATGGAGTTTGAATGTTTTTCTCGAGACCACTTTTGCGTTTAGAGATTACTACATAAATAAATTAAATGTTTATTGATAAACTCGATGAATCGCAAAACATTATAAAATTAGTTTCTTAAAATGATGTCTACGAGTGCTATCCGAAAAAATATAAAATCGATACTAAAAAATCTTAACATACAGAATTGGAAACCGCCTATTGATGAGAAGACTTTGGCTAGGTACCTATCTAAACTCCATTTCAAATATCGACATTTTAAGGCTATATTGTATTACAGAAATAGAGATTTGATACACTAAGGTACTCTCAATTATTCTTAGAATAGCTTGAGTAACGTCCCAGATATGTCGGATAGATATCTTTCCGTTAGGTAGATAAATTACACTTGCTAATCAGAATCAGCCAGAAAGCTAAATAGGAAACAAAAAATCTTTTCGTCTTTTTATGGAATGAAGTATAGCTATCAAAAACTGCATACATTGGTACGTAACATTATCCCCAGGCACATAAATTATTACCCCTTTCGGAATAATTGGAAACATTTATACAGTCGGACAGAGCGTCAGAGTGGTAGCGCCTGTGTTGGCACTCGATCATGAGGGTGCGGTTCGAATCCGCACGGATGATATGCCATGTATATCGGTATATTGATAAATCTATAAACAGCTAATAAGACTGAAATATAAGATAGTCTGTTTTTTGCGCAACATCACGTAAAAACTACATTCGAGAAAACCATAGAGCTTAAAATGTAGTATTTCTCTTTTAATTCATCACAATCGGCTCACTCATTCAAAGATAAACGAGTTTAATGTTTTCAAAATAATAAGGCATCAGTAGGTACGACTGTGGTCAGCAAATACAAATTCGCGGATACAACTAGTTTATCTATTAAGTACTTACAGGATGTCAACTTAAATGCTTCAAATATTATAGGGGGTGTTTCAGACCATCAAACTAAAGCATCATTACTACGGTGGCAAAAAAGAAATCGCGAAAAAATCAGCTGTTTAATTTGGGTCGAGAAGCCATTGATATTTTCTATAATAGGGTCCTTCTTATTTTGTTACGGTTTTTAAGACCATCAAACTGAAAAACCTTTTCAATGGGGCCAACAACAAGATCGCGAAAAAAATCGCTTTTCCATAACATAAATTTTTTTTATATTTAGTGAGACGTATTAGCCAAATTCACTTAAAATATTTTCAAATCAGTAATTTTAGAAAAGGTAATTAAGTTTTTTCACCCCCTGCAAATTCATATTTTTGAAGGTCCTGACACTTCGCCGTCAATATTAAGAAGGACTCTATACAACTTGTTAATGAATAAGCGCAAAACCTCATACACCCCAACTGACTTATGACAAAATAATTAGATTGAAACAATAATTTCATTATTTTGATAGTTAAAATTTAAAGTTATTCGCATTTTAAGTTTTGAGACAAAAATGATTTGTTATCATTTTAGCAATGAATGAAAACGCTAACGTGCTCATGGATACATTTTAAGCTTACTTGCTTTGGTAGTAAGTAGGGTGAGTGTGCCTGTGCGGTGGTTTGAGATCGATTTAAGTAAATTTTAAATTTAAAAACAAATTATTTAATATTTTGAAAAAAATTACCTATGTTGAAACCATGATAATTCGATTCTGCTCTCGATTCTAAACCAACTACTTTCTAGTTTTGCGTTAATTCATTAACACGTTGTATAAATTTACACTCTGTATACCCAATCACTAGCGTGAACAATGAAAAGAACATGTGCAGTGTGAATAGCGTGAAAATGAGTATGTCATTTAATCTCTGTTCATGTCGAAACACGCCATAGCACATGAATCTAATGGATATGGCTTCAGCGGAAAATTGTAGATTGTCCGACCGAAATAGCAATGTAGCGTTCGGTAAAACAGAAATGGATCTGTCCGATCGGTTTAACGTTTGAGGATTTCCAATTTCGTGTTCAGTTAATGTTTTAACTAATGGATCTATTCCACATTTAGTTATTTCCAAATGTGGAATTACGATTGACTGTGTTTCAAAATAAACCTTAACAAATTATTTGTGTTCCGGACCAAAATTGGTAAAGTGGAACACTTATGGACTCGCCTGTGTCTGTCCATCCGTCTGTCACACGCCTTTTTCTCTGAGACCGTGAGATATACGAAGCTGAAACTTTGCATAGTTATAGCAAATTATTACCCTATTTAAAAAAACTAATTTCTATTTTGGACGCAGTTTTATTTTCTGCTTTGACGTTTGGGGTATCAATGGAAAGCTTATTTTTAATGCGAGACGAACTATTTTTTTTTAAATCTTAATGAAAATTGTATTCAACTGTATGGCCTAGGGACGGAGGCCTGATAATAATATAATGGTAACATTGAGTGTCATTTTTTATTCAAGCAAGAACCGTGGGGGCGGGCGGGGATTCGGACCGAGTAAAATAATTTTCGAATCGTTGAGGCACTGGTTGAGGCGAGCATTACAAAGTTCACACACTAGCTCGAACATTTCAAATTGAGAATATATACATAGGTACTCCCAGTATCTTCTATGTAGGTAGTAGTTACCTAGATTAAAACGAGTACGAGTATAATGGTCACTACAATTAATAATCAATCTGATACAGTACACCTACCTCCTACCGAACGAAAAAAATATAAAAATCATTTTCTTATTATAAAAAACAGACATAGCCCAAAGAATTGCAAAATTAAAGTGGAAATTTGCGGGGGCACTTGCTCGCAGAACTGATGGCCTATGTGGCCGAAGAGTTCTCGGGATGCGACTTTTATAATTATGTTGTTTTTGTGTACAATAAAGAATCTAAGAATAAGTAAGAGTGTCCGGCCTTTTTACCCGAATGTCCGGCTAAACTGGGTGATGTGTCCGGCTATTTGGTTTTAAGACCTGGCAATCCTAAGTGGAAGTCTATTGGCTGATATGATGATGATGATGATACTTATCAAGTTTTCTTCTAACTCTACATTATTAAATCACTCACTCCTCGTTTAGCTTAAGTAACAATACCAGTTTTATTAAATAACATTATTGAGAAAGAACACGCAAATCCCTTTAAGCGTACGAGCAGTGAGAGCACAATGGAAAGGGCGATTAAGCGGAGAAAATCGAGAAATATTACATACAATGTTACTACAGGGAGTCTGCTAAAATTAGGGCTGCTACGGATACGAGCAACGGATATCCCGTAAAAAACATTGGTTAGCGAAATATTAATATCATTTCCTTTTCATTTATTTAAGTAGATACCTAGGCTCCGCACAAGAACTATAAATAAGTTTCAGCGGTTCGGCTAAAAAACAAATTATCAACGAAAACATTTATAAACATAATTATTTTATGTTAACACATTGTATTGGCAAATATATTATGTTGTTTAATTTGTTGTTATATTTTAGACAACATTGAAAAATTATATTTAGAAATTTTTAAGGTTGCTCGTAGGTAATGTGCAAAAAATATGTATTCAAAGACAAAATATTTTCATATTTACCTTTGAATTTTATCCGTACGTAGCAGAACACGCAACATATCGTTGGCTAAAGTGTCAAACCTCGTAACTCCATTTTATTTTTCAAATTACATTTTATACAATTTTATTACCAATTTCTGAAAGCATCCATGGCACAACTCTTAAATGCTTTTAAAAAGCCGTTACAATTTAAAATGATAAATAGAAAACCACATAACTCTGGGCTGGCATTTTTCGTGGTGAAGTTTTTTGTGCCCCTGTAAAATTTGATCCAATGGAGTTACGAGGTCTGACACTTTAGTCGACGATATTTCATATATCCGAAATCAGAATTAGCAACATCACTAGTTACAATACAAATTGCTGAGCTGCTATTGTGATTAGAATTAACACCCACTTTAAGGGTATTTGTACTTCAGCCTCAAAAAGATCCGTTTCCGATTCTTTTCCATGTCGTAGAGACCTACTAGTAAAATTAAATTAATAATTTTGAGACTGACCTTACTCGATCGGGAATATCGGTCAAGGCTCTGGGATGGGACACATACGGCCGATATCATCATCATCACCATCATCTGTTGCAGATGATTTTGGAGAAACACTTTTTCTCATGGCTGTACAGTCCTATACGAAAGCCGCATACACGTCCGCAGCCTATACAACAGAACTGTACGCCGGTGGATGACGACGGGATTGTCACAGCATTATGCCTTTTGTCACGTTTCTCTGCCAGTTGTGCAAACCAAGCTTCGTCATGAGTAGTCCGACCATCTTTTGTTTTCCTTCTCCACCCTCCTCTATTTTTCGCGAGCTCTTCCCATTTTGAGTGGCTGATTCCGAAAGCGGTCAGGTCTCTCTTGACGCAATCCTTAAATCGCAGCATCGGTCTTCCGACTGGCCTCTTTTTATGTGCGACCTCAACAAGAAGGATGCATCTTAACAGACGAGAGTCCTCCATAAGATGCACGTGCCATACTCACCTGAGCCGCCTCTGCTTGAGAAGACCCGTGATACTAAGCAGCTGTGCAACCTGGAGTACCCTGTCCTGCCAGCGTATGCCCAAGATACTCCGAAGGCAGCGCATGTGGAAGGTGTTTAGTCGTCTCTCCTGTTTTGCATACGACGTCCAAGTCTCAGCTTCGTACAAGAGTACGCTCGAGATGCATGTCTGATACATGCCCATCTTAGTCTTGGTAGTTAGGTGTTTATTGTCCCATACTCTCGTACAGAATTTTCCGAACGTCGTGGCCGCCTTGTCGATACGAGAACCGATCTCCACGTCCAGTGAGAGATTGTTCGACACGGTCGACCCTAAATTCAATTCCCTGTGCCAGCACAACGGTTTCTTTGGCATTTATGGACATGTAGCAAGGAGAGAATGCAGAAGCAAGCTCGAGAGGAGATTCGGCTACGAAATCAGCATCGTCGGCGAACAGGCGCGAGTCGACAAACGCATCGTCACGTTTCCCCTTCCAGTGTGAAGGTGGATACTGACCGAATGCTGTTCTAAGGAGAAATTAGATAAATACTCCAAAGAGGGTCGGTGCGAGAACACACCCCTGGCGGATGCCTCTGCAAACGTCCAACGGTTCCGATGTTTCACCATCAAACACCACCGATCCCCACATTCCCTCGTGAATGGATTTGATGAGGTCTAGTAATTTTGGCGGACTCCCGATTTTCCAAAGTACGTCATACAACCCCTGTCTGCTAGCGGTATCGATACCAAGGTCCCATTTAATAAACATGACAGTTGTAATTTACAATGAAAATTTACGGTACCTCTACATTGCTGAGAATGTTAGGACACAATGTTACCTACTGCTTGTTTAGCTTCATTAGTAACCAGCAATGTACAATGAATTGTCTTTGTAAATTACAATAGTCATGTTTATTAAATGGGCCCTTGATATAGGCCGTATGTCTTCCATCCCAGAGCCTCGACCTGGACACTCTCCATCACTTACAGACAACATTTTAAATTGAGTACCTACCTACAGTCATTATTTTGCACGTTTTACGTTTTGTATGAACATTCGGTGGGGCCAAGTACCTAGGTGGGATGATTTTTTGTAAAAACCTAAATAATAAATAACGACAAAATAGATGCATCCGATTAACAAATAAGATTCCAGCCAATACCAAACAATACAGTAGCAGCACTGAGTTAAGTTGGTCGCGATGAAGTACCAACGAAGCGAAGGGAGGAGATCCATTAGTCGTGCCATTGTCGTTCATAGCTTCCGTCCGTTCTGTTATAGGGTGACAAGTGCTCCTCAAAATGGGAAGTTACTGAATGAAAAACGGCCAAGTGAGTGTCGGAACACACGTAAAATTGTCATCGGGTTCCACAGTCGTCATAATTTATCAAATGTTTAAGATTTTATTTCTTATCATTAATATTTAAAAGTATCTATCGCGATCTATAAACAGGTAGGTACATACGGCGACACATCAAGCTACGCATTACGCAAAACATAAATAAGCTGGCCGCGCGTAGGTAGAGTAATGTATAACGTCGCGCGGCCAGTTTATATTGGTTTTACGTAGCTTGATGTGTCGCCGTGTGTACTTACCCTAGATATTTCCACATTTTGAATTTTGGTAAGTTTAAAAACTTACTGAGCTTATTCGAGAAGGCTCTTTTCAATAAAACCTTACATAATGGAGTGTTTTAAGAAAAAACGTGGCTCATAAAGTCTATGCAAACATAATTTCCCTGACATCTTTTTGTAATCCCTTACATCATTATAGTATCGTAGCGAAAGGTTTTGAGATGTGGTGGTGTCGAAAGAGAATAGAGGGGATAAGTTGAACAGAACGAATAACAAATTAGTTTTCGAAATAATATTAGAACCGGAGAAAGACATGATCTGACACTTGATACGAAACGAAAATTTCTTTAAAACTATATTGGAAGGGAATATAGATAGAGGACGACCTAAACAGAGTTATCTTGCCCAAGTGAAGGAAAGCTTGATGTCGTGTCGTATCTAGAACTCAAGACACTAGTAAAAGAGACTGTATTGGCAAATACTCCACCGACAAGAGCGTAGCTCTTAAGGCGCAATAGTAGGACGAAATACCTTGGAGGTATCTTTTATTTTTAATATTTCGACCAGATTTATACAATTTACCGAATCCAAAGTCATACCTCAGTAGTCTTGGATAGTTTATCTAGTGAAATCATAAATTGAATACACGATTGGAATTACTTCACTCGATAGAAAATCGTCACTAAGATGACGTATTTTCATGTATTTTTAAACATTTTTCTAGTTTTAGAAGAACATAAATAGTTTCCGATGTTTGGTATTTATACTCACATATTTACCATTCGTTTATCTAGTGAAATCATAAAAAAATCTATAAAAAGTACTTTTGTTAATTCTTTTTAATCGAAAAAACGGCACATGCACGCACTTTTCGGAAGGCTGAGCAATCGCGTTTCTCATAGAAAATATTCGTCTGAACCTATGGCCCCTTAAATAAGATGACGATACATCATCGTAGGGGCATGTCATCCGTCCGTTGTCAGTCGGAAGGACATGTTGATCATATACAAATTCCTTGTTGACTACGAAACCCTAAAATCTCATTTACAACAATCAAACTTGCCGCATTCAATTCGATAGGCAGCGATACTCAAACAAGATCTCTGTTGTAATAATACCAAGGCAATTATAAATCTATCAGAGAGAATGTTTAAAACTCTTGTTAAACACGGTCTTTTGTAAAAATGCCTGCTATGATCTAGACTAGAACTAGGTAATTCATGCATGGGACAAATTGTTATTAGGTTTAGTAAGTACTGTATCGAATTGTTCAATATAAATAATATAATACTTACCTACATGACCTTTTATTAAGAAAATATTTTTGTTGTGTTCCTGCCTAGTTTATGGCATCAAAAATATTCTCTAACTACGCGGTGAACTTTTAAAATGAACAGCAAAACGTTAAATGTAACATTTAGTATTAATTTAATTACATTCTTTTTGAGTTTGATTCCAGCCAACACAGTAGCCACACTGAGAGTAATCCTTACAGAGTTATGTTAACGATCGAGTAGGGAGGCGATCCATTAGCGTGCCATTGTCGTCCGCAGCTTCCGTTCTGTTATAGGGTGATGTGGCTGCTTTAACAAGTTCTGCTCTAAATAGGAAGTAACAAAATAAAATTGAAAAAGGTCTTAATCTGTTTTCTTTTTGTGCATTGCATTTTGCAATTGTTTGGATATAACGTATCTTAGTTAAGTATAGACAATAGTCTATACCATCCAATCTTCTTGGAATAAAGTTAAATTCTTTTCATGCTCTGAAAACCTTGGCTATGTTATCTACAAACTCTACAACCCAAACTTAGTAACTTGAATAAATAAATCAACTCGCTTTTGCAGTACAGATGCAGAAGGGCTCGTTGGCGTAGTGGAGCTTCGGTCACCGAAGTTAAGCAACGTTAGGTCCGGTCAGTCTTTGAATGGTATTTCATCTCGAGCGTTTCCGTGCTTCGGAAGGCACGTTAAGCAGTTGCTCTCGGATAGTTCCGTCAGATGGCGTTATAACTAATCGTTAAGCCAGGTCAGAGGCCTATTAAGGCAGCTTGAAAATTCTCCACTAACTTGTCTCCACCAACCCGCACTGGGCCCGCGTTGTGGAGTATGGCCCACACCCTTATTCGTGAAATGAGGCCTTTCCCCTGCAGTGGGATGCTACAAGCTATAACTTAACTTACTTACAGATGCAGAAGCAGCTATACCACGTTTATCACTAGACATCCATACTAGACACGGGCAATGTCGTTATTTCGCCATCACTTTGACCGTTGTTCCGGTTACACAAAAATCACAGTGAAAAAATCACCGTGACTTTGTCACAACGATAACGTCGGCTACCTCTAGGAACGTTGGTATGTCTTGTAATGCGACTACAGGGTGAAATTGATATCATTACCATCTTTTTAAACTAAAAGTCTACCCATCAAACTGAAAGACTGTTACTATGGGAGCAAACTAAAATCAAACAAAAAAAAATCTGCTGTTGCATACATTTGAGTCGAGTAGGCGATTCAGTTTAGTATGGAACATCCGATTTTTTGTTGCTCCGATCGGTTTGCTTCCATAGTAAAAGTTGTTCAGTTTGATAGAAAGACTCTTAGTTTGAAAGGATGTTAATGATATCGATTTCACCCTGTAAACGCGATTTGGTAATTACCTAATTCGGTTCTATTTCGGATGAGCTGTTTTTTGTGGGGAGTCGCCATACTGTAAACGTGGTAATCATTTCTATATTGTGTTGTGCGTTGCGTGTTACGTTGCAATAAAGTGTCCATCGGGGAGCTGTTCATATTAAAGCTTCTCGTTATGTTCGATTGAATTGGCTTTGCTCTAGAGATAAATCAATAATTAAGTGCATGGATAGGATAATAAATTATAGGTTGATTGATTTGTGGTTGGGCTATTGCAAGCAAGGGTCGTTATACACTGAGACCAGCGCTGGTCATTTGTGTTCGTCCCAAGCTTACCCATATTTTACACATGCCTCCGAACTTATGGTATTTTCTTTTCATTCTCGGGAATGCAGGTTTCCTAGCGATGTTTTCCTTCACCGCCGAGCCAGTAAATGATAAATACAGCGTCCATATATTCCGAAGAACTTAGTGGTACAGACCAGAAATCGAACGGCCGCCTCATAATTGAGGCGCTGGCTCTCTTCCATATGGGCTATCATCGCTCTCTAATTATAGGTAGTCTGTTATACTCACTGAGAAAAAAAAGGTACATATACGTAGCCCATCGAAGCTTACGTACTACGTAGCTTACCACGTAGCTCGCGTATCGCTACGTATAAGTTGCGACGGGCTACGTATACGTAGCATTTTTTTCATGCTATACGGTAGGTAGTGTAGCTTCAGTATTGAATTGAAATGAAAATACATCTATACCTAAACGTACTTCTGCCTATACACGTACCTGCCGTCTAACCTAAACAGAACAATAAAATGTAATAATCTAGAATTAAACATTTTAATGGGTTCTTCCCGCGTTTAATATTTAATTCTAGATTAAATAACAACCGAGTAAGACCGCTTAGTACAGCAATTTAATGATTTTAGTATTAAAAAAACATATAAGTAGTCTGAGTAAAAAACTTAGACGATTTATATACGGACCCCCCTCGCCTTAGCATTTCCCCTCAGCCAACGTGCAAGATCAAAAAATCTTACGCATTTACATACAATTTTATACCTTATCACTAAACGTGACAGCCTTATAATTGCGGAACAATAATTTCGAAATTATCACGTTTGGGGTTCACAGGACACTGTTTTTCATGATTTTTAACATTCAAAATTAGAATCTAAACTAATGGAATAAAATAATAAAATTCAAAGTTGCGTATCTCGTGCGCCGCAAAGTGGCAGAAAAGTTTGTTAGTAGAAATTACACGCGTAACTTGTCCTCATATAAGTAGTCTAAGTAAAAAAAGCATTAAAATAAAGTTCCAAATCCAAATTAACTGAAAATCCTGTATCAGAAACAAGCAAAAGGCACCTCATTTTCTGAGATGACATTTCAAAACCTCTATATTACAATATTCATGCTGGAGTTCCGTAGAGAACGAATGACTTGGCATCAGAAAGATGACGTTGCAATATTTGAAGCCGGCCGCGGATTTCCCAGAGTATTTGCTTTAGTTCAGCCTCAGCAATATTTCATCTTCGTTGTGTACGTCCGTTTGACGATTTATTTAGCAAATCAATTGGGATACCTTTTGTTGCTTTATTAGATTTAGAAGCTTATGGGATTATGGGTTCAGTTTGCACGTTTACAATAGCAGATGGAAGCAGGATATAAAGTGTGTGCATTAAACGCTGTTATTCTCTCGCCCATGGGAATAAAGCAATATCGCCAATCTAAGATTCGAATTTTACATTGGTAATAACTCAAGTACCTCTTCTTTAAATTGATTTTCGGTTTATTTTCAGGACCTACGCTGCTTATATTGAACCAAAAATTTAATATAAAGTAGGTATAACTAACGCAGTTCAAATGTAAATTTGCTTTAACAAAGCGTAGTAAAATAAGATAAGAGATTAAAAGTTAAAAAGTAAGTACCAGTTACATTTTATCTTTCTCAATAAGTTCCCCACAGGTTCTGGCCACCTCGAATGGGATTACGGTCGTGAGTTTGTGTGTTTAAGAGAGTTTGTATAGCTTATGTATTTCAATCACGTACCTAAACTAATAAACAGAGTTGCTGAACTAAAATTTATCTTTACACCTGAAGTTATCAAACTTGAACTCAAAATTCGCTTAAGTTAAATAGACTCATCGAATCGCGTCGTATCTAAAACCTAAGTTGTTTCAGCCACAGCGGTGTTAATCGCAACCTGCTGGTCGTAAGTCCCTCAACGACTATTACCTTGCGGTTAACATTTAACAATTAAACTTAAAGCACTTACAAAACCGTTTTAGTAGTTGTTGCGGTGGAAAAAGTTAAAAGTTCGGCACAAAAATGATCGTGAAATGAGCAGTGAGAGTATGCTTATTGTGTAATCTTTGTTACACCCGCGGAAATAAGTCTCATTTCTTTCTGTAATGAGCGTTTTTTCCAGTTATCTTGGGGATCGCTAGATGGCGCCACAGAGTGCCAATCTACAGGGTTAATAAGAAGTCATTAGGATCCTTTTAAACTAAGACTCTACCCATAAAACTGAAAACGAAAATCGGAAAAAAAAAATCTGCTGTTGCATACATTTGAGCATACATTTCAGTCGATCGTTGTATGAACAACCAACAGTTAGCAGATATTTTTGGGATTTCTGGTTAGCTCTCATAGTAAAAGTTGTTCAGTTTGATGGGTAGAGTCAGTCTAAAAGAATGCTGTTTGTAAAAGAATGAAATTCACCCTGTACCTTTATCGAGCTTTCAAACTGTTGTCCCATAATAAAAAGAGGAAAATGATTTTTTGTCATTTGTATGTAATTAATGATTCGTAAATAATTAAATAAAGTAGGTACTAGGTACCTACTTTATTTAATTATTTACGAATACGAGTACTTTCACAAATCATTAATTACAATCGAAAACAAACTTTGCTTTGTTATGAAGATACGAATTGTCACGAATATTCCATACAGCCACGTTTTTAATTACCTTTATTTCGTTACTAGCAGCCCGTCCCGGCTTCGCACGGGGTAGACAATTATTTATTTTAAGACTCATTTTTCTACACCTTCGGTTACATTGTTCAAATTTTACCAAAGATCCCTAATTTTTTTCAAAATGAAATGTAGCCTATGTCAAATTGGAAGAATGTAGCATTCTATTGGTGAAAGAATTTTTTAAATCGGCCCAGTATTTTTTGAGCCTATTCATTACAAACATACAAACATACAAACATACAAAAATAGGTACAAATCTTTCCTCTTTATAATATTAGTGTAGATTACATAAATAATTGTAAACATTAGCTATACAACTTTATATAACACAAATCATATAAAAGCTTTCCGTACGGTTGATAAACTGACTGGTATATACAATCTAACCCCGTGGCGACTTGCCAAACATACTGCCGGCACTCTCACTAAATTGTACATCCTAAAAGTGAACAGGTTAAATAAAGGAACAGAAACAGAATTAAAGCAAAGGCAAGAAATAAACGTTGTCCAAATGACTAATTTCTACCAAGGTCTTGGTTTTATTAAACCAAAGGTGCTTAAGTACCTGCAGCGTTGCGACACAAATTATGTATAGTACAGAAGGCGTAGTACTAATCGTTATTCTATTCCAATCTTAACTTTTATAAAACTGTAACAGTAGTGTGTCTGTACATTGAAGATGTTCACATAAAAAAATTACGATATGGTTTTTAGGTATTCCGGACTCCAAATCAATCTTTTTTAGAATTTTTGTCTGTCTGTTTGTTTGTATGTTTGGCAACAGCATCACGCAAAAACTACTGATCCGATTTTGATGAAACTTTTTTTGTTTGTTAGCTTATGATCTGACTTAAAATTTGGTATATAATTTGTGAGGACGAAGTCGCGGGTAAACTCTATACTTTCTATAGTTGAGTAAGTTATTTCTCCTGTCATCAAAAAACCTCAGTGAAAAGAATGAATGACACAGATAGTAGGTATCTATCGGGTAAAATGTTTGATCTAGAAGAATGTCTCTATTAAGGAGTGTTAGCGTTCTTAGATTTGTTTTCGATATTGAAAACGAGATCACTAAAAGGGTAATTAATGGTAGTGGGAAAAGGTAATTCCGATAGCGAGACTTGCTATAACTTCACGCAAAATTTTGTTTGTATATAATTTGAGATGAAAACCATGACTTTATACATGACGCAATTAAAATGCAATTTTATTCTGCGTAATAGATACCTACAATATTGACATGTGGTCATGTCACATGTCAATGTTTTAGGTATCTATTACATAGAATTAAATTGAATTTTTATTGCGTCATATATAAATTCATGGTTTTCACACAAAAAGAAGAAGATAGTATATTGCTACGACATGAATGTGTGCGTGTAGATTTTATGCGTTGTATTAAGTGAACACTCTGTTCTTCGTATATTTTGTGGTCACACGGTTAATAGCACGATGTTTCAGTTTTGCTGAAACGACAGTCATATAGAACCTACCTACAAGCCCAAATTCTCTAAGCGCCCAACTAACATTTAGGCGCTAAGATAAGAGTTACAATGGATAGTCGGTAACCTACGCAAAAAAAACGCAAATCGATGTACATGATAGCCGTTTGGTAGACATGTACTTTATGTTATATTCTAACATCTACATAAATCATTTATTTTCGTTGAATAGGTAGGTACAATAGGGTGTTATAATACTATGTAGGTACAAAGTTTCTTCCTCCAGGTAAATTATGTGGCATGCAAATATTCATTCAATTTATTTTATTTTATTTACAACATTTACAAATAGGTACACAACTGCAAGACATAGAAATGATTACAACAAAAGAGTATAGAAATAGATCTTAAAGATAAAAAGTTCGTCTGGTACATAAATATTTTTGAAATTGCTTTATTGACGTTAGATATGATGATATTACGAGACATTTGGCGTATGCTTTATAAAAATTTACTTAGCTGTTTCCTAACTGAAGGAGCCTATGTTTTGAAACATAAAATTGATGACGTCATAACGTTATAAACAAACGCTTAAATATCGCTGTCAGCTATAATCACAGCTACTATAGCGTTTCTTTCCGCCTTGTAGTTAATAATAAGCGCTAAGCATCACCAAAATGTTTGTTGGGCGGACTAAGATATAATTGTACCTACTGTTGTACGTACAAAATATTTGTGAAAGTAGAATGCTATTGTGTTCTGCTCCTGTCTTTCAGAATTATACGAGCTAATACCAAGTAGGTAACCTACATTAGCTAAAATAATGTTTGCCAGAATTTTCAAGTGGGAATCGGTCCATTCGTTACGGGGCACTGGTTCAACTACTTTTAATATGAAAATCATTTAAAACACTGTACATATAAAGTAATGTAAAACACAGTTTTAATTATACAACGTGTTAATGAATAAACGCAAAACTAGAAAATAGTTAGTTTAGAATCGAGAACAGAATCGAATTATCAAGGTTCCAACATAGGTAACATTTGTTTAAATATTAAATAATTTATTTCGTATATTTAAAAATTTACTGAACTCGATGCGAACCCACCGCACAGGCCCACTCACCCTACTTACTAAGAAAACCAGATTCTTAAAATGTATCTATGAGCAGTCTAGCGCTTTCATTCATTGCTGAAATAATAACAAATCGTTTTTGCATGAATACTAAAAAAGCGAAAAACTTTACATTTTAATCAAAAAAATAATGAAATTATGGCTTCAATGCAATTATTTCGTAAAAAATAAGTTGGGGTAGGTATATGAGGTTTTACGCTTATTCATTAACACGTTGTATTATCAATGTGAAACATTTCTATGTAAACTGGTATTTTCTTAAACACAATAAAGATTATCTTATACTATCTTAACTACTCTTCGGTGATAGCCACAGTTTCCCATAACTCCTGCTTATTCAGGTCACTCAAAGTAAAAAGTGCATAAAATTCCACATGTAGTAGGTTTTTAAATTTTCTGCGGTCGCCTTTAGAAGGAACAATGCTTTTACTCGGGTACAAAGGTTGACTTCTGAAATCCATGATCAAAAAGGTTTTGTACATGGATTGGTATTATGTAAGGTAAGTATAGGTATGCAGTACAGGAACAAAAAACTGGTCAAGTGCGAGTTAGGCTACTCGCGCAAGGGTTCTGTACCATAACATATTAACTTAAAAAAGATTTGTTTTCTACGAGACTTTTAGTGCGAAACCGACTCACACTTGCCCGGATTTTATTATTTGTTGTTATATTGTAGAGTTTGCTCTATAATCACACCGAGTTTGATGCTTGTATGTATTACCGTTTTTACGATAGAGCGAGAAGAAAAAACGTTGATAAAAACTAGTTTCTTGTTTGAGGACCTCCCTTATATTTGTTTTATTACTTTTAATATTTAACAAATCCACCGTAATAACTCATATTCTGAGAAAATTTCAACTGTCTAGCTATTACGGTTCAAAAGTTACAGCCCTAAATAGGTAGGACGGACGGACGGACAGACAACGTAGGCTTAGTAATAGAGTCCGGTTTTCACCCTTTTGGATCCCTAAAAAAACCATGCTGATGAGGAGAGCCTGGTTCAAAACGAGTATAGGTTCTGTATACAAGGTGTAACAAAACACCCTAGTAATACTTAAGGGGGTTTTTCGGACCATCAAACCTACTTCGAAACGGCGAAAAAAAACAGCTGGCCCATACATTTTAGTCCATTCCGTATTGCAGTTTTCTCTCATGATTCATGAACTATATAAAATAATGAAATGGTGACGCCGTGATTTGTTTCTTCATTTAAGTTTGTTTGATTAAGAGTTGTTAATTTGACTAGTTATCCGCTCTATTGTAAGATTTGTAAGGCCACTTCGTATGCTGAAAAAAGACTGAAAACGCGAATAGTATCGAAATAAATATACCACCTATAATGTCACTCATTACTTTTAATAATTTGATTATCAAAGTAATGTTTTTAGTATCGATTTCTAAACATAAAAACAATTTAATTCAGTTTTTTTTCGTTGGGCGCGCGGAATATACAGGGTGAAAATTTAATGCGTTAAATATTAAACGGGGTGCTTCGGACCGCTATTGCAGTTTTTTATGAAAGATCCGTTTTTTTTTCCAAATTTCGATTTTGGTCCCATAGAGAAAGTTGTTCAGTTTGATGGTCTGATCATCCTCTTAAAAAACTGTCAGCATATTAAGTTGGAGCCCATATAGGTGAAGATTTAGGTATGCATTAATACAAATATATATATCTATTTTATTTAATCTATTTAGATGATTACATTTTTACCTCTAGTCATGAAGCCCTGTGGGTCCCTAATCCCAATTCATTGTTAAAAAAATATTTAAAAGTAATCGTGGAAGGACGTTATTTTCTTTGTGACGTCATCGAAATGAACCTTTTCCATCTGGAAACTTGTAACCACCTTTTTGCCCTAAAGTCAAAAGATTGTGAATTACGATTTAGAGTGCCGTAGGTTTTTCGATTCTTAGCTTGATATTAAAGGTATGCTCAGTAGTGACGCAACGAATACCACTAATACGAATATTGATTTTACTATTCGGCGAATACGAATACAAATAGCGAAAAATTATTTAAAATGTTAATATTTTGAATGATTAATTAATTAAGACCAAATAGGTATAGAATGGATAAAATTTGACTACAGAACCTTAAAACAACCACAACATTTGCAATTTTTTTAACCATAGGCGATTCTTATTATCTTTGAAAATGGTTGCTGTTAAAAAATTTATTTCTGAAGACACAGTGGATAATTTGAGAGATGACTGTTTCTGGGAAAATGTATTCAGCGGCAGCGTTGGAAAATGTATGTCTTTCTGACAACAATTAAGTGGGTTTTTCGAAAACATTTCATTACGAATGTCTTCCTGATATTCTCCGAATGCGAATATTCGGTGATAGGCTGCTATTCGGTGAATACGAATATTCGTATTCGTTGCATCACTAATGCTTAGCTTACACTTAAGGAGGTATTTCAACCACAGTTTAAATAATAATTACACAGCTTCAATAACTCTCAAGGCACTTGGAGCACTTCAAGAAAATACATGCGTAAAATCACGGCAAAAATCCCTTTTGGGGTGGTCAGAAGATTTGATACAACTACCAATTATACACAATTTTAATTTTAACCTATAAGTACACTCTGTATATAAGCTTTCAAAAAGTTACTGTGTTGGTTATTTCTGATACATCATAATAATATGTTTAACTACTGTTTTGCTTAATTATTCAGAATATAGTTATTTATAGAGATCAATCACCTGTTTATATAAAATCAATGTGTCTTTGTATCGTTCTTTGTCCCTTAGACCTGACACACACATACGGAATTCCGAATTAGGATTACGATTTCTTATGGGTTTTCCCCCTCCAGAATTTCAAAGTCTATACAAAATCACAATTCCGTATGTATGTGGTATGGTAGTATGTATGTGGCGGACTTTATGGGTTTCTATACTGTTCTTCCGATTGCGATGAAACTTTTATGGGTTAATGTGCGCATGATAGCGAAGGTACCTGCTAAAAAAATCCGCATTGCAACGCATGCCAGACACAGCTAGTAATAAATAAAGGAGACCACCAAATTGTCTATTCAATAAATATGAAGTTATTTATTTATACGTAAAATTAGGTTCGGCATCCTACTTACACATCCTTGGGGAAATCTATAAAACTGTCATATAAATGGGAACAATATGTAGGTCCTTAAGTAGTTTTTAGGGTTCCTTGTTGACTACGGAACCCTTATAATTTCGCCATGTCCGTCCGTCTGTCCGTCTTTCCGTCTGATTATACATAAAAAATTTTTTTTTTGGTACCTCCCCTACACGAAAAGTAGGGATGCAATTTATTTTTCTCGTCTATCCCATGTTGTGGGGTATCGTTGAATAGGTCATTTAAAAATCTTGCGGGTGTGGGAAAACCATTTTTTTATTTAGGGATCCGTTAGCGAAATATTAAGCTTTAAAGTGAAATTTTTTGTTAGAGTCAAGTGTCGTGTGTGTGTGTGTGTCGTCGTCGTCCCCCCCCCCCCCCCAGCCACTGCCAGCTAAACGGTTGTTTCTGGATACGTGAAAAAATTCATGGCAGTAGTATATATAATGAATTTAAAAGAAAAACTATCACCGCTAAGTAGGCTTTCCAAGTTAACGAGTAATAGTCGACCAACTGGTAAAATGTACTTTTTATACTTTATAAGCCGTTAAACCGTAGTATAAAACAAAAAGCCCCCTTGTAAGTGCGTATATTGTGACGGGCAACTACGGAACCCTACCCTGCGAGTGGCTCGACACGCACTTTGCCGGTTTTTATACAGGATGGCCGAGTTAAGGTGGTCAAAAGTCAAAGTCAAAGTCATTATAATTTATTCAATATAGGAGCTTGCAGCACACTTATCAAACGTCAAATCTTTTTTAAAGCTACCACCGCCTCGGCACGTGTTTTCGCTGTAGAGAAGATGCGGCCAGAAACTCTACAACATAACATGACTTAATAACTATTACAATATAAATTCTTAAGCTAAAGTTATTAAAGTTACTAATACATAGTCTATTTAATAAAATAATGATACTATACAGTATGATAGTCCAAATGAAATGCGGTGTAGTACATTTAGGTCGAGTGATCCACTACGGCATGAGATATGTCATGCGATATAGCTCATGCTAACACGAAATAAGAAGAAGGTCGAGTAGTAGGTTAGAAGTTTTTCGTGATTTCGATTTTGGACCCGTAGAGAAAGTTGTTCAGTTTGATGGTCTGATATGGTGATGAACTTTATATAGACACATATGGCGTCAAATTTTTTTGTTGCGACCACTGTTAATTTGATTATTCTTTTAAAACATTACCTCAAACAAACATGTAAGACTAATAAAACTTTGCTCTACGTAATATCGGACCGGAGCCGAGATAATATACAACGTGTTAATGAATTAACGTAGAAACTAAAAAGTAAACTAGAAAGTACAAACTACTTTCTAGTTTACTTTTTAGTTTAGAATCGAGAGCAGAATCTAATTATCATGGTTTCAACATAGGGAATTTTTTTCAAAATATTATATGTATTTGTTAGTAAAATTTACTGAACTCGATCTTAATCCACTTCACGGGCACACTCACCCTACTTACTACCAAAACAAGATTCTTAAAATGTATCCATGAGCACGTAGCGCTTTTATTCATTGCTGAAATGATAACCAATCATTTTTGCCTGAAAACTTAAAATGCTAATAACTTTAAATTTTAACTATCAAAATAATGAAATTATTGTTTCAATCTAATTATTTTGTCATAAATCAGTTATGAGGAACAGTTATGGCGTATGAGGTTTTGCGCTTAACACGTTGTATAGGGTGATTTTTTTTTGGACGGGTTTAACCTTAACTGTTATAGCTACAGGAAAACGTTCTTAGAAAACTACCCTAAACTTTTTACGACATTTAGACCTTCATTCATTGATTTTGAAAAAAAAAATACTGTCAGCAAGAAAATGGGCAATTTACACAAAAACTTTTTTTGATGCCAATCGATCCTGTTTCTTATAACTATTATAAGGATCAAAAACTATCAGACCAACCGAGGTTACGGTACTAAAAATGACAGATTTCTTACGTCCATCTTAAGGCTCGCAATCGGACGCACTCTCGCTTAGTTCAAACATATTTGCTACGAAATGTATGAGATAAGTTTTTAGCGATTTCTGACATTTCGAGTACTCTAAAACTCAGTTGGTCCGTCAGAGTTTTTTGTTCCATAAAAGAAACTGGATCGATTGGTATGAAAAAAGTGTTTATGATACTTGACCATTTTCTTGCTAACCGACAATAAATTTTTCAAAATTTGTGAATGCTTATAAAATTGTATTTATAATAATAATTTGTGAATGCTTATAGTTCTTATAAAAGTCACCCGTCTAAATTTCTACAAAAATTTAAGGATAGTCTTCTAAGAACATTTTCCTGTATCTAAAACGGTTATGGTACTTAATGTACGGGCAGTACGTATCTAAAAAATTCTACCCTGTATAACTCGGCCCCGATATTACTTAGCTATATGTGCTATAGTAAGTTTTTTCCTTTAGTATCCTCATATAAATTTCAGTACTTCCATCAGTGGCCGCGAAAGTATAAAACGTCGCCAACTTTAAACATACCCTTTGCATTTCTCAAAAGTTTTATAGTAGTGAAAATCCCTTTCATTTCACCGATATTCTACAATTCATAAATTTTTCCACTCCACTGCCAATTATTGATTTGATTTCTGAATTCACATCAAAATCTAACTCAGCAATCGCCGTCGGCACCAAACTTTTACTATAGCTTCCACAAATCTGTTTATGCTCCAAACTCTTTGCGGTTTCTCTTCTGTATATGGAGTTTGGGAAAAGTTTGAGAAGTTTACAAAGCAGCTCTACACATTATAGTATATAGACACATCACAAATTCTAATAACAAACATCCCGAAATCGCAAAGTTTGTTTGAACGTTCAACGAAAGAAATTTGGCAAATTAGGAAGTCAACAAAAAAGCTTTTCATTACCTACACAATCGGCATTGTGGACTTGTCGTTGCCGCGTTGAAATTTGTGTGAACCGGGAAAGAAACAAAGGCTTCGGCGTTTAAAACTCTGACTAGTGCACTTGGTATATATAGGGTCCTTCTTAATATGTTGACACTTTTTTAAGGGCATGATCAGACCGTCAAACTGAACAACTTCATCTATGGCACCAACATCAAAATCTGGAAAAAAAATCTGCTCTTTCATACAAAACTGCAAACTTACTCGAGCCAAATGTATGACAGGACCGGACAGCTGTTTTTTTTTCGTGATTTCGATGCTGGTGCCATAGATGAAGTTGTTCAGTTTGACGGTCTGATCATCCCCTTAAAAAAGTGTTAGCGTATTAAGAAGGACCCTGTATACAGGGTGTAAAATGTGTAAATGGCTGAAATAGTTCGAGGATGCTTCAAATCAAACCTTAAAGTGAACACTATATCGATAAGGAACGCTATCATCGATAAGGCGAAAAAAATTATATTGTTTCATAGAAAAAGTCAATGTTTACTCGACTCTACTTCGATTTTGGCTCCATATCATGAAAGTTGTTCATCTGGGTAACATAACCGTCTCGTATAGCCCTCGATTTCGACACCCGTCCCCATACAACTAAAAGGGGATTGGAAAAAAAATATTTTTTGAAATTAATCATGTGAGTTGTCATTGGATAAGTCTTGTCCGATGGAACAAAACTCCCATAGAAACTAAACCGTTATAATGCTTCTGTCTCGAGATGTCTGAGCCCAAAGTCAAAAAAAGGTTGTACCAATTTTAAAGGAAACAACCATCATATCGAATATAATTATACAACCAATACTCAGTTGAAGATAATGTTTAGTTATTAACCTTGCCAGACGAAACTCAGTAAATTGTAAGAATGATTCACGAGGTCCAATCAATCAACCTAATAAGTGGCTTTATTAACAGTCGATAGGACATACTAGATTTTGCTAAAAGCAAGCCACTTTAATCCACTTAAAATATAGCCCCACAAATAGCTCCCTGGGGCACAGTAGTATGTGATTTGAAGCAACCGAGGTCCACCTACCTGATTGACCCTCGTAAAACTCCGTAAGAATTCATTCGAACTACACGTCCGAGAAAAATATACTGAGAAAATGAATTTAAATATCTTCCTCGGTCTTTCCGCCGTAACAATATACAGCATTTTATGCAACGGTAACTTTATGAAACAACTATCGCGAATTGAAGTTAAAACAATCAGTGACGAAAACTCGAGCAAAACAATGCTACGAGATAACGAGAACTCGCCTTATAGGATGAAACGTGACGCAAACACCAGTGTGGAACACAGGATTGCGGAAGAATTTAAAAATGTTACTAACAACGAAACTTTAGAGGAGCGCAAAAAGCTGGAACTATTTGCCGAGTTCAAGCGACTTTGGCCCGTTGAGAGATGGAGGGAGTACGGGTTTTTCTCTGACGATTACTTGGAGCTGATAAACGTGCACTGGCTGCAGTTCCCGCCACCGAGTGCAGCCCTGCAGAAAACTCTTGGAGGTCTCTATTTCTTGTTTTCGACAGTTGGCTGTTGGGGAAACGTTATTGTGCTGTTTATGTATTGCAGGTAAGTTTTAGTTAAACTGTTATTGAAAACATAAAAGGAAAAGCTGTGAAATGTCACTAGCGATAAGAACTACTTTGCAAACTATTGGTAACTATTCTGTTCAAATGTAATTGGTTAAATGAAAACATCGATTTTTACTATAATATTTGTCACTTTGGGAAACAATCTAGTCATGTTTTTATCAACAAATTCAGCTGTATAAATTCGGTATCAAAGCAATATCTACATGTGTGGTAGTAGTATACGATTATTTTACTTTCTTTTATTCTCGATAACTTTAGAATTATATATTGAGCCAACATAGTAAACCGTTTATTACCTACAAACATTTAAAAAGCAATGCTTAAAAATTAATTTAACTCGTATGCATTATGTATGTATTATACAAGTTGCTTAGTATAGGCAGCAGGCGCGGTCGCAGCCTGAAATTTGGAGGGTCACTAATACTAAAATATGACGAGTTAGATTTTATTGCACATTACACAATTTTATTGCACACATTATGATGATTTTAGGGGGGTCATGTCATGTTAGAAGCTTGAATAACCCTCCATTAATTATAAATTGAACAAGAAGATGCAGACATCAAACAGGTACCTATCTTATTCCGAACGTGAAATTTAAGATAATAAGATTTGTTTAATATCTTTCAATGGGCGACGGATTTGCGGTTGTTAGTTTTAACCTTCTATCTTAATATAACAAGACATCGCCGTCGCAAGAATATTGTGTTACAGCGACACTGTAGAAGAGTACGGTTGTCGTATCAAAATACACGGTGTCAACACAAACTTTAGGTTGAATGTTAATAGACAAGGTCAGAAATTTTTGGATACATAACTTCAGAGATATCAAGATCAAATAAAATCGTTCTAATGTTCATCTTACAGAAGGTTAACTCTATCAAAATAACTAATTTTAAACAAGAAGTATAACCCGTTTTTCCAGCAATTTCATTTGAACAACAACTGTCGGTTTTATAACAAATGGCTTTCAAGTTGCGCCGTTTTGTTAACTTCACGTACTTAAATGTTAACATTCACTGTTTGTTCGCAACATTCACCCTAAAACAGTTTGTATACAATTCCTGTGACATGTCTTTCGTGGATTTGAAAATGCAATACGTAGTCGAGGCTTTTACATGTTTCCTATGTAACGCTCTGGGTTAATTATAAGTCAAGCCACATAATTCTTTGTTGATCGTGGTTGTTGAGCAACGAAAAATGAGAAAGCTTCTTATAAACTAATTTGTCTTTTTTACAAAGCCAACTAAATATTTCAAAGAAACCGTCGTCAGGTAAAGAACAACAATTAGATCACCATCTAATTTACTAAGTCAGCCACAGAATTTACGACTGATTCAGTCGGATATGTTAGAGAGGAGCGAAGCGACGAGCATGTTAGGTTAGGTTTCTGTTGACCAAGGCGCACGAGCCGAGCGAGTGAAGCGAGCGTGCCGCGGAACAAGTTTACTGCTTGAAGATATGTTACAAATTAAGATGCTATAAAATAACTACCATATTGGGTTATTTTCAAAGTAGCTTTAATCGATTATTGTAGTGGCTAAGATAGTATTTTTTACGCGCATTGATGGTGGCTGACCTAGTAATGCAGAAGAAAATTTTTCAGAGGAGAATAATGCTATTAAATATAAGTCGTGTTAATTAGCACCCATTATTATCTATGTGCCTAATATTATATCTGTGGACCAAACTTCCAATCCATTGTTTTTGTTAGTTGTTTATGCGTGATTGAGTAGGTAAGAAACATCCAAACTTTCACATTTATAATATTAGTGGAATAAAATGACAATTATTTGTGTGTTTGGTCAAAGATTTAATCCCGTAAAAAGCATTCCAACCACAACACGAGCCCTGCTCTTAAATTCATGCATCCATTTCACTCCCACTAACAACGTTATTCGATTCCAGTCCATGGACCGGTGCCAGTGCTGATGGTGAACCGCTTTTAATTTTAAGCTGGATATTGGTGCTTGGTACAGTTACCAAAAAACGTATAAACGCATATAAAATACTACATTTTGCACGCGACGGATTTTGTATATTCGAAATCCTATCTACAGACTTTGTAGAATATGTAGGTATTCAATTGCATGTTTCTGTGTTCAGTGATTTAGACTGTGCGTTGGCTGGGCTGTCAGTCAGTCACGGAAATTTTTAATAAGTATATTGTGATATAGTAATCACATAACCTCACGTGAGGTGCTGAGATAACGGAAGATAGCGAAACGTGATAAGAATCATACGTCTAATCTCCTGCTAGCTCAGCCCTATAAGCTTAGGTTAACTAGACATAAGGGTCGATCAAAGATGGAGTAAAGGATGTCCAGCCTAAGTGTGTTTGAATTCCACCGCTGCAACCCACGATATTTCAATACAATAGTAGGGGTGGAAACAGATTCCATGATCAAAAATACTGATTTTACTTACTATAACCCTCTAAAATACTGACCATTTACTGACCAGACCTCTAGAATACTGACCATTTTCCACCCCTGGAATAACTATACAACGTGTTAATGAATTAACGCAAAACTAGAAAGTAGTGTGTTTAGAATCGAGAGCAGAATCGAATTATCATGGTTTCAACATAGGTAATTTTTTTCAAAATAATAAATAATTTGTTTGTAAAATTTAAAATTTATTGAACTCGATCTCAACCCACCGCTCGAGCACTCTCACCCTACTTACTATGAAAACAAGGTTCTTAAAATGTATCCATGAGCACGTTAGCGTTTTCATTAATTGCTGAAATGATAACAAATCATTTTTGCCTCAAAACTTAAAATGCGAGTAGCTTTAAATTTTAATTATCAAAATAACAAAATTTTTTTATCATTCTAATTATTTTAATATAAGTCAGTTGGGGTGTATGAGGTTTTGCGCTTATTCATTAACATGTTGTATATCCATACATTATTGTATTATAGTGGAATTAAACTCACGATCATATAATACCTTTCTGGGTGGTCAGAAACATTGCTTGAACTACTTTGTAACAAGGCACATTTTTAGCATATTTACGGTCTTCAAGAAATTTGTTTTTGAAATGACGAATGAACTTAATAACAAAGCATGACAAACAACCCGAAATATTGAAATATGATGTTATTCTCGATGCTTGTTCGTGGGTGCATTCATGCGTGTAAAGAATGCAATTTACTTCACCACCCTGTATAATTTACCATTTGCATATAAAGTACAGTTTACAATATGTTCGACACGGAACACTAAAATAATAAAAATTTCAATAAACTCTCCATAAAATCAAATGGAGAGAGAAATATTCCAATTAATATTCTGCTACCGTCGAACATTTCTAATGCCAATGGTTGCGTGACCGGGATGCAAGATCAGACTGGACTGATCGGTGATTTGTGTGAAGAAGTAGAGTTATTATTATGAGAAAGCGATAAAATAAATATTGTTTCTTTTTAGACGCTTTTTCCTGCTCATCCTCCCACTGCGCTTAGGTACTAAATATAACCAAAAAGTGTACAAGGAGAAAAAAATATTTAACAATTGTAATTTTTTAATAATTTTACTCAATAAAAATACAGATTTTAGTCCCATATACCAGAATTATTTTAGCAACAGTTAAATTATGACTTTTTAATCAGGCACAGACACAACCAAAGGTACTATACCAGTACCTATAGCTATACATGTACCTTTACCCATATGTACCTATACCTATAGGTAACCAACAACATAAAACAGGCATAAAAAAGAAAAAATACCATCCGAATCAGTTCAGTAATTTTTTACTGATGCGTACACAAACTTTATATTGTTATAATAAAATTACGTATCCTTT
This sequence comes from Agonopterix alstromeriana, assembly GCA_963924505.1. Classification (NCBI taxonomy): domain Eukaryota; kingdom Metazoa; phylum Arthropoda; class Insecta; order Lepidoptera; family Depressariidae; genus Agonopterix; species Agonopterix alstromeriana. Next base: position 10,306,914 of record OZ004668.1, on the reverse strand, counting down.
ATCGTTCACATACATAGACACGCCAAGTTTACAAATTTTATTATAAGTACCTATGTATCTAGAATTCTAGATAGAAGCCTGTCACCCTTATTCGCAAGAGCAGGCCTTTTTGGGATTCTACAGGCTAAACTTTAACTTTTTATGTATCTATATAGAAAATGTACTTGGATAGAGAAGAAGAGTGTTATAGAAGAAAGATACTGTCAGTTTAATTCTCAAATACACTGCAGATATGAATGACACTACAAACAAATGTATTTAATATTCAATAGTATAACACAAATCATTACAGATATCTGCAATACTTCTCGCCAGGTGAGAACTGACCTGAAAACTTTTAATTGACGTCGAGACCTCCCTTTAGCAAACTATTCCTTCTATTGTTATGTTTAAGATCGATCAATACAACTTGAAAACAGAAGACTTCATCGATGAATAACTTGTTTATTCCAGCATCAAGTTTTCTCATTGTTTAAAAACTCTTAGGTTTTCCTTCAGCTATGTAGTTTTAAACTCAATTCCACTTCAGAAGGCTTGTTCTGTGCTACCTCTACGTAGTTTTTTAACTTTTGTGTAATTTTTTGTGTTTTTTATACAAGTAAACTGTTTGTTTGTGCATCTAGCGTATACAGGGTGTCTCGGTAAATATCACGTAATTTTATTTCCCGCTAGAAACAGTGTAAAATTGCGATAAAACTGAGTTAAATTAAGTAAAACATGTTCTTAGTAAACAAAAATAATGAAGCAAATTTTTTTGGAACGCAATCAAGCACTGATTAACGTACGTATAACGTATTAACATTACGCATTTTGAAAACGATTACATGCGATTAGGGGGGAGAAGGGGTCGAAAACTCTGCCTCTAGTGTTTAGTCAATGGTTACACAAAGGTACGACTAGGGAACGTGGCCTACCAGTGTTTAATTCGGAATTGAAATGAGTTTTTCGGAATTTATTTACGATTTGTAACACTAATGTCTTTTCGGTGAAGCTCAGAGGAAGGATCTCCATAGAGTCCGCATAAATTTACGATTGTAGTTAGTCTCTTTTGTCTTATGACGTACCATTAATAGTAGAAGGAGATGGAACTATAGATATTTGTTTATGTGGCTGTCCACTTTTTTTTGAGCTAGTGTGTGTGAAAAGTGACTGTAAACATAAGGCCATATGTCACTTGGTGCCTTTTTTCCATACTACTTGACACCACACACTCAAACCTAAACTTCAAAAAAAGTGGACACTTTACAATTGGTATGGCTCACTCTATTAGGTATAATCTCTTTGCGGTGAAGGAAAACATCGTGATGAAACCTGCATGCTTCTATTTCGAGGCATATATGTATCCACTGTCCATTACAAGTGGCGACGGACTCCCCGTCCCACTGGACTGACTTTCGGTACTACTAGTGAAACGTGGATGTTCTTTGTATTCAAAATATCTCTTACTACCCCTTTGGAAATATAGTCGTGAGCATTTGCATCCATCAAATAGATTAAATTATTTTGCGACGTAGTTATTTATCTAAATTACATTTTCTCCAAATAGATAAGGGGCGAATGATTTTATCTTAGTGCCTACTAATTGGATTAAGCTGTACTAATATTACTCCGAAAAGGCCAATTTTACACAAAAGCGAGTACAAAACTGCTTACTAAGGCTATTACGTTAATAATTAAGGACCACCCAGTAATCTTAAGTACCCAATTAAGCAGTGAATGCTACATCTAGCTAGTGAGGTAAATAGGTTAGCTAAGTACGAAGGTTAATGTAAACACAATCAAAAACTAATTTGATTTCTGAACAACAAGTTTGACTTTACTAATCACTGGTTTTATTTGTTAAGTTTTTTAATCTCAAGTGTTTACGAATAAAAATTAAATAATATTTTATGCATTAAATTAGAAATCAAGAATTCTGGAGCGCTTTTTTAAAATGTCGTATTCGGAAACGTAAAAACCTTTGGAGTTTAATTCATTATTCGTATAGGTAAATTTTAGAAAATAGCGCTCCTGATTGTTATTGACACATTCTAAATCCTACCTACATGTGTTAGGGTAAACAGTTGCAATACTTTAAGGGGTGATTGTACCCATGATACTGAACAACTTTCCCTAAGAAACCTATAGGAAATTCGAAAAACAAATAGTGGACTTTCCATACTAAGTGCAATCAGCTGATCGAACTTTTGTATGGAAAGTCGACAAATTTGTTAGCTAATTTCCTATAGGCTTCTTATAGAAAGTTGTTTAGTATCATGGGTAAAATCTCCCTTAAAGTAATGCAACTGTTTACCCTAACACCCTGTATAATGTATGCATATTTGGCCTCAAGTCCCTTCGATGCTCTCGGGAACTAGTAGTTATGTCAATAATGGTTCGGCAGTGAAAAATGCTCTGCGCTATACTTCGTCAGGTATGCGTCGGCCCTAAAGTATTTTTTGTGGCTCTACCACCACGTCGAAAGGTGTTATTATCTTTGTAGATGCGTTGTAGAGACGATGCCTTACAGGATAGGTTATTTGATTCAGAGCTCAGTACACAAAGATACAGATTTTAATTTAAAGCCACTTCTTTTTTTGAAACAAGTAATTTCGGTATCGCTCATTGACTTACCAACTACTGGACGTAGGGTCCGCGCTCAAAATTGTCCAAACAAAAAGAGCACCAAAACGTTTAAAAAAAACCAATCACACGACAGTCTTCGTTTGATCGGCCGACTACACGCACGCGCAATCACGCGGCGCGTGCCGTGCCCCGATGGGGGATGGAAAAGAATTTCAGCATTTCAATGATTTTAGTTGGTTTATATTACTACACGTACTTTCTTCGAGAATTTTGTACTAGACCCGGCGTCCATAGTAGTCTACGTCAATGGCATCTCTAGACGTAAATTGAAATTCTCATATTATTTGCATACCTAAATAAATCATGAAATTCGAAAAATATTTGAAGCTACAGTCCTGGCAATTGATCAAACCAATCACATTATAATTATGCAAAGGTTTGGGATTGTAAAAACGGCTTTACAGTCCTCATAAATCAATCATGTGGTTTCAATGCTTCTGTGTGCGCAATGAAACGTTTTCCAAGTGCGGTAAAAATAAAACCAGCAGATGGCGTTAGTAAATTTGACAAAAAAGCCTGTAAAATTTGAAGGTTAAAAAGGTTGGTGGTCTTTGGTTTGTTTATTGGCTGACAGATAATTTGTGGTATTGCCAATAGATAAACTGCTCATTCCCAATAAATAGGTACGCATTACGTAATAACACATTTTAAGTTTGTTGTACCTACTTAGACGAAAATCAACTGTACTTATAGAAAGTCAATAAATTCTAATTACGTATTTCACATGGTAATAAAAAAAAATCTAGAACTAAGAAGCTTTTTTTTACTAAACTTTCATAAACCTATGATTTTTAGCATTGCAGTTTAGTTAAGTGTCAAGTGGTGTTAAGCACTTGACTATCCTTTCGCACACAAAATACACAATCTCTTCGTCTCCGCATTCGTCATTCACGAGAAGAAATGAAGTGGTCTACCGAAATCACAAAGCGTGATAGAAACGATACACAGGGTGTAATTGACTGCCTAGTAAAATACTGAAACGGTAAATTCAGACCATCAAACTGAACAACTTTCACTATGGAGTCTCAGGAAACGTAAAAACTGCTATTTCAGACATTTGAGTCGAGTAGGTACAGCTGTTTTGTATGGACAACAGATTTTTTTTTACGTTTCCTGAGGGTGGTTCCTTAGTGACAATTTTTCAGTTTGATGGTCTGAATTCACCGTTTCAGTATTTGCTAGGCTGTCACTTACACCCTGTATTTTTTTACATCGAAATCACGAAAAAAACTGCTGTTTCATACATTTGAGTCGAGCATGTATTTCAGTTTTGTATGAAACAGCAAATTTTTTTCTCATTTTCTATTTTGAAATTAAATAATTATGACATCTTTCTGAAACATCCTTTAGCCCTGTACACGCGGCGACGTATCAACCTAAATATAGTTGAACTCTATATTCATGGACGTAGAGTTCAACTATGGGTAGGTTAGTCTGTCGCCGTGTGTGTACGTGTGTAATTATGTGGCGACGACTCATAATTTGTCTAAAGCTAATGTTGCACAACATCAACGGTGCCAAAAACAAAATTAGCCATCACACAAGAAAAGAATGTGATTTCTAAATTTTTTGCTGGAATATTTTTGTCATTTAGTTTAGGTACTGTAACGAAACAAGTAATATTTTTCTAAGTATACAGGGCCCTTCTTAATATGCTGACACTTTTCACAGACCATCAAACTGAACAACTTTCTCTATGGGACCAACATCAAAATCGCAAAAAAAAATCTGCTGTTCCGTACTAAACTACAACGTCTACTCGACTCAAATGTTACAGCAGATTTTTTACGAATTCTCGTTTGCTTCCATAATACAAGTTTTTCAATTTGATGGTCAGGAATGCGATTTTTGAAACTCATACGTTGATCTCGGCAATTGAAAATGTCAAAATTACTATGGAGATATGCATCTTTCTACTGCTGATTCGACTTTAAAAAATCGCACTCTTGGATTGTATTTTTAAAAGTCCTCTCACCATCCTCTGATCTGAACCACCCATGAAAATTACGAAACGGTAGGTAAAAAAAATCACCATATAGTTTTCTGTCATTTCAAACTGGTTGACTACGCCTTTAGTGCACACACGACGTCACATCAAGCTATACAAAACCAACATATGCTGGCCGCGCGACGTTATACGTTATTCGACTTACGCGCGGCCAGCTTATGTTGGTTTTGTATAGCTTGATATGTCGCCGCGTGTACCGTAAATCTATAGAGTTTTTAGTACCACTACGTAATATGTAAGTTTATTTTTAGATTGACTCCATTCTTCTTCTTATCGTGTGGGCAGCAAGCCCTGGTGTCAGAGTTTTTTCAGACCGTCATACGGTTCTGACGTGATTTTTATGTAACGACTACTAACACCAAGATACCAAGTAGCCATTGATTGATTGACTCCACATTCTGTTTTATTTGTCCGTACTTAGTACTCATGACGCCTTGTTAATTATAAATAAGTTTAAAAAAATACGTAGCTTAAAAGTTAATGTGCTTCGACATCATTGTTTTACTGTCGACAGTTCAAACCATAGGCGTAACCACAGTGTGGCAAGGTAGGGCATTTGCCCCACCATGACTTGAAGCTAATAATATAATTTTAATGTTTATAATATAAGTAACAAAATTAAATATTCATTTGGTATCTTTCAAAATTAAAATTACCGCGCAAAACAACGCAATATGCGTGAATCGAGCGCTCATGCACAGAGTTCGCCTGTTTTAACTTTTATTTGCTTCTGCCCCACCTTTTGATCAAATCCCACCAATTACAAAATTCTGGGTACGCCCATGGTACAAACTGCATACATTTTTTCAATTCAGTAATCGAAAAAATTAAAATTCTGTATAGTACCCACCTAAACAATCTAATTATCATGTATACAACGTGTTAATGAATTAACGCAAAACTAGAAAGTAGTTTGTTTGGAATCGAGAGCAGAATCGAATTATCATGTTTTCAACATAGGTAATTTTTTTCAAAATATTAAATAATTTGTTTGTAAAATTTAAAATTTACTGAACTCGATCTCAACCCACCGCTCGGGCACTTCACCCTACTTACTACTAAAACTAGATTCTTAAAATGTATACATTAGCAGGTTAGCGCTTTCATTCATTGCTGAAATGATAACAAATCATTTTTGCCTCAAAACTTAAAATGCGAATAACTTTAAATTTTAACTATCAAAATAATTAATTTATTGTTTCAATCTAATTATTTTGTTACAAATCAGTTGGGGTGTATGAGGTTTTGCGCTTATTCATTAACACGTTGTATATTTATACATATAATAAAACTCTAAACTTGGCGTGGATGTAAATTGAAGATACTCGTATTTGTAAAAAAATATAGATTTGAAAAGAAAAAAATTGAGACCATTTTTAGAATTTTTGTCTGTTTATCTGTTTGTGCACGCAACACTTAAAAATACTGAACCGGATGGGCTTGTTTTGTATTAATATATAGGCAGGCTTTATTTCATCGCAATCGGTTCATTCAATCAAAAGTTATGAGTATTCAAAGTAAGTGGTCCGTGGGCATGCAGTACACAATGAATTTAGATAAGTTACTCAACACAATTTATGTTTCTCTTAAAAATAAAAATAAACCTTCTTCGTAAATATAACTTTACTATTTGCATTCCCCCAGCAAAAATAAAGTAATTACACCCATTCACATTTAGTAATAAAAGTTCACTCCCAGAATGACAATTTCGGTAAAGATAAACAAAGATGAAAGATGTATTAAAAAACACATGTGGGATAGAGTGGGTAAAAGTTTCGGAACTTTATAAAGTAAAAGTTATTTATGAAATAACAAGGTGTTGAGAGAAATGGCATCGTTCTAAAATGACGTGCATAGATAAAGTTCTAGTTCGCCATAATGAAATTAACATTATCATGCCTAATCTACCTTTAGAAGTGTATAATAATTTTATCAGCTAATAATTAGAGAATTCAACGTCAAGTCAACGTCTAGGTACAGTACATTATTCAACTTTGTCATCAATCAAAATAAAATGTCTAGAGTTTCATCCAAACATTAAAAAAAAGCCCACGCCAAAAACAAACATTAAAAAAACAAAACTAATTCGGTCACCTATTTGGGGATGTAAGCAAATGTACTATAATATGTTTTACTTCTTAACTCTCTTTAAGATATTTTAGGTCAATTAATGCGTAGGGACCGCTATGAAATGACAATAGATCCTTTTTTACAATCACTTGCGGTCCCCGACACATTCTGGCCTAAAATATCTTAAAGAGAGTTAAGAAATAAAACATACATTTGCTTACATCCCCAAATAGGTGACCAAATTATTTTTATGTGTTTGTTTTTGCGTTGGGGGTTTTTAAATTTGTAATTTAAAGTTATTTCTTAATTATAAAGTTACATGAAAACGTCTGAATCGATTTTTACCAAATATAGCTAATAACCACCGCAAGGAAACTTGCTTTCACGTAAAAAAAAACGCATCAAAATCAGTCCATCCATTCGAGAGCTACGATGGCACAGACAGACACACAAACATTGTGGTCAAACTTATAACACCCCTCTTTTTGCGTAGGGGGTTAAAAATAATTAGGTATGCAAAACAGTTCTGAAGGGCCAGTTAAATTACGAAACTTTTTTTCAATACCGAATTTACATTCTATGACATAGATAGAGATGAGGATGACAGGAATTTTCCTGATTTATCCGGAATTTTGGCTCTCTGCTGCTTTGGAGACTGGAAAATTGAATAAGTCTATGGCATGATGTAAATGAAAAACTGCGGGAATCTCATTTTTTTGTGTGAAAAATCTGGTAAAGAGAAAAGGCTTAGAGGCACAGATTATTTAATAGTATATTATAGTTACTAACGTAACAGATACTGCACTCAACCCGATTTCACCCGCATTTTCAAATTTCGAACTTTGCGCTTCAGGAAAGAAAACTAATTATGCGCCTTGTGTTAGGTTCAATTTCTTTGGCCTTGTGTCAATAAGCGATATCTTAGAAGATGCAGGCTGTCAAAGGTAATTATCGCAGCTGTCAAACGTGAGTGACGGTCAGGAAGCTGGAAATAGGTATTGTGTGACGGCACAGAATAGGTAATAGTATATAGTTCTACATTCAGAACGGCCACTCCCCGCACCCCTCAGATCACCCACCTCACTTTTTGGGAAACTTAAGGGAAGCCGTGCAAGGGAATGCAGTCAGGCGCGCGCACCCGTAGTATTTGACTATATAAAAATTGAGTCTTTTCAGTGCATAAAAACGTTGAAAAATAACGCTAAATTCACATTTTCAGTAATTCTTTAGCTCAAATACTAGTTTTAATAACAGAACGAACAATAAAAGTAACGGAATGTAGATGATGTTCATACGATGCGTGGTAAGTCAACCCTACTCAGGTCAGTATGTGTTTTGTCCTTATTCACCCAATTAGTGAGGCATATAAGATACACGCAGAAAATTTACAATAATTAAAAAAGGAGATCGCCCTTACCTGACCTTATTGCTGTATTTCCTGGATTCTCTAAGTTCTTGACGTAAACATATTTTTTTCTTTGGCTAGGCAGATGTGTCAGAGCAAGAAGCTCAACTCCATCTCGCCATCTCATATGTGGTCACGCTGAGGTTAGTCCACCGGCGTAAGCGAAAATCCTAGGTCTATGGATAACCGATAATGAGATGGTGTCACTACGCCAATATTAACCACATTAATTACCCGATATAATTAATTGATGTGGTAGGAAGTGGCAAACGAGATACCTAACTGAAATTTAACCTTCAGAACAGTTTGGATATTGTTGTTATTCGTACATATCTGCAAAATTTTTTGTTGATTTTTGACTTCAAATTATGTTTAAAATAAATGCCAGAACCCCATTGACACATCACATTTCATTACCTAATAATACGGAAATTATATAAAACGATACGTAAAGCCCGAACATTTTCAAAGCTTGAACAGTATTACCACAGAATAGATATACGCCCAGAAAAACAATTTCATACATGTTCGCGACGCTAGTACTACACGCGCAGCGATGTCTCTAATAAACTGTCGCTCACTCTCGTACGTGAACGTTCACGTATTGCCGCACGCTACGCATGTAGGGATGTACCGGCCGCGAGCTTGTATGGAACTGTTTTTCTGTTAGGATATCTATTCGGTGGGACTACCGTCGTATCAAGGTAAAATTGGAGACATTTTTGCAGTAGGTATACTCGGCACCTGTGTAGGAGTATATTGATGATGTTTCTGACGTAAAATGGAGCTACCGTGTTCGGAATGAACATCGAAGCTGAAAACAGGATAACATGTGTTAACATGTTTTAGATGAAAATAGACTAAAACGGGCACTCATCTAAAGTTGGGACTGCCGATATCGCTTGACTTCGGTAAATAGACTGATGATTATGAATATTAAGTCGATAAATTGCATCTACCATATCGTGTATTTGTAGTGTGTGTTTTTATTTAACCTATATAAGTCCCAATGCTGGGCACAGAGAAAGAGTGGGCCACACTTGATCATACGGGCCCAGTAGTGGAGCAAAAGAAAGAATTGTTCAAAAATGGTCAAGAGAGATTTGTGTGCAGAACTGAAAGCTACAGTTTTCGTCCGATACTAAACGTTGTTGTGCTTTCGGCTTTTATACCCCTATTTTTATATATATATTTATGATAAATAATATTTCACGCAACACAAGCATCTAAAACTTACTTATATGATTAATTACTTTCAACCCTACATCGCGCGGATTTAACCACGTTAACATTATACTAATACGTGCAAAGTGTGGTCGCTTGAGTTGATTAATAAACTTTAATTTCACTAAAGCAAAACTGCCGCATCCTCGGAAGTTTTGTCACAAACATCAGTGTTCCGGGAGCCGGGAGCAACCGGTAGAACTCTGAACTACAGAGCAGAAGCCAGCATAAATGTTGTGAAGAGCGCACGGGACGGTCGTGTCCGCTCTCACGTCCACGTAAACTCGTATCATGTCCAAAACTATCAAAATCATTCTCATCATCCTACCAATGATCGTACAGTGCGTCAACATCAACACATTCCAAGAAAAAACTTTAACATTAAAAAGTTTGATTAATAAAAGTGCAGTGAATTCAAAGCCTTTTAAGTGCAATGACTTTTTATGGAGGCCTTTAGATAATTTGAAACAGTGGAAAAGAAGACGAAGGGTTTATTTGATACCGAGGACTTTGGAAACTGTATCCGAGAAGTTAAGAGAAAAGCGACGTGCGGTAGAGTTGGACGGCAGAATAAAATCGCTCGTTGAAGTAAAACATTTGGAGGAATCACCCCCAACGGAGTCTGCAATAATTTCTAAGTTTAAGCGACAATGGCCAGTACAGTTGTGGAGGGATTATGGTCTATTTGCCGATGACTATTTGCTGATCATCAACAGCCACTGGCTGGGGTTCCCGCCGCCAGCCCCTGGCGCTCAGTACGCGCTGGGTGCGCTGTACATCGTCATGATGGTGGTTGGATGCATCGGCAATGCTTTGGTTCTTCTCATGTATTTCAGGTAAGTTTACGTTTATTACAATATACGTGGTTTAAGCCTGCAAGAATAGGTACCTACATTGTTTTTTTGATTGAACAACGGATGTAAAGTTGCAAAAACAATAATTAACTGAAAAAAGAAAAACAAGCTTTCTAATCATTAATCAGCTATATCAACTTTGTTTCAAACCTAATTTGAATGTTATTAGGTAGGAATCGCAAACGGGGACAAAGAAAAATCTATTTGTTTGTAATTGGTTTGTGGCCTGCAATACCTACCTAATAACATTCAAATTATGTTTGCACAAACAAAGTTAGTATAGCTGAATGATTAGAAAGCTTGTTTTTCTTCTTGTTAATATTTTTTTTCATACAGTTGAGTTTTTGTTTTTCTTAACAATTATGTTTATTTCATACTTTTTACTCTTCTGCCAAAATGGTAGCATACAAGTACTAAAATATATATATTTATGGAAACTGCTATTCACTAGCTTTCATTTGATACCAATATTGTAATTTTTACAAAAAAAATTGATTATTCACTCTCACGATTTTTAAGAATCTAAAGACACCTCATACGTTAACTTAAAATCCATCAATCCGTTTAGGCTGTAGGGCGTGCCAAAGAAATAGACATACAGACATACATACATACTTACATACATACACTTAAAAACATAACCCTCCTTCTGGCGCAGTCGGGTAAAAATTTAAAACTTCTCTGTCCAGTTGTTTCTTTGTTCGATGACTCACAAATAAGTGAGACAGTAGGCAATAACTATGATAATTAGCACATATAATAATCTTGCTTGACGAACTATAAAATCAATCATCCATATTATATTACATACCAAGTCGTAATACTCGAATTTCTATGGAGTTACATTATGGAATGTTGTCCGATCAATTTCATTGATAATTCGATAAAAGTCTCTTAACAGCTTTAATTTTGAATTGAGTATTTTTTTTTTTTTTGCGGATCTGGGTGAAGGCTATACGCCGTAGAAATGATGAGATTGGAGTGCTGAAGTAAGATCCTTTTTAGACGACGCGACGTCATCGAGGTCACAGTACTCTTCCCAAGGGATTGTTGTCAGCCATTCCTCGATGAAGTGCGTTTAATGATATATTTTAGCTACTACTAAAAAAATTTAAGAGTGTATTCAGACAATGAAACTAAACAATTTTGCCTAAGGAATTGAAATTATAATTTTTTTTGGACTACCCATTCAAAATCGATCAGCTCACTTTAGTATGGGAAGTCCAAAAGTTTTTCGACCCATGTTCCTTAGGTAAAATTATTAAGTGTCATTGTGTATGTATTCCTAGTGATGTATATCTATTCCTTGTCATTTCATAACTGTAAATAAATTAAAAATATCAAATTTGTTCATAAGCTGGATTTTAATTTTAACTCAGCATAAGCTTATAAGCTCACGACTATATTCCCCGAGGGGGTAGTCAGAGATATTCTGAGACCACAGAACATCCACGTTTTACTAGTACCGATACTCTGCCAAGTAATTTAAACTCTGTTAGGTAAGATTCGATTAAAACCTGCTCGAAAGTCCTAGAGATCTTCTAGGAAACGGATCTCGTGTTGGTGAGATGAAGTAACCCGAGATCCGATACGTTTCCACAAAGATTATTATGGATGGATTCTTGCCTGCGCAGTTACGCACGTTTTACTTGAACGCAAGACGGAACACGGAGCGGCCGTGTGTCCATACGGTACAAGTAAGCCTTCACGCAAGCCCGCGCAATCCTCAGTATTCTGGGTGTCACCAAGTAAAGTCTGTCTAGCATCGCAGCTGACGAAAGATTTCTTTTTTGTTTAAAATAATTATATGACTATGCAATTGAAAAAAACCGATATTCAAGAGATGAGGTACAGGGTCCTTCTTAATATGCTGAAAAAAAATTATATGGGACCAACATCGAAATCGCGACAAAAAATCTGCTATCCCATACATTTGGCTCGAGTAGGTTTGCGGTTTTGTATGGAACAGCAGATTTTTTTTCGCGTATTCAATGTTGGCGCCATAAAGAAAGTTGTTCAGTTTGACGGTCTGATCATCCCCATAAAAAAGTGTCAGCGTATTAAGTAGGACCCTACATAGAAATTTATTTGCTTACTTATTTAATTTTCATAAAAACACAGTAGGTACATTCAACATTAAATATTATGCCAAACTACAGAAAAGTTTTATTTTTTAACAGAACTATGTAAATGCCGCATTTACAGTGTTCTGCTAAAAAACTTGCCGTGCCAAACCGTGCAAACCGAAAACTGCGCAGTCCAATCTTCAGCATGTCAACGATTGATCGAGCCGCGCTTGTAGGACTGCACGAGTCTTGCCATCAGTCCATATGGGCGCGCTTATGTATGTAAACCAGTTTGCGCATGTAAGCGCGCGCGCATGATGGAGCATGTAGACGGGCCTTTAGTTCAACCTACTGCTCTTGCAAAGAAAAGGTAACGACCAACTTTCAAACGAGGAAAATTGCGTGCTGTTGTCTATTGTGACTCGATACAAAATACAATCCAAAAACCCTGACCATGACCATGAATGGGGCAAACTTTTCGCAGGCATAATTGGTCAATGAAAAGAAAATGTTTCGACATAAGTACCCTTTTTAATACCCATTTAATAAAATGCCTAAAAATAGTCATAATTACACTTAATCGGTAAAGTAACAAAAACTATTAGTTTCAAATTCGAGTGTTTTTAGTACAGTCAGTATCGAACGACATAAAACGTATAGCTGATCTACTAATTAAATGTCTGAAGACTTTGAGTAGAAAGGAAACGGTAGAAGGTAGAATTAATCGTGTCATTTCGGCGCACTTTCTCGAACATAATGTAATCTATCCAGGGTCTCTATCCGGACATTCGAACTTCGCAATTGCGTGAACTTTTTCGTTCCAATGTCAACTCTATCACAATGAAGCTGGGACCGAAACGGTCGCGATATCTCGAAATTAGAAAGTCCGGGTACAGGGCCTGTTTTAAATACGATTTCATACGATAGCGGTGAGCTGTTACTAAAAGTGGAATTCAATTTATCGTGGGGAAAATAATTTAGCACTAAGTAATTTTCCATAAAGACTTTAATTACGCAAAAACGTACCTACGTCTGCAGATACTTGTAAAACAAGTATGAGTTTTATAGCGAATTGTCATTTCGTTCTGTTTTTTTTTAAATATGAAAATGATTATGTCTTGTTTACGGACAAAATTGCTGTCATTTACGTATAAAGACGATGTTGGGATGTTTGTGACTCAATCACGCATAAACGGATTTGGATGAAATTTTATTACGACACAAATGCAATTTATGTTCTGGATTAAAAAATAGGAAGCTTTTTAAACTCAACACAGATTCGCCAGCGTTGAGTTTAAAAAAGCTTTCAATATTTTAATATCGTGAAACAGCTAGTCCTGTACAGGGTGTAACAAATCACCTTTTTTTTTTTAATGTATTAATCTTTAAAACATTAATATTTAAAGGGGTTGTTCAAATCGTCAAACTGAACAACTTTCACTACTAATGGAGGATTAAAAAATACCAGCTGTCCCATTATATTACAGTCTAGTAGGTACTGCAGTTTTGCATATACAGCTCATAATAGTCACAGTTGTGTCAGTTTGATTTATGGTCTAAAAACTACCCCTTTAAATATTACTAGGTTGTTTATTACCAGGTGTAATGTTACAAAAATGACACCTGGATAATTTTTACAATTGAACGAAACCAATAAATTCCAATCAAGTCCAAATCGATCCAATCTTCTGGTTCGTAGCACTTAATAAGTGCTAAAGACGAAAAGATTGAACTCGAATAATGCAAAATTAAATAGATTTCAGCTACCAGCTCCATTGCATCAAATTGACAACCAATGGAATTTATCGTCACGGCTATTTTGAAAGCAACAATTTTACCGTCAAAAAGTTTTCGATGACTGTACTTATTAGCTTTGAACGAGCCATCACGCACCTACCGTTATAGGCTTTAATTTATTAGACAGGATGTTTGTTAACTCCGTTTATTTATGGATCATCCTCTATGTCATTGTCAGCTTTAACAGAGTGCTGTTACCACAGGATCATGTAAACGTTACAGGAGTTCATCCGAAGTCATGTTTAGGAAAATGATTATAAACCAGGCCGATGCACGATTTTAGTTTTCCGGATCTTACTAAAATTGGAATAAATAGGGAAAAAAGGAACGCTAATTTTTATTTTAACAATACGATACAGGGTGTACGGCGACCGCTGCCGAAACGTCTACACACAGAATGTTCAAAACGCAATATGTTCGAGACGCAAAATGTACAATTTCACGAAATGATCAAACGCAAACTGCTTTAAGGGTGTGATTTAAATTTGAATATAAGTATTTAATTAAAGTCTGAAAAGGTTCTAACCTTAGAGCCATATATCAATCTATCCAGTCCACCTGGACTACATTTAAAATTATTCTAGTCTAAACACAGATTAATAATGGAGAATAAGAATGGAAAGAACACATCAAAAAATTCACCGTAAAATCAGGGCCGTTTTTAAGTCGGAACAGGGCAATTCCGACCATCAAACTGGTCTGGTTCTGGTTATTGACATTGTAAATGGAACAGCTGATTTTTATTCCCGATTTCGATATTGGCTACATAGTGAAAGCTGTTCAGTTTGATAGTCTGAAAGCTCGCTGATTCGGCATCAAAACGACCCCCATTCCTTCGTGTAGGTATAATTAAATAATGCAATGTCAAAATTAAAACGACCTATATACATACTACATAACATTGAAATAGTTTCGTATTTTATTAGTAAAGCATCCTGTCCTATGTTAAATTGGATTTGTCCTAACCAAAGCCTTGGGGCAATATCAAGTAGGTACTTATCAAAAACGTAAAGGCGAAATCGTGACAATATTAAATTTTGCATTTTCTTACCATTCCATTCTACTCAAATAATTATATTAGAATCGTCATTATATCTGAAAAATATTTACAAAACCGAAGATTGTCCACATTTTTCAGAATTATGACCAAAAAAATTCTCGTTACTATCACTTATTCTTAGAACAGCTTTTGTACCGTCCAAGATATGTCGGATAGTATATTTATCCAATAAATTAATTACCTTTGGTAATCAGAATTGGCCAGAAAGCCAAATAGAAATCGGAAAATCTTGTCGTCCTTATTTGGAACGAAGTATAGCTAGAGAAAGCTTTCAAATATACCTATGAGTTAAGTTAAGTAGGTAGGAAAGAAGAATGGCGGATGCGCCTTTTATTTCGGGCTCAGTCTTAGAACGTACATAAATGAAACTTAGCAATACGTGTAGATTGAAATAAAAATAACAAAAAAGTTAATTGGTTTGTAACTTTTAGATCCAAACTTCACTATACTATTTTTGTCTAATAAATAAAACAAAAATATTATAAAAAGATTTGGAAGATTTTACCCTTGTGATTGTGAATGAAATGTATGAACCTCATAATTTTTCTCATTAGAGAGTCCACTAAATCTTCTACACATTCATGGTTATTATTTAAAGAAAATTTACGATAACCGCTAATTACTATAAGAATTTAAAAAAAAAAACGAAATGCGTGACACTATCAGTTCAATCAACCAAACCAAAGACCAAAAATACTTATAAGTACCTAATCATTAATCGATGAAAATTGCTGCATGGCTGCGTTCTGCTACTGCTTTTTGACTGCCTAGTCCAATTTACTAGTATTTTTTTCTTTTGAAACCCAACTTTTAGAGATTTGGCATTTTTATTAAAAAAGTATAACCCCCGACCAGTACCTACGGCTTTTGGTAAAAAAAGACTGGGTCCATATTCGCCAGTGTTCTTTCAAGAAAATAATTTAAAAATAAATGTATTGCTTGGCGCCCAATATCTTATTTATTCTGTGTAGAAAATGAGCAATTTTCTTTTTCTTTGACTCCTTCTCACACATTGATTGACCTACTTGTAGGTCGTTTGTAACAAACAAAACAATTGTTTGTAAAGGAAGACAGAGTGGAATACAAATGGCGATCGTCAAAGATAAAATATTTGATGATTTAAGGTGAAACGTCACGCATCGTACACCATAGAAACTAAAAGTGACAATGTGATGCTTTTTAATAATAATACCGTTATGCTCACATTGACCCACTCATAAATCTGATATAACAATGATATTACAGTAAATTACATAATATTATTTAGGAGTCGCGTGGCTAGTAGATTCAAGGACGGCCCACGTGGTTCCAGCACCGTTTGTGAACCTCTAGTATTTTTGGTTCATAAAACAATACTTGAAATTACACTAAACCACCCAACATTGTCAGAATTGTAGTGCTAGACACAGCAACCGGCCATTAGTATAAGCAAAAACAAAAACAAATATTTGCACAAACAATTAAATAAAAAAAAATCAACACAAAACATGGCTTTAACATAATTATAATTATCAATATTTGAAATGATGTAAAAGCTTGTTCTAAAAAAAGGTTTTAATTGTTTATGATAGATTTAACATGTATTTATGTTTTTGCATTAAAAGATAAGTTTTGAGTTTGTACGGAAAACATCTAGCAACGTTCGCCTTAACAAAATATCCGCTGTCTTTCATCGTTTTGTTCTTTGAATAGGTCTTCTCTCTCTCTCTCTCTCTCATCTTTTGTGATATCTCCTTATTACCGGAAAATATTATTTCACGTAGGTATTAAGGTATATTGGTTACGATTCACAGTTTTTCATAAGTAGGGATCAATTATTTTATTTCATAGTTTTTAATAATGGAACAGACTACACATGGTTAAGGCGGATGTAGGACGAACCTTGGAGGCATCTTTTATTCTGTCTGTTAAATACTTTAATCTATCATTATACAATTTACCGAAACAAAAGTCGTTTCGCAGTATTCTTGGATAGTTTATCCAGTGAAATCATAAAAAATATTTATGATAAAAAGTACTTTTGTTAATAGTTTTTAATCGAAAATACGCACTTTTCGGAGGGCTGGGCAATCACGTTTCTCATAAAAAATATTCGTCTGAACCTATGGCCCCTCAAAAGGGCCGGGCCGACAGGAATCTCTTGAAACTAATGTCAAACTAAATAGATAAGAATGTATAAATTGGGAGAGTATTGTTTGCCTCCTCAGGGGGTTTGCCTCCTTATCTCATTTGTTTAGCTCAAACTCAACGTTTAGGCTTTTGGTAGTAAAATATACTGGGTGATTTGTAATTCGACTATTCCTTGAAAAAGGTCATACTAGAGGTACATAGATTTGCTATACATTAAGCTTACAGTGGCAGCTACTAAGCAATAAGTTAACTGGTGGTCGAAAATGAGTGGTTACCAAGTTATTATGGTTTTAAGATTTTTCAGAAATTTTCGAACTTGGTCCCGATAAAAGATAATTGTAAAAAGTTCTCAATCATGGTCTGTCCATTGATACTTTTCTGAAAGCGGATAAATGAATGATTATTTTTAAATAAAACGCTTACCTAAAATATCCGTAATCTCAGAAATAATAGGTCTTAAGTGGCAAAGAGAATATTTTTTTTAACCTCTGTCATAAACTCTTTCAACAGGCTACCTATAATTTTAAGGGGATGATCAGACCGTCAAACTGAACAACTTTCTCTAAGGCACAAATTAGCTGTCCCATACATTTGGCTCGAGTAGGTTTGCAGTTTTGTATGGAACAGCTGATTTTTATTTCGTGATTTCGATGTTGGTGCCATAGAGAAAGTTGTTCAGTATGTCGGTCTGGAGTGCGATTTTTGAAACTCATTTGTTGAATTCAGCAGTTGAAAATGTCAAAATTACTATGTACTTGTAGATTTGACTTTCAAAAATTGCACTCCTGAAGTATGATTTTTGAAGGTTAAATCAGCAGTAGAAAGATACATCTCATCAGAGTTTTAAAAATCGAACCCTTAAAAAAGTGCCAGCATATATACTGGTGTAGATCAATTTTCTGTTGAGAATTCAGTTTTCAGTCATTAGAATTAACAATTTAAAATAAAATGAGACTGACCATTGAAAATTCATCAAACATTCTGTTTTCCGAATAAAGCTACAAAATATAAAGTTAAACAGTTCTTCCTTTAAACAAATCAGATATTTGGGGTAAAAGTTTATGGATCTGTATCAATTATTTGAACCTTTATATTTTAAAGAGATTCCCAGCTTCAAATTGGGTATTCATGTACAATTAATTAGAGCCGACCTTTCCCCTTTGTGTTAGGCTCAATTCACACCAAAGTTCCAGCGGCCGGCCGCGCAGTTTCCGTTGCGCAGCATTATTATACCTATATTATAGGTAGATGAAGTGTAAAATGCTGAAATGAATTTATCTTCAAAAATTTACACGATCGGGGCCCAGGTCAATACTGGGCAGCCGTACACCGATGATGATAATACCATTATACTCTGTGATAATACTAAATTATTTTAGTATATAGGGTCATGCTTAATATGCTGACACTTTTTTAAGAGGATGATCAGACCGCCAAACCGAACAACTTTCTCTATGGCACCAACATCGAAATCGTGAAAAAAAATCAGCTGTTCCATACAAAACTGCAAACATACGTGAGACAAATGTTTGGGACAGCTAATTTTTTTTTCGCGATTTCGATTTTGGTCCCATAGAGAAAGATGTTCAGTTTCATGGTCTGATCATCTCCTTAAAAAGTGTCACCATATTAAGAAGGACCCTGTATTATACCTACTTACATTGCTAAAATAATTTAGTATCATCATCATCAGTGTACGGCCGCCCACCATTGACCAGTCTAATCCAATTTCAGTTCTAATCACATAGCAATCCAATTAGAATTCAACTGTTCTGAATTTCGTATTGCGCTAAACTTGACTTAGTTACCATGTGACTGACAGCCTTTAACGTCCGAGCGATCTGTCAAAACGGCTCTAACGGCTGTCCAAAGATTAACGCGATACGGAATGTGTTAAATGTGGTTCGCACGCAGTCATCAGGTTCAGTGGAGATTTATGTAGCGTGATTGCTCTCCTGTTCTGTTATACAGGATGTCCCAAAACTCAACGTCAAGCCGAAGACAGAAGATAGGCAAGTTTATAACAGACTGTTCAGAAAAAAAAACCGTAAACAAATTCGTAAGGTGTACACTGTACAGGCGTCAGTCCACCACGCGTGCCCAATGCGGATTGGTAGACTTCACAAATGTGCACCACAATTTCTACTTCAGCCAGCGTAGGTAAGCTGGAACTATCTCACCGTGATGTTTCCTTCACTATTTGAGAGCAGTCACCGTTATGTGCATAAGTTAGAAAAACCCATCAAAGTGTTCTACCTCTCCGCAACGCGCCACAGACGCTACTAAGATAATATACAACATGTTAATGAATTAACGCAAAACTAGAAAGTAGTTTGTTTAGAATCGAGAGCAAAATCGAA
This sequence comes from Agonopterix alstromeriana, assembly GCA_963924505.1. NCBI lineage: Eukaryota > Metazoa > Arthropoda > Insecta > Lepidoptera > Depressariidae > Agonopterix > Agonopterix alstromeriana. The sequence goes on along the minus strand of OZ004668.1, from coordinate 10,287,315 downwards.
TTATCATGGTTTCAACATAGGTAATTTTATTCAAAATATTAAATTATTTGTATGTAAATTTTAAAATTTACTGAACTTGATCTCAACCCACCGCTCGGGCACTCTCACCTTACTTAGTACCAAAACATGATTCTTAAAATTCATCTATGAGCACGTTAGCGCTTTCGTTCATTGCTGAAATGATAACAAATCATTTTTGCCTCAAAACTTAAAATGCGAATAACTTTAAATTTCAACTATCAATATAATGAAATTATTGTTTCAATCTAATTATTTTGTTATAAATCAGTTGGGGTGTATGAGGTTTTGCGCTTATTCATTAACACGTTGTATAGGCAGAATTTTTATATCAGTGTCAATTTTTTAAACTAAGAGTCTACCCATCAAACTGAACAACTTTTACTATAGGAGCAAACCGATCGTAGCAAAAAAATATGCTATTCCATACTAAACTGCAATGTCTACTCGACTCAAATATGTGAGACAGCAGATTTTTTTTTTGCTCCGATCCGGTTTGCTCCCATAGTAAAAGTTGTTCAGTTATAATGGGTAGACTCTTAGTTTAAAAGGATACTAATGATATCAATTTCACTCTGTATAAGTACTAATTAGCTGTACCTCCTACTTATAACTTTGTTGTTTGAAATAAAGATTTAATTGATAGAATTTGGTTACAGAAGTAATTTATAAAACGTGATCAGAAACATTATTCGCAAAATATTTAAATTAGCCCAGTTATTTTACGGTTTGACCCGGGACTAATAAAGAATTGGTTTTTTTTATATCGTTTTTGAGCCATTTTGAGCCTAGAAATTTATCAAAATTTTTATAAAAATCACGTCAGTAACAGCCCTAAATTTAAAATTTAGCATTTATCTCTTCAATTTTCACATTTTTAAGGTTTTATCATTGTACACACTTCAAACACGGAGTATATATTTTTATATTTCCATTCGAAATAGCAACGAAATTTTAAGGCTATTTTGCATTACAGAAATAGAGATTTGAAACACTTCCTCTCACTTATTCTTAGAACAGCTTTAGTAACGTCCAAGATAATTGTGGGATAGTATATGTGCCCAATAAATTTATTACATTTAGTAATCAAAATTGGCCAGAAAGCTAAAATAGGAATCGGAAAATCTCATCGTCCTTATTTGAAATGAAGTATAGAAAGCTTTAAAGAAATTATTCGTTTTTCTAATGCATAACTCGTTTTTAATTCCAATGGCAACTTTATTTCTCAAATGTTACTTTATATTGTTAAATCTAATTAAAACTGCTGTTTTCTATGTTGCTTAGAGATTTTTTTAGAAAATATTTTTTACTAAATGGTGCCGGTTCTAGTATAAAAGTCCCATACATAATTACTTCCCACCCCTCCTAACAAAACGCCGTAAGTTGTTTGGGCTAAATACTCACGGACTCCATCCACATCGCTGTAATTAAGATATTATTCATTACGTTAATTACGAGCTCGATAATAATCGAGTTCATATAACGTAATTAATAACTTGATTCGCCTAATTACCATTTTATAATAGCTAAAGATAACACCGATTGTCGTTTAGTGAAGAAATTAACATCGAGGAAAGGGGTTTCATCAATACAGGGTGTAAGTGACTGCCTAGCTAAATATTTCCTGAGAGTGGCTCCATAGTGAAAGTTGTTCAGACTGATGGTCTGAGTTCACCGTTTCAGTATTTGCTAGGCTGTCACTTACACCCTGTCCATCGCTGTGGCACGGAATATCTAAGAGTACAAGCGGTGGCAACATTGAAATACATACCTATAATTTTAAGTACCTTATTGTTTTTTTTGGCACTTTTGGTGGACTAACGCCCGTACAAACTCTCTGTGGGTAGTTCCGTGTCCTACAGTGACACGTAGACATACAGGGTCCTTCTTAATAATGTGCTGACACTTTTTTAAGGTGATGATCAGACCGTCTGCTGTCCCATACAGAACTGCAAACCTATCCGATAACAAATCATTTTTGTCTTAAAACTTAAAATTTGAATAACTTTAAATTTTATGGATCAAAATAATGCAATTATTGTTTTAATCGAATTATTTTGTTATAAATCAGTTGGGGTCTATGAGGTTTTGCGCTTATTCACAAGTATTAAGAGAAGTTTATTCCGAATGCGTAAATGCGCGCTGCATACAAACGAAGTCTAGTGATATTTTCAATACTAACCAATTAAACTCAATGAAATTTTGCAGAAACAATGTAAAACAAATCTCTATGCTTCTATCGTGTCCGATTTTCTTTAAAATATACAGTTTTAATGCTAGGATTAGTTTAAGATTTGTATGGAAATCTTTGAGGCACTGTACATTTTAAGGAAAATCTAGCACGATACAAGCATAGAGATTTGTTTCTAGATTGTTTCTGCAAAATTTCATTGAGTTTAATTGGTTAGTATTGAAAATATCACTAGACTTCGTTTGTATGGAGCGCGCCAACAGTAATATACCCTTAACATAACGTGTTGTCTGTCACCTGCATCTAAACTCGCTCGTCCGTGACCAAACCGTGACGAACAACATTTTGAATTTCATAAATCAATTCAGAAATCATTAGAACATTTCTTTAAATCTTTACCAACGACTAGCAACTCTGCTAGATGCTAAACAGTTATATTAACTTTATTCCCTCGTTTTAATGTATATCTATCTACTAAAAGAGTCGACGCGAGACGGTGACTGCAATCCATTTCCAGAAGTATTTTCGAGACTTGATTACTTACTTTTCTCTTTCCCATGTCTCAAGAGCAAATATTGGGTCCAATCCTTCGAGTCCAAATCCAATATTTGCCCTTAGATATTATAATAATTAAGTTTCGTCTTTTGGTCAAGTTTTTGCTAGTTACCAACTCTTTTTGACACAGTCAGTCGTTCAACTCAGACACAATTTTAAAATCTTTACTTAGTTAATATTAAGGGGACATAATTCGGAGCGCGCTCCATATAAACGTACTATGGTGATATTTTCAATACTAACCAATTAAAGTCAATGAAATTGTGCAGAAAAAATCTAGAAACAGATCTCTATGCTTCTATCGAGTCAAATTTTCGTTAAAATTTACAGTTTCAATGCAAGGATTAATTTAAAATTTGTATGAAAATCTTTGAGGCACTGTAACTTTAAAACTATAAATTTTAACGAAAATCTGACTCCATACAAGCATAGAGATTTGTTTCTAGATTGTTTCTGCAAAATTTTATTGACTTTAATTGGTTAGTATTGAAAATATCACCATAGTACGTTTGTATGGAGCGCGCTCCGAATTATATCCTCTTAATGTTATAAATTACAGATCCTTATATGCTTCCATTAATTGTAGATAATCATTTAAAACTTTTTTTTCACCTAATACAGGACAATTTTTTTCATCGTGGACCAAATTTCACATTTTTTTTTCATTCATTCATTTTCGGTTTCTAATAGCGAAAAACTCAGCAACAGAATGTTGGGAGTTGTCGCAGTTTCTGACATTTAGGCACAGATTATGACAGTAGGTTTAGGTCGCGTCGACATATTTATTTACTATATTATGTCTATAACTATACAATACTATAGGATTATGGTAATCAGTTTCCTGCGGTCATGTTAGCATATTATTATGAAGTTACAGCAATAGATTATATATGTCCGGTAGTCAGCCCGACCAACCCTTCGTAATGGCCACGTATGAAATAAACTGTTAAAAGTTCTTATCTTAACGTTATTTTGCTCTTGTTTAGTACTCTAGTTAAAAGCAACACGGCTCCCGTCGCTCCGGTCGCTGACGGGAGCCGAGTTGCTGTACATTGACGATATTTACAAGAAAAAAGTTTGTAGGTGTCCCTGACTCCAAATCACTAATTTTTAGGGTTCCGTAGTCGACAAGGAACCCTTATAGTTTCGCCATGTCCGTCCGTCTGTTCGTCTGTCCGCGGCTTAGCTCAGAGACGCTTGGTACTAGAAAGCTGTAATTTGACATGTGTATACATATTAATCACGCCAACAAAGTGGTAAAATAAAATCTTGAAAAATATTTTTAAAGGGTACCTCCCCTGCACGTAAAGTGGGGAAGCAATTTTTTTTTCTTGTCTATGAGTGACATCATACTGAACAACAATCTCTATGGCACCGACACCGAAATTGCGAAAAAAAAAACTGCTGTTCCATACAAAACTGCAAACCTACTCGAGCCAAATGTATGGGACAGCAGACTTTCTTTTTCGCGATTTCGATGTTGGTTCCATAGAGAAAGTTGTTCAGTTCGATGATCTGATCATCCTCTTAAAAAGCTTACTCAAAGTTACTCTTTGTGGGAGTACTTGTGTATTGCTTCTTTATACGTGGTATTACCGCAATATGATATTAAATAAACCAATCAAAATCAATTCTACTCCATAAAATGAAATACTTACTCCACTCGAACATAAAAGAAACAGAGAAAAAATAAGCTCAAATAAATTGTTTTATGGAATATCGTCTACCGAAAGATCAGAAGGAAACAGAGAATGTAGGTACTCGTAGGTAGAGAGAATATTCTCAGCATTACCTATTACATAAGTAAAGAGTATTATTTACCTATCAAATTGGGTTTTCTGTTACTACATGCTCGGTACCTACTCCAGCATGTCTAGCATGATTTCTCTTCTTGCGCGCGACTCGGCTCCGCTCGGACGACTCGGCGCGGGAACAGGTTAATTTCTATGGAGCAAAGGCGCGTCGCGCGCGTGTAGAAAGATCATGCTAGACGTGCAGTTGTGCACTATGTACCTGATTTTGATAATTCTTTTAATTACAAGAATCCCCATATTACTGGTTTTTTCTCTGGTGTTCTGTATTTTTGGTGTCTTCGTGTTTAATAAAAGACGATGGATATTTCATAAGTAGGTAACTAATTAAAACACCTCATGATTTTAATAAGCATATGCTGACCACTACATTCCCTAAAGGGGTAGTCAGAGATATTCTGAAACCTCAGAACATCCACATTTCACCAGTAGTACAGAAACTCTGTCCAGTGTGACGGGGGGTGAGCCCGTCGCCACTTATAATGGACAGTGGGTACAATACATGCCTCGAAATTGAAGCACGCAGGTTTCCTTACGATGTTTTCCTTCACCGAAAAGCCAGTTGTGTTGTTACAAATTGTACATAAATTCCGAAAAACTCATTGGTAGGAGTCGGCCTGGACGGGGATCGAACCATCGCCTGCACGGCAGGCAAGGTTACTCGCCACTGGACCACCACGGCTATATTTTATTATATACGGCGGGATTTTAATCCCGCATATAAATGAATAAAGAACGAAAAAAAGTAATTAAACCGTTATCTAACTCATCTCATTGGCTTAACAATAAATTTTCTTTTATGGTTTACTTCATAAGAACTTTGAAAAGTTTCACGCGGTAATTTATTATGAGATGAGTTCTACGTAACTTTAGATGTTTGTGATTAATACTCGTTGTTAAGCTTTTATTAATACAACGTGTTAATGAATAAGCGCAAAACCTCATACACCCCAACTGATTTATAACAAAATCATTATATTGAAACAATAATTTCATTATTTTGATAGTTAAAATTTAAAGTTATTCCCATTTTAAGTTTTCAGGCAAAAATGATTTTTATCATTTCAGCAATTAATGAAAGCGTGGTCGTGGATACATTTTCAGAATCTTGTTTTGGATTTAGGTAAGTAGGATGAGTGTGCCCGTGCAGTGGGTTGAGGTCGAGTACAGTAAATTTTAAATTTTATAAACAAATTATTTAATATTTTGAAAAAAATTATTAATGTTTAAAACATGATAATTCGATTCTGCTCTCGATTCTAAACAAACTACGAGCACACACGTAAGGAGTGAAATCTCACTAATATTATAAATGTCAAAGTTTGTATGTTTAGATGTTTGGACGTTTGTCACTCAATCACACATAAAATGGCTGAATGGATTTGGATATTTGGTACACAGATAGTATATGTTCTGGATTATCACGTAGGATAGCTACTTTTTTAAGGTCCACGCAGCCGAAGTCGGGGGCAACAGCTAGTAAACAAATAAGTAGGTACCACTTGTACCTACTGGTTGTATACCACTAAATTGAAATCAAATAAATATTTTTATTTTTTTTTTTTTTTTATTTAAGAGGTTTCCCTGACCGAACGACCTTGACCCGTTCAGAGCCGCCTCACCTCTACTAAACTACGTAATTGTAGTAGGTATTTCCTTTTGGTATAATTACTATACTCTTTGGTAGGTATACTTATTTTTGACTGGCTTGTCCTTCATTATGTCACTGTGGTGCCTTCTAATCCAAGGAAATCATATTCGAAAATCATAAGAATTCGCAACAAATATTACAATTATCTAATTAAGTCATTAAATATTTGTTTTAAAAAAACAATACTTCGTAGCATATTTAGGTCTTAATATTGGTGTGTGTCACAAGTAAAAGTGACTTTAACTTATAAAGTAGATGCGCATAATACCAATTTTTCCAATATTTAGGCTTTCCTTTGAACACAGGTTTCATATGTATTTTATAGAAAAATAAGAATTTTACTCCGTAGCAAATAAAGCCGAGATGTTGAAGATCATTGCTACATTTTTCATTAATTTGCATGTCTTTCAAATAACGAGAAGATAGCTTCTAAAAACCAGTAAAATATGACCCGGCCCTGCATTTACCTATGAGGAGCGACTTGATAGATTTCTCTTCATTGCATTACAAACGGCTGCCAAGTTAAGAGACATTGTGAAAAACAAGGGAAGCTGTTTTCCTGCTTGAGGCTTTACCTGACAAACATGTTTTCGATTCTTCACTCCCCATCTGCAATCTGACAGACTTCTATCTATCACATACTTTACCTGATACTTTACATCAAGATTTGTGTGTTTACTGTTTTCTAGGGTAACTATGTATTATTTGGCAATGTAAAGATAAGTTAATACATACATAAGCTCACGCCATTGTCCCATGGGGATAGGCAGAGACCACGGACCGCCACACGCTACGACGCTGACACACCTCTTTAGCCTCATTCACTTTCATACATCTTTTCATGCACTTCCGTCGATGGAGATAAGTTAATTAATTGCTGATATTCACAAATAATATTCAGGGTCGACGTCTTTTATCTTGAATGACGAGGCGGTTCTACAGAAATTAAACGAATTGGAAAGATTATAAATATGCAGTTTATATCATAATTATTGTTGCAATGATCTTGCCTGGACTAGACCGATATTTTGGTATAGTTCAAATGACTCAAATAGTTAACTACATAAAATATGTTTACTTTAAACTGCTCAGTAAATAAACCGTTAGAAAATAAAGCTAAACTCACATTTTCAGTAATTCTGTTGCCTAAATACTATTTTTAATAACTGGATAAACTATAAAAAGTATCAAAAGGACGACGAAAAACAATGATGTCACTATTCAATTTTTAGTACAATATTTCATACAAAGCACGCGTTTTGACGTTTGATAAAGAGTTGTTAATTTGACTAGTTGGAAACTCGCGGATTATAATTAAATGCAACTTGTTTGACATCCAATGTCTAGTAGATTTCCCAGTTTTGGATTTATGCCTGCATTTTACGACACTAATGACGACATCAATTAAACTATTTTTTAGGAGACAGTTTTTTTAGGAGATGATCTGATCATGAAACTGAACAACTTTCTCTGTGAGACCAACATTGCAAAAAAAAAAATCTGTTGTCCCTTACATTTTGGCCGAGTAGGATTACATTTTTGTATGGAACAGCAGATTTTTTTTTAGACGTTGATCCTACAGAGAAAATTGTTCATTATCTTCCGTTCACGATCTACATGTGGGTCAATGGCCATCTATAGATGATCCATTCATTGATCTAGGTAAACAAAAAAGACTGTATGAAAACAATAGATTAGATACAAATAAAATACGTCAATTAAAATGTAATACTTTTCTTGGAATATTTATCTTCATCCTGATAGCAAAGACACAATCACAATATCCGGAGATGAGTGTCAAGGAACGGTCCAAGACAAACTTAATTATCTTTTTGGGCGCCAAAAGGGAAAAATCAATAGTCGTGACAAGGGTTCCTTGGGGCATTCCCGAGATAAGATTGTGTCCAAAACTTGGTAACAAACCGTTTATCATTGAAAATATTTTCACAGAATTAATTTTAGAGGAGATTTAATACTTAATTAATACCTAGTCTTTGTTTCCGTCCTTCCGTCTATCAGATTTTCCCAATTTCCCACGTTTAGGGGGGGTTGGTCCAAATCTCACCCAATCTCACGTGGGGGAGACCCCGGTCTCGGTAAATCCTCGCAAGAAATAGAACGAGAAATTGGGTTAAATTAAGTAAAACATGTTCTTAGTACTTATTCAACGCAATCAAGCACAGATTAACGTATTTACATTAAAAATACGCATTTTGAAAAATCTTACGTGAGATTAGGGGGGGGGGGGGGGGGGTTTAGCCAAATCTCACCTAATTAATCGACCGACGCCCCTTAAATAATGTACCTCAATTTCAAAGTGATGTCAGGAGAAAGAATAATGTGACAAAAGACAAAGTTAGGTATTTATCTTTACTTCCTTTGATTCTATGAACATTCGTATTTTTTTCTTCCCGGGGCCTGCTTGCTTATTATCACAATGAAGCCAAGATTTGAAATTTTGAAAGCTCGTTCGTAGGTTCCGTTAATTTGTGGTTTGTGTTGTGGAGCTTTCCGCTGTGCCCTTAATTATTTCGTACCCATACCTGGGTGGAATATTAATATATAGCAATTTTAAGGAAGAACTTTTTACCCCTCCGAAAACTTGAGGGAAAAGGAAAATGCCCATTTTGTTACGAGAGATAAGTCCCTTGGAAAAATGTTTTCATCATGATTTTTTGGGAAGTAAGGTAGGTTATACACCCACGATATCTATATATATCATGACGAGGTGTTTTATCTTTCTAAACAGGCTTTAAGTAGTAAAATTAAGTCATTATTCTTTATACTTAGTTTAAATACTCTCAGGTAAGTAAAATTTTTGTTCGACACTCAATCCAGGCTATTTTTAATTTTGGAAGTATACCGGCGATGAAAAGGGACGCAGTCTAAAGGCCTTTCCAAAGCAAAATTAAAGCCAACCTACCTACCTACTTTAAAACCTACCTTAGGAAGCCCGTGGTAAATATAGACGGAAGTGAGTCAAGCACTCTGTGTAGAGGTACCTACTTGACTCGCTTCCGCTTCCGTATATAACATATGTCAGCTTCCTGATCTATACCTACAAACAAAAGAGGTACGCTCGAATGATACAATAATACCTGCAAAGAAAAACTTTTTTTAAGAAAATCGACCGAAAAAAACTTTTCTAGCAAATTGTCGCGATGGTTTTGAATTTTGTACTACTTATATGAAAACAATTGTGATAATTTCAAAAAGTTTAATATTAAACTATTTGCGATACTGTAGGTACAGTACAGTAAAGGTAAGCGCATATTATGATGGGTCGGGGCGGGCCGCAGCGCAACAATCCGCCCATATCGCTTCTACATAATTTACATGCAACTATGCTGGGCCACAGCAACTTTTTACGTCAAACTAAAAACACGTCAATGCAATGCGACCCCGCACCATCTAGTGTGCGAAGTAGGTACGCATTTTCCGCTGCGATGCGGCCCGCTCCGCCCCGATGCGACCCGTCGTAATATGCACTTACCTTTAGCGGTGTTCACGATGTGAACTGTCAAACCTAAGCCCATCGCAGTTAAATAACATGCTATTGATGAACTACCTACTGTGTATGCTTGGAATGATAGCGATCGCAGACTGCAAAGATGTCAAATACGTTTGAAAAATTATGACGAATCGATCGACTTTGTCATCGCTAGCCAAGATTGGACGGCTCCATACTTCATTATTTATAGGCTCAGGTGTGCCTGCAGCGATATTTTTAGATGTTATTCATAGAACTAGCTTTCCATCATTGGGTAAGACTGTATATTGGGTCTGTTAAAATTAATATAAAGGTATATGTTTTGAAAGTTTTATAGATGCCAAAATAAATTTTTCACGCAGAAATTCATCAATATTTTTTTAATAAACTTTGATGATTGGGAATAGACCTAGTACATTATTTTTTTTTATTTTTGAAACCAAATTAACTAGCCGTGGTGGTCCAGTGGCGAGTAACCTTGCCTGCCGTGCAGGAGGCAATGGTTCGATCCCCGTCCAGGCCGACTCGTACCAATGAGTTTTTAGGAATTTATATACGATTTGTAACACCACTGGCTTTTCGGTGAAGGAAAACATCGCGAGGAAACCTGCATGCTTCAATTTCGAAGCATGTATTGTACCCACTTTCCACTACGTGGCGACGGGCTCACCCCCCGTCACACTGGACAGAGTTTCGGTACTACTGGTGAAACGTGTATGTTCTGAGGTTTCAGAATATCTCTGACTACCCCCTCGGGGAATGTAGTCGTGAGCATATGCTTATGCTTATGCAAATTAACTACCTAACTATTATAAACATACCTAGTAAAACAAACAAACTTACTTACAACCTAACTTTTTTTTGTCTGCAACTATATTTATTCGAAAATTATTAGGTTATATTACCTTAGACAATAAAACAAGGTTATTACATAATTCAACATAGTAATTTAATTATTAACAGACAAAGATACCGAAATCCAATCATCTAACTTTCCTTTTATTAAATTTAGTTTATGGATAATATTTTTTAATCCATCTAACGGTTTATCAGGGAAGGATTTTCTGCCAATTTTAATGTTCTTGAAGATTGGTCCCTTGTTCTTTTTCATCGCACACAGCACAAAATTGGATGATGGTTCCGAGCAGTCCCATTCATTTTCATTCTGCTTTTCTTCTGGAACAGCTGAGAACAAAAACTTAGGTACTTAGGTATAAAAATCGTGAATCCTAACAGGCAATTTCATTAACGCTCTACCGCCCGATTTCGCAGTAAAATTGGTTAAATTTGTAACCATTGTATACATTAACTATGGCACTTTTTAAGCAGAAAACAAAACTGAACAATGTACAGGACATGAGAAGTGATTTGGGTTTTCTCTAAATCTATTTTAAACTATAAAACTGAGAAAAAGGAATCCGAAGTCACCCCTTTTTTTCCATTTGTATCCATTTTACTCTTACATTGTTGATTGGAAGAAAATGAAAATGTACATTATACTTCACAATACAACATAGATTGATTTGGTTTTCTTATTTTTCGTAAATTCATAAAAATGCATCTAATTTTTCAAAGACCGCATCTAAATTCTGACCTTAGCCACGCGCTCGTCCACTTCGATTAGTATGGAGATACGCCGATTCCCGGGCGGATACGCCTTAACGATACACCTACTAAAAAGCATATAGAAACCAGACAGCATTGACCCAAGCGGAGTTCGAATCGAACAATTAAAAGAAGATAATATTAAAAAGATAATTTCATTGTAATGACAAGTTTAGAAAAATTATAACAAATAATAAAATAAATGGTTTGAGAAACATTATAAATTGCTTAAATAGATAGATTAAATGGAAGTAATTGAATGTTCCTTCTCTCTAGTAGGAACTTTAAATAATGAAACGTCGTCTTAAAAGTTAAATTAGTACCTTTTGTAATTTCGAAGCGGACTATGAAATACAAAAGGTATTTAACTTTTAAGACAACTGAAAACAGGCAATAATTAATTGATTCATTATTGAAAGTTAAAGTGTCAAAGGATGGGTTTGTTTAAAACATAAAGATAAATGAAACTCAAAGACATATTAAAATCCCTAAAGACGTCACAAATGTTATGCAGGTACCTTCCTAAATCATAATTAGCGTCCACTATTGTTCCATAAGTAAATCAAATTAAAGATTGAAAAATTAAGTCTCGTGCGGGACTTGAACCCGCACTCTTCCAAACCTTTCGTTTCGTTCTCTGGGTAGTGGGCTCGGTGGCGAAATTAAAAACGCAATTCCCGGTTTTCGGTTCACATCCCGCCCGAGACTTAATTTTTCAATCTTTAATTTGATTTGAAATAGCACAATATGCCTGTACCATGTTTGTAATCAATAATATTTGATATTTCTACCTACTTATACGTACTTACCTAGACGGAGGAAGCAAGTTTACCTTTGTTCACAAACAAAAACCGGTAAAATTCGCGACTGAAAATCGGTAGATTATTTTGTCTTTTAATTAAGGAATACCTATTTGTTAAGTTCTGGTTTTAGGTCTTATTTTTGCCAATAGTGCCCAAATCAATTTCTGACCTAAGAGAAATTGCGTGTTGGCCAACATTTTAAACTTAAATGAAGTGAACAATTTGTAATAAGTACCTATCCAAAAATATTGTCGTTGAGGATTTCTCTGCAGGGATTTCAAAAGCATGAACTCAACGCCATAATCTAAGTATTTCCTAATTCGGTCCACAAACTTTCCGGAAAGTCCCGACTTTCTAATAAGACCAAAGAGTGATATAACACTTATGTACCTTAGTAAGTATAAGAATTTCGAAGAATCTGCCACAAAAAAGACGAACTATTCCAATAGTTGGCTACATCATCAATCAAATCGGTACCTAGATCACAACCTAAAATCGGTAGGTATATATATCGGCAGAGTACCTGAAATCGGTAGATTTACTGATAAGTCGGTAGCTTCTGTAACACTCAGTCGAACTAATTTTTTGTTTGGAGGTTTTGCTTGGCGCCATTGCTCTTGCTGTGTTTCGTCGTATTTGAAATTCGTAAAAAAATGGTTTTAGTGATATTTGTGACATAATTTCGCGCGGATTGTGTACCAAATAGTTGCGTAAAGCGACCGACGTAACAGGAATCTCAAATAAATGCGATAGCGGAGCATAAGTTTTGGTTCAAGTTAACTCGTACATGGTCATTTTGGCGACAACGCGCGAGCTTACGAAATCAACCACAGATTCATCGTCATCTATCATCCCACCATCATCAAAATAAAGAATATAAAGAAAAAAATAACGAATGGGTCAAAAGGAGTAGTATCCAGAGCCGTTAAAGACATTCTTAAAAAAATCGTTTGAAAAACTCCTTATATATTTTTTTATAAATAGGTGCTATCAAAACCCTTACCATCTTTTGTTGTACAATTTTCAATCAACAGTTCTTCAGCAACATCTTGAGGATCAATGAGTCCAGGATCTGCCGATTCCCCTGAATCGGCAGAAGAAGAGTCCTCAGAAACATCTAATATATTGTCTATATTATTGTCTATGTTATCCAAAAATGAAGCTTTTGCGTAAGACAGCGCAAACAAAAATAATATTAAGCCTTTCGATTCAAACATTTTTTAAATGACAGTACCGTCGAAGAAAGAACCAAATTAACTACTGAATTACATAAATTGTTTATCAGATTGGAAATATTTTTTCACCTGTGCAAATAAAAGAGTTCTCAGAATTTTAAACAGCGGTTTGACGGTGTATTAAAATTCAAATAGTGTTTGCATTAACAGCTGAGGTAGGTACCTCAAATACCTAAATGCGAGCGTTTCTTGACGTTATCGGATATTCTCGCTATTATAACTAAATATAGTAAAAAAATATGTAAACTTGGCGTGTACATCCTCAATAATTTGTCAACCGTAATCTATAAAGTTCACTTTATCACACAGCAAAATTTCAGCGATAGATTAATTATTGTTAGGTCGTTCATACAAGGACTCTCCTCGATGATTGGACTAATATTTGCAAAGTTATGAGGGCGTTTAGGATACGTAATGGAATGCATTGCGACCATTTTTATTTTTTAGCATTTTAGTCTGTTTATTTGTGCACGCATCACTAAAAACTACTGAACCTATTTGGGTGGGGTTTTCACAAAAGCATAAGGCTAAGTCTGGACTCTATATTAACAGTAAGGCATCAATCATCATTTCATCGTGATCGGTTCATAAAATCAAAAGTTTAAAGTCTGTGATCTGCGCGTAAGAATTTGTGGGCGATTTTAGAGCTTAGCAACGATACAAAATATGCGATTCAGTCACATCGATCACCTAGCTAAGAGTGTGCCGAGTTATAATTAAGCTTTTGCGAACGATTTTAGCCATTTCCATAAATCCAACTAATCGTTCGTCGATCCATCTTCAACTGAACAACTTTTACTATGGGAAAAATCAGCTTTTTCATACTAAACTGAAATGGCTACTCGACTCAAATGTATGAATCATCAGATTTTTTTTGCTAAGATCGGTTTGCTCTCATAGTAAAAGTTGTTCAATTTGATGGGTAGTCTTAGGTTAAAAGGATGCCAATGATTTAAATTTCACCCTGTATAATAAGGACTCAACGGATTAATCCTATGAAAAAAATCTTTCTAAGAATAAGTAAAATAATATTGAAGTAATAGACTTTATAAAATAATATTAGCTTTTGTTTATTACCTTCTAGACAGCATATTATTAGCTTCGAGAGAAAAATAAACGTTTATTCCACAAAAAAAAAGTTTATTGTTTCAGAAGATGATAGGTAGACACAAAGAACACCTGTTACGTAACATGACACAAAGCATCGTATTTCTTTCCATATTAAATAAAAATCACATATCCCCTTTCGTTTTATAACTTCGCATATTATTTTGTTCGCTACAATGTCTTTGAAGCAAAATGCTTTAGTTTTATTTTACCTACCTATTACAACACAAAACAA